>OZ018402.1:671386-1087491 GCA_963969585.1 Drosophila helvetica | reverse complement strand
TTTGCATATTTAATTGGTAATCATTGACTATCGACATCTGAGGGCTTTGAATAGTGGATACGGAATCCGACGTTTAGTTGCAGATTGCGCAACAATTCTTTCGCCTGATTAGCAGAATATTTAATTTAATCCTTTGTGATTCGAGCAGGGGAAAATCGAGAAAAACTAAAGAGATTGAAATAAAGAGCTGACTTTGATTCGCGCATAATCAGAGGATGAGCCAAATGAATGATTGATTAATAACATTCAATGCCTGCGATTGAGCCACATTTTAATTGGAAATGCACAGACAGGCAGCAGAAGCTTCTGAATTTGAATGGGGTTCCTCCATGTGATTCGGTTTGTTTTTTCGGCTTTTCCTCCTTTTTGGATGAGTGATTGTTCTGAGTGGAGCAAATTGAAGTGCATACACTCGCACTACCTCGGATGCCTGCAATACTCGTATTGTAATGAAAACATAACAAAAATGGAACAGAAGCAGAACTCCAACCAGAACCAGAAACAGATCAGAATCGCTGCATGGCAAAAGTCTGCTCAATGGAAAGCATCCACAGCATCCTCCGGAACCTTCATCTCATGGGGGTTGGGGCTGTTGTTCAATAGTTTGTAGTTTCTGTTCACATTCTCGACATGAATAAATTGGTAAATATAACTGGGATCAATATGTTCCCGCTGGCACTCGTGCTCTTGCTCATTCGTCAAGACAAAATCGCAGTCATGGAAGTGCTACTCACGAAAACCATCAGCGAAAAAAAATATAAATAGATGGATGCAAGGTATGTACGTTTAGTATGTATCACAGAGGGGAGAATAAAATCTAATACGAGCATCCATAATCAAATGCTTCAAAGCAACGGGGACTTTGGCCACATTTCTGCATCATTAAGTGGCAGCTTCCTATTGGGAATATGCTAGTAGTCGAGCCCCAACACAGCAAGGGGATGTCATGTGAGATGTGGATAATATTTTGCGCGCCATGAACTCCAAGAACCCCCAACGTCCTTAATCTTCCAGTTTTCCATTTCACTGTGAGACATTCGGAATGCAAACCGTTTTTATGTCAAGGATTGGCTCTAATGTTGGCATAGGTGATTTTGTTGAGCTGGTTTTTTTCATATTTATCTGGCGGTGGCTTTTTAAATGTATTGCAGACCCGTCGGAATGCTACACATATCCATGAACATTCATCCGCTGGCTGCTGCGATAATTCCCAATGCAACTTCAGAACCTGCGCGCACTCTTTGAACATCAAGGGAAACCGGTGAAAGCCTAGAAAGCTAGAAAAGTAGATGTGTTTTGGCAAGGTTTTTCACCTCATTTTCTCTCACTCTCGCCTAGGTGCTGCCGCATAGTCAAGTGCGAGTGGAGATAGCCAGAAATGTAGGGGGCTGTAAGTACGAGTACGGTCAGTATATTCATAATTTATGCCCTTTTGTGGGAGAAATATTATACACCTGCTGGAGCAGACTTCCTCCTCTGTGAGTGCTAGAGTGGGTGTGGGTGTGAATGCTCAGGCTCAGGCTAAGGCTTAGGGCAATGGGACAAGAAATTACTTCCAGGTTTTGTTCGGCAAGGTGTGAACGGATAGGGGTCATAAAATAGTCCAGCCGTTGATACAGCTACAGAACTACATATTAAATAGGATCCATCCAAGCGAAATCGATACCCCTTTAAATCATTACGGAGCTGGGAAATTTAATGGGCGTGGCCTGAATGACACACACATTGATAATCGTAAAGGATACGAGTATATAGAAATTAAAGACATCTTGGATTTGCTCAAGGCTTAATTTAATTTGCGAAAATTGTCAGATTTCATGTCTTAGGTATAAGACTAATCATGGAAACAGAAGAAACACGCTTCTAAAACTAGTAAGCAGTAGTTGCTCAGATAAAGAAGAAATCCAGATGTAGACGGCCACTAAATAAAACTTTAAACCAAAGGGGAATACAAAAAATACATTATTAAAACTGTGGTAAGTGTACGTTTTTTGGAGTCCATTGCTTTATTCAGAACTGAAGAGATTTTTAAATACGAAACGGAATTTAAACGAGAAGCAAGCTTAACAGAGGCTCTCTCTGTCCACGCACATTCTGCCAGAGAGATCATATTAAGGTTAACATTTCAATTTAAAGAAAAACTGTGTCACGGTGGCGGTTGTACAGGCCGTATTGCTAAACTATAGGACAAAAAAGCAAAGACCAAAAATCCGTCTTTGATATAACAGAGTATGTATATGTTCGGCTGTATATGTCGGCTTCTCCGACCAAATTCAAACAATACCTTTACTGGTATATTAACATTTCGATTGCAAATAAATGAATTCCAATAAAGCACCAGCTTTCCACACTCCCGCTCGCTCCACATGAGACCCATAATGACGACGATGCTTGATGACAATTGGCACGGGCCCAATCCTCGATTCGTTAACGGAAGCGGACGGATAGCGAGTCAAGTCTTTTGTTTCTGCGATGGCCGTTTTTATGGTTTATAATTTTTTGAAATTTTTACTGCTTCCACAGCTTTGGGCTATCGACAGCTTCCCATAAATTGCACTACAGAGGCAAGCGAAATAAAGGAACAAACCGACAACTCAAAAGAAATTGCCATATACCCATCCGGGGGTCCAATCAAAAAAAGTAAATTTCCATAGTGCCTCCTCATTGCCATCCATGCACTTTTCTTTTTGGTTTCATCGCCATGATGCCTTCTGTTCTGCATACGGCTTAAAATTATCCTACACATGTGCTGTGGATCCCTGATTCACACAAATTCTTGTGGCATCAGGATGCTCGCGGAATTATCCATGTGGCTGTGGGTAAGTGGAAATTGCCTCAAGCCTCTCTCTTCAAGTGCACTTTGGTGTTTCATGAGAATATTTTGCCAAAATATATACTTTCTACATACATTTTCTGAAAATTGTTGCCTTGTGTGTAATAAACATTTATTTTAGTTACATTCTCCAAAACAGATTTTGGAGCTCATAGTTCGCTGATGGCTCTTTTGAGAGTGGATTCTAAATGTGCAATGAAATGAAAGATTTTCTTTCTCAATTTGGAATTAGGGGCATAAATATTTCAACAATTCACTTTATTTGTAGCGAGACATTGGTGGCCGCCTTGCGTCACATCTCGCAGCAGCAGCAGAGCAATCCCACGAAGTGCACAGCTGGGGCAGCAATGGGAACCATGTAGGAGGAACGACTTTAAGCATTCCATCAGCCTGGCAGCCAATGGAGTAAGAGGCACAGACCCCTCCGGAGCGGGTCTGATGAGCATCATTGACAAGCTGCCTATCATCTCGAAGGCACCCTCCCTGTCGGTGGACAACTCCCTGCCCAACGAAATGGCCCTGTAGCACACGCAGGTGCTGGCGCAGGCGCAACAGCAGAAGGACTACCGATCTCAGCACCGACTCCAGTCTGGCCTCCAGCTGGCCGCCCTGGCCAATCTGCTGGACCTGGCGGACTCAAGCGGGTCACCTCGCATGCGCTCAAAACGAACTACTGCCACAACTTCCACAAGCCGTGCTCCGGCTGCATCGACGGCACCCTGCAGGTCCTGTTCGTGGCCATCAACCATGCACTGGACGATCTCTATAGCAAGTGCTTGCGCTGGACCTAGATCAACATGTTTCTATCATACGATAAATTAATGAGTATTGGGTATAAAATTAATAAATTACAATATGCTGGCATTTTCTTGGCATACAATATATTGTATGGTTAGTGCTTAAAGCTAGGCCCTCAGATCCGAAAACTTTTCTCTCCTCAGAATCAGGGATGATATTCGTATGGAAACGATAAGAATGCATGCAAACGAGTACTCAGATAAGCAAAATAAATGACCGATTAATACTGGAAAGGCAGCGATATATACTAAAAAAGAGTGTAACCGTAGAGCATGCACTTCTGGTCACACTGTTCACACAGCAAAATATAGGCAACTTTCTTGCGCAAGAATATTTTGCTCGTCTGAGCTCGTCTGACTTCGAGCTTCGAGATTTCAAAAATCAAAATCAAAGAACTTCCAAAATTAAATTTAATCGAAGACAAAATATTAAAAATTTATGATCGAATAAATATACTAAAGTGATATCAGTATTCCTCTCGTCTACACACACGGTCACACACGGTAACACACACACACTGAATTTTGGCGCACTTTGCTGTTTACGGAGCTATCCATTGTGAAATTATTGTTTAAAGCTATTAAAAAGCACACAGAACCAGTGCAAAATGAACAATTCATGTAAGTAAAAGACTTGCCATCACGGAAATAAAACGACTAAAGGTTTATTTCGTATTTTAGTTGGGTATTTCAATGCCACACAGACCGCATCGGCGGGCGCCGCCAAGAATGAAATAGGAGAGGTGGGTGAATTTTAACACAATTAATTAGAATTCGTATATTAATGTGGCTCAAACCGCGTAGGGAATTTTGCCTATGTTTGTAAAGCAGATTGTGGATATGCCCGAGGGTATTCTTGCGATTTTCGGCAAGAAATATGCCATGGCGACTTTGGTGGCAATTGTTCGGAATGTGGAGACCTCCTCCACCAAGATAACCTATACGCTGGAGGACCACAGCGGTCGCATCGATGCCCATTACTGGCTGGAGGAGGGCGACAAGGCACCGGAAGTTAAGCTGAACAACTACGTTAGGGTCTATGGCACCACACGCTCGCAAGCGGGCCAGCAATCGCTGATGGTGTGGAAGCTGCTGCCCGTCCTGGATCCCAATGAGGTGTGCAACCACATGCTGGAGGCTCTCACTGCCCGATACCAGGCGGAGGATTGCCAGAACAAGGAATTAACCGCATCTCAGAGCCCGGCTATTGTGAGTGGGCTGGATGCCAAGCAACAGGCGGTGTTCCAGGCCATCAAGAGCAACATGACAAAGGAGGGAATCACTCGAAAGGAACTGAAGGCCAAGTTTTCGCACATCAGTGATTCCGAGTTTAAGTAAGCAAACGTTTTCTTCGAATTTCCTTGATTTTATTCCAAGTGATTTTGTTACTTTCAGCAACACTTTGTACTTTCTGATTTCGGAAGGCCATATCTACTCGGGCAAAGACGCGGATCATTTCATTTGCACCATGTAAAATGCTTTGGATCCACTATATCCACTATCTTTATAATTAAACGAATAAATGTATTAAGTTTCCTGAAATGCAAGCGACGAAACGAGTGAATTAAGTATTTTGTGCTAATGATTGTAAAAAGCTAGACCTATGCGACGCTTAAAGCGTCCTAGTGGGCAATTTAGTACTCCCACTCCCACCACCCCAACAACAGTTCCTCCAATAACTGCTACCACCACTGCCACTGCCACCGCTACACCCTCCTCCAAAATTTTCTTGCGCAAGAATCAGGGATGATATTCGTATGGAAACGAGAAAACTTTTTGACGAAATTTTGTATCCGTTTCATTCGAATATCAACCCAGATTCCTTCCGATAACATTTTTTCCTCGTCTGAGTACTAGGCTTAAAAGCAATCGAGCAGATGCATTTGCCATGTAATTTGGCGAATAAAAAGCAATTTGATGAAAATGCAATAAAAGGCGCATGGGAGTCTGTGGCTGCAGAGATGAATAGAGAGTACAATTTCTAGTAATTATAAAATGTAAGTGAATGTTCATAGGTATGTATTCCAGGTGATACGTGCAGAAAAGCTTGGAAATCGTTGAGGGATGAAATTTAGGTGATAAATAGGGAATAAAATATAGTTTATTGAATTTCTGTTCCGTAAAAATGCATTTATACAATATTGCGGTACATTAGCCGTGCATTGTCGTCCTTCAGCGTCACAGCGCCCACAAATAAAACATTTCTGCTTGCTTTGATACAAAATTTGAATTCTTAACTGACTTTATTTGTACACAGTGTAACCGTAGGGCATGCACACCTGGTCACACTCAGCCGCTAGTATTTTTATATTGCAAATTTTGCCAGCAAAATTTTTGCTCGTCTGAGTACTAGCACTAACCATACAGTACATAACCGTACTGTATGGTTAGTGGTACTAGGCATATGTTCATTGTCGTTCTCCAAAAAAAAAAAAATACATTATGTTCACTGTATGTATCAGTCGGTATTTCGTATCGATAGTTCCGCGGACTGTTCACACTGGTTCAGATCCAGTCATTCTACTAGTCATTCTACGACGTTTCTAACAATTGGGATTTCTGCCAGCTTTTTCAGCATTGAACTGAAACAATACGTAAAGGTGAGTTTTCCACTAATAAAAAAGATGAAAAACTATAATCTCAGCACTTCAAAACGCTTGTGTAGAGCAGGATTCTTATACAAATGTGCATATGTACATTATTTGTGCATTTCATCGCCATGCATATGTGTGTGTGGATGTTTGTGTGTGCGTGATTTTCTAGGGATTGTGTCTTATTTTTTCTACATTTCTATATTACTCACGTTTTTCCCCATTTCCAGAAAACCATAACCCAAAATGCCCAGTATTAAACTGAAATCTTCGGACGAGGAAATCTTCGATACCGACATCCAGATCGCGAAGTGCTCTGGAACTGTCCAGGCAATTCTTCAGGATTGTAAAATGGAGGAAGATGGGAATACCATTGTTCCTCTGCCGAATGTAAATTCCACCATTTTGCGTATGGTACTGACCTGGGCCCAGTACCATAAAGATGATCCCCAGCCCACTGAAGATGACGAGCTCAAGGAGAAGCGCACCGACGACATCATCCCCTGGGACGCCGATTTCCTCAAGGTAGACCAGGCCACTCTATTCGAGCTGATAATGGCCGCCTATTATCTGGATATCAAGGGTTTGCTCGATCTGACTTGCAAGACAGTGGCAAACGAGATTAAGGGCAAGAGTCCAGAGGAGATACGTACGATTTACAACATTACGAAGGACTTGACTCCTGCTGAGAAGGAGCGGCTGCGCAAGGAGAATGAGTCGTGCAAGGTGAAGTGAGAAGGGGTAACAGGGAAGCGGCTTACCATCAAGCCGCCTTCAGCTGCTGGCTGATTACACAATAGTTTGATAATTTGATTTAATTCGATGTATTAAACCTATTCTGTGGCTACTTGCAGACACTAATTAAAATATGTGAAATTTAAGTACCCTGTGCGTAAGAAAAATAGCTTCACCTGAATAAATGTAAAATTGTTAAATACGTGAGTGTTTCATTTTTTTGCAGTGTTGTCAATGTACTTTCTGATTTATTTTCGTATTGCACCAAAATGTATGCATGCCATCATTTTACGTCAATTAAACACCGGCAGAATAATGTATTTAAAAATATTCATATCAATCAATTAATTTAATAAAAAGTTCATTTTAACTTTCTAAGCCATAAGCTAAGCGCATCAAGAAAGAGGAGGCCAGTGAAGGCTCTGAAAATAAATAAATTTGAATTTTCCCTTTATTTGTCGTGTGTTCCTTTCATATTTCTTAATTTTTCGTGGATTTTTCAAGGGGGCACAATACAGGCTATATAACTTTTATTTTCAAAAAATAATCACTTCAGTGAATTCTTGATAGCTTTTTTTTATTCGAAGGAATCAATTTAGTTTCTTCACTGACGTTTACCTAAGATATCTAGCTTTTAATTCCTATACATATGTACGTTTGGATTATATGCTCTTGGTCAAAATTTATGAGGCAAAAACGATGCGGGGCCCATAACTGGTATATTTCCTCTAAAATTTTTCCCACAAATTACTCTGTTTCCAATTTTCATATGCTTTTATCCTCTTAAAACTAGATATTGTACACAACTTCTCTTCAACTTTTGATCCAAAGTATGTATGTATGCATTGTTCTTACATGTATGTATTTTTCCGTCTCTCTTGATTCCATATTAATTGGAGAACATATTTCCCACGGCGATTCTGTCCCCTGCCTTCAGTCGAGTGCAAGTGCACTTAATTTCGTTTTTAAATCAGCCATTATACGGAAAATCTGAATTAAACAAAGGAAAACCGAAAACGATGACTGTTCCATCCAAGCGAAATCGACACCGCTTGAAATTATTACGGAGCTTGACAATTTAATGGGCGTGGCCAGAATGCCACAAACTTGTCGATACTAGTAAATGATACACGAATACATATGTACATATGAGTTTATGCGAATCTTCGATTTGTTCAAGGTTTAATCGCACAAGGGTGTGAGAATAATCATAGAAACTAGTCATGTACTAAAAAATAAATGTTCTTTAATTAATTTTGTAGTTCTGTATTTAGCTTTTATACAAGAATATAGATATATCCCCATGCAAAGGGGATTGAACAATGATGGCAATTGGGAACGGCCCAATCCTCGATTCTCTAGCGGACGGATGGGTAGTAAAGACATTTTTGCTTCTGCGATGGCCGTTTTTATGGTTTTTAAATTTTTTTTTGCAAATATTTTCATATCGACGGATTCCAATAAATTGCGCGAAATAAAGGAATAAGCCGACAACTCAAATAACGAAATTGCCATATACCATTCCGTGGGTCCAACCAAAAAAAAGTAAATTTCCATAATGCCCCCTTATTGGCATTCATGCACTTCTTTTTTTGGTTTCATCGCCATGATACCTTCTGTTCTGCATACAGCTTAAAATTATACTACACATGCAAGGTGCTGTGGATCCCTGATTCACGCATAATCTTGTGGCATCAGGATGCTCGCGGAATTATCCATGTGGCTGTGGGTAAGTGGAAATTGCCTCAAGCCTCTCACTTAAAGTGCACTTTGGTGTTTCATGATAACATTTTGACAATAATTACACTTTCTACATACATTTTCTGGAAATTGCTGCCTCGTGTGTAATAAACATTTATTATTTCATAACCGATCATAGTTCGCTGATGGCTCGAGGAAACTCTATCTCTTGAGAGTGGATTCTAAATGTGCAGTGAAATGAAAGATTTTCTGTCTGAATTTTGACATTCTTTGGGTCATAAATATTTGAACAATTCACTTTATTTATTGCGAGACATTGAGGCATGGAAAATATAATTCAGATGTGAATGGAGTCACCAAAAGGACTATCTTCAATACAGTTGAGAAAGGATTGCCTGCTGCTCATGTTTGCTTCCTGCACACTCAAAATAGTTATGTTCCCGGGAATTCTCGTTCAACAACAGACACGTGTCATTTCAACTTTCCAGATGACTTCACCGAGGAACCCCTACACGAGGAGACATAGAGGACTGAACATGAATGCATTATGTATTGGATGCTGTTGGTTGTTGGCGCCAGTACATGCCACAAGCTTCCACAGGATGAAATGTTTAAAAAACAGGATAAAAGTCTGTCTTCAATGAAAATAAATATGAATTGCACATGACGCATACGTAAAGCATAAAGGACATAATATTTTGTTTGTATTTAAAGTACAAAATACATTGCCGAAATGTACCATAATGATTAAACAAACTAAAAGACTAAAAGTCTGTCTATTTTATAGATTACCACGAATTCCGCACTGCATATACAGCCATATCAAGTTGATTTTCCAATAACAAATCAAAACGAATTTGTGAAAATTATTCGCCGGGAAATGCTGGATAATTGTTTTGGTTTATCCCAAATTAAATCATCCCTTTAAAACGTCCACAGCTAAACAAAAACATATTGTCATGGCACAAGAGCCCACAAATCACACAGAAAAATTTTGCAGTTTTAATTAAAACTAAACGATTTGGAGCACAAAAACAACTGTTCCACATAGTCGTTCTGGGTCATAATGTGCTGTGGCAGGGTCGCCATGTGACTTCATTCGCATGTTGGTCAGAATTCTCAATTAGTTGGTATCCGGTCGGTGTTTTTTTTTTTTATTGGGGTGGGGCTGTTCCTGTGTATCGGTTTTGTTGCTGTTGTGGTGCAATGTGGTTTCATTACTGGTTGAGTTAGTGAGTGGTTCCGTCTGCTGTCTGTCCATTTGCCATTTTTATTGTCAACATTTTGTCTCTCAGAGTTTCGCTGTTCTAATTTCTTTTGATTAAGTTTTGCTTCGCCTTCGATTCGGTATTCTTTTAATTTGTCGACAATGGGAGAATGGCTTAAGGTGTTTTCGAGTTCTTGGGTTGTGGGAATGTGCAGGGAACTTGGGATTGGTTGTGGAAGCGAAGAAGTAGTGAGGAATGATTTTTGGCGATGGAAGAGGAAGACTGAGTGCAACCAATTTGACTCTTTACATCATATTACAACTTTTGAGCCTTATCTACCTACCATTACCATTTAGTGCTTCAAGTTGAAGTGGAAAATGAAATATACCCATTTTGCACTCTTCTTTTCCACGACTTTTTAAAGTGTCCCACTTCCTTTTCTTTCTGTTTGGCTAAAAAAATGTGCATCCCATATCGCTGAATTTTGGTACCGTTTTCCAAGTGCCAACGCCTCAAAACCGCCTACAGCCAGCAGGCAAGTGGAGAGGCAGAAAAAAACTAAGCAAGTGCGAAAAAGTCCCTGAATTCGATTTGAAAATTGCTCCGCCAACTCGTTTTCAATGGGTGTCCTTTCTCACCGAACTCATATTGGCACTCGCATTGTGTTCATTTGATTTTCGCCAACTGTCGATGTCTGTGGGTGTGCGAGATGGAATATTTGCATAGCCAGCCAAGTGGGCTGCTGTAACGGCTACTATTGGTCGCCCTATTGCTGAGGGACACTGGGTCGACGATTGCAGTCCCATGTATTCAGGGAATGCCTTTTGTGGTGAGTGAAAGCACTTCGATGGTTCCCGTTTTTTGGGTGGCAGAACAAACCTGACCATTGGGCAGTTGTTTAACAACTTGGATAGAAATAACGGTTGAATGTGGGGCAATTAGGGAGCTATCGTCACACCTGAGAATCGGCCAATTAGCGCTGTTTATGTTCACGCAATTAACAGACCTGTTAACGTCTCTTTACACACGCGCTCTCATTGTCAACCTTTGGGGCACGAGCTGGGTACCAGAGGAGGCTGCAGAGCACTCTCGAGACGGGCAAACAATATGGGAATGAGTAATTGACGCTTTAATAAGAGCCACTTGATAGGTTGCAGGCGCCACGAGCCTCCTGTCGCACACCGCACACTCGTACGCGTATAACGTGCGTCATATCACCCAAGTCTCAGTCCAAGAGAACAGCCTGACGTCGGAGAACATGGATATAAAACCCCCGGTATGGATGTGAAGGCGTACAACCAATTGAATATCTTGGCATTGTCGGCTGTCGGTGCTGGCAAATGAAATTAAGTTGATGCAATGTAAAAGCTGGGTACACGCATACCCATTGTTCCGCTAGCACACATCGCGTATGCGTATACGTAATTTAAGAATATTTAAGTTTATTCACAGTTGACAATGCGGCGGGCTAGGGCTCATATCTCCCTGTTAGCTGTCCTTCCAGAGGCAGGTGTCTCCCAAAGAGAAGCCTTTCAAAATGTATACCGCTTAGAAGTGGGATAGAACAGACAGTTTTGAGTGACTGACAGTGGCAGTAACTTAGTGACTTTCCCCAGTTAACGATGTGTTCAGAAGAACTTAGGAAGATTGAAGAGAAACCAACCTTAAAATGCATTTAAAATAAACAAGTTTTTTTTCTCAGTTTAAAAAGCTCGTGGAGCAATCGGTTTTCTGTAACCTTCACATTTTAAAATCAGAAATTGAGAATACACTTAAAACAAAACAAAGATACCAACTTCAATAAACAATAGCCATGACAGAATTTTATTTAAAGTCCACAGATACAATAAATCCACTTAGTAATTAGAAATGAACTTCCTTCTACCATCTTCTACCTACCTTCTACTGCGAAATTTCCATAAACATCGTTGCAAATATTTGCATGCAGCAGCAGTGACAACATTTTCATGTTAATGAGCCCCAAAAACAAATACAAAATAATCGGCCAAAAGGCGGCAGTAAAATTTGTTTGCCAATTGCCATGCAACGAAATCAAAACCAACTTATTAGGAGAGCAGCACGATTCCTCGATTCCTATCGAGTCAAGGGAAAATTATATGCGCCATGGTTAAATTTGTACTGACACATTTCATCAAATTGGACCGCATAAATATGGAATTTGTTTGGCAGAGAGACAAGAAAATACATATAGATATTGTTTGAGATGCCAAGCTTTTTTGGCACCTATTTATGTCCAGAAACAAAATGAGGACGAATTGATTTAATGTTTAATATTTATTATACAGGCGGCTAGCAGAAGCCGATTGCTTGCTCTTTGCCCAGCCAGATAAATGTTCACGAGATCATATGCAACCAATGCGCAGAGAGATTAGCATAGCACTAAATTCCGCAACGTCGGCAGATCAATGCTAGAGCCGAAGCGGCGGCTGCGGAGAGCCCTTAGCATACAGAGAGAGCGCAGCAGCGCTGCCGAACGTTAGCGTTTACATGTGTATGTTGTTGTATTAAGTTTAAGTACAGTGGGTTATAATTATGATGATGCTGCTGGCCCGAACATACTCCCCCCGTTGGAAGCCAGCCTTTCAACAGACTCCCTAAGGGGCAGTAGACATAGCCGAGTAACGGCCCTCCTGATGGTTCCTGATGCGGTCTTCAAGTCCGCTACGCGGCACACGCCATCCTTGCCCTGGACGACATCGACAACTCTAGCCAGTGGCCAACGCATAGGAGGAAGATTTTCGTCCTTCACCAGAACAACATCATTCACGCAGAGGTTTTGCGTGGGAGTGCGCCACTTCGACCGCTCTTGCAAAAGGGTGAGGTACTCTTCGCGCCAACGGCTCCAGAAGATTTGCTGCAGTTGAGTGACCCGCTGCCAACCATCCAGACGATTGTAGTTGAGCTTCGTTAGGTCAGGCTCGAGGATTGTCACATGTGGGCCACCTAGAAGCAGATGAGCCGGGGTCAAAACATCTAAGTCATCAGGATTTTCTGAAAGCGAGAGCAAAGGGCGAGAATTAACAATTGCCGTGATCTGGCAGATCAGAGTACGCAGCTCGTCGAAGCCAAGCACAGAGGGCCCAACTGAGCGGTACAGGTGATGTTTTGCAGTCTTCACGGCCGCTTCCCACAATCCGCCAAAGTGCGGAGAGCGTGGTGGGATGAAACGCCAGTCGATCGAGTCAGCCAAGCAGGATTCATGGACCTCCTTCACATGCGAGTCGCTCATGAAAAGCTTCTTTAGCTCAAGCAGCTCGTTCTTGGCGCCAACGAAGTTCGTCGCATTGTCAGACCAAATTTGACTTGGTTTTCCTCGTGTGGCAGTGAAACGCTTTAATGCGCCTAGAAACGAAGCGGTGGTCAGGTCCTTTACGAGCTCCATGTGTATTGCCTTGGAAGTGAAGCAAATGAACACACTGATGTAGCACTTGATCGGAGGCCTCGTGCGGATTTCTGATCGGTAGAAGAAGGGCCCACAATAATCCACTTCAGTGACTTCAAAGGGCCGAGATCCTTCAAAACGCTCCTTAGGCAGGTCTCCCATGATGTGCTGAACCATGCGCGGCTTAGTCCTGAAGCATCTCACACACTTGCTGACTTCCTTCGACACTGCCTTAATTCCTCCAATTGGCCAATATTCCAGCCGAATTTTGGCAAGCAGGGCGCGAGGTCCGGCATGAAGGTTCCTCTCGTGATAATATCTTATCAGAGCACAGGTTATGGGATGTCCCTTGGGCACAATAAGCGGGTGCTGAGCATCAAATCCTAGCGATGAGTTTCCAAGACGCCCTCCAACTCTAAGTAATCCAGACTGATCGATGAACGGAGAGAGCGAGCTGATGGAACTGGATTTCGTGACTTGACCGTTGCGTTGAATCTCCTTTATGTCCATCCACAAGGTTGCCAGCTGAATGTGTCGAATTAGGAGATGAGTTCCTTGCCGGATATCGGAAACGGTGAGTCCAGAGTGCCGAAGACGATGTGCAAATTTATGCATGTAGGCGAAGGTGCGCTGCATGCCAAAAAATGTGTTTGCAAATTTGCATCCTGAGGTGAGACCGGTATGTCGAGACACGATCAACAATGCTCGCTTGCGGAGCTCTAAAGTCGGTATTTCAGGAACAGGGAACACAGGCCACCACAGCTCTGACTGGATAAGGTGGTTGGGAAGTGTTTTATCCAATCTGGAATCCAGGTTAAATTCCGGCACCGGAGAATTGTGAGTTCCTAAGAGCGCCGAGCTTGCTACCTTTTGTCCACCGCCAGATACGATCCAACCGAGCCGGGTCTTCTGCAGCAGAGGCAGGCCATCAGTAAGTTTGATTTGCCCTACGCAGAGGAGATCATAAAAAATGCTCGCACCAATGAGGAGATCCACTCGCTGAGGGTTGAAAAAGGCAGGATCGGCAAGCTGAATGTTCGAGGGAATACTCCAGTCGGATACATTGACTGCCAGACTTGGTTGGCAATCGGTGATTGTAGGGACAATGAGAGCAGTAAGAGTCGTTTCGTAGCTAGAGGTGCGAGAATGCATGCAAATGTTGACGGTGGATCCCTCAGTGGACACGCTGGTATCGCCTAGCCCAGAGACAAGTGCAGGTGATTGAGTTCTGCTAAGCTGGAGCTGCTGGGCGAACCTGGATGTGACGAGGTGAAGTTGTGAGCCTGAATCTAGTATGGCACGACAAGGAACTAAAACGCCAGACCGATTCTTAACGAGGACCACGGCTGTAGCCAGAAGCACAACATCAGAGTGAAGACCTTGGGCAGCAAGAGAGGTAGACGCAGGTGAATGGGAGCTGCTAACAGAATCCTGAACTGCAGAAATAGCTTCCGATTGAAGCGCTAGATCCGGAGTAGATGGTGGGGAGCTATGCGTTATGGATTGCAGATTTTCAAAATGGAGCAAACTATGATGACGTCCGTTGCAAACGCGACATTTTCCACTGTTGCATGCGCGAGTGCGATGCCCTGACTTTAGGCAATTAAAGCAGAGGGAAAGCTTCTTCACTTCCTTGTGGCGCAGCAACGGGGACAAGTTTCCGAATAATTTGCAGGAGTATATGCCATGGCCCGCTGAATGGCAAAAGGTGCATCCAGACGGGTTGGCGGAAGACTTGGAGGCAACAAACGTTTTCCTTAAATGAGGAGTAGAAAGGTTTTTTCCCACCTGAGCGCTACTAGCGGGCGTCGCTGTAGCGTATTCCAAATTCTCCATTTTCCGGCAGCGCTTATTCAAGAATTCGTAGAACTCGACTGCGGTAGGAATGGCGTCCGACAATGTGTCCTCCCATTTCCTTTGCGTCTTAGCATCCAGCTTCTGCAGCAGAACGTGGATCACCATGCAGTCAGAGATCTCCTCATCCTTTCCCAATGTCCGCAACGCACGCATATGCAAATTGACTGCGTCCGAAAACTCCCGTAGCCTTTTCGGCGATGGCGAATCTACCCTCTTGAGCCCCAGAATCTTCTTGATGTGTGCCTGAAAAACAAGTCGTTTGTTATTAAAACGGTTATCAAGAATATCCAGAGCCGCACGATAATTGGCACTGGAGAGCTCCAATGACCGAACCGAATCCAAGGCCACATCTGCGAGACACGAGCGAAGATGCTGGAACTTCTCGATGTCGCTAAGGTCCGCATCCGATCCAATGACCGATTTGAACATCGCCATAAAATCCGAGTATTCCACGTACCCACCGGAGAACTTGGGTACCTTCAGCTCAGGAAGCCGATGCTTGTGAGCCATGATGATGGTACTGTGTCCAGAATGGCCTGGCAGGGTGGTTGAATTGGCAGCGGCGCGTGAGTGGCCCATTTCGATAGCGGCAAGCAACTCAGCTTTCAGCGATATGAAGAGTGCATCGAAGTCGTCGCGCATCGCACTCCCAATCTCATCTTGATTGAGAGCTTCCAGCTCATTGTGGGACTTATTGAACTCCTCTCGCATTTCTGCCAGCATATCGATGCGAACGTCGATTTCCGCGGCGGTTAATTTGTCAACTTTATCGCCTGCGAATGATTCGCCAAGCCTTCGCATCCGATTATATACCGACTGAACTTTGCGCTTATAAAGATTCAGTCTGGTATCAACCGTCGCAATATTTCCGCCCGCGCCTGTATTCGGATCGCTGTCCATGGTAAACGGTTTGCAATGCGACGAAACGGAGAATAGAATACTGCTTAAGCGACGGTGCAGAGCGAGAGCGAGAATGAGAGACACGAAATCCAAGAACTGTGGCTGCAGCCGAGCATGGAATGAGAGACTCGACGATTAGGCGACGGTGAACACCGAGAGCGAGAATGAGGGACACGAAAAGTCAAGAACCGTGGCCGTGGTCGAGCATAGAATGAGAGATTCGACGGTTAAAATAAAGGAATCTAAGACGACCGGCACTCTCACTGACTTGCACATAAAACTGTTCTTAATTGTGCACCAAATGAATTTGTTGGTATTTAAACTGCACAGCAACGAATGTATTGTTCGTTTTATATGTTTTTTAACGAAAACGCGATTAACAAATGGCTTTAATCACGTCGGGGTCACCAATGTTTGAGATGCCAAGCTTTTTTGGCACCTATTTATGTCCAGAAACAAAATGAGGACGAATTGATTTAATGTTTAATATTTATTATACAGGCGGCTAGCAGAAGCCGATTGCTTGCTCTTTGCCCAGCCAGATAAATGTTCACGAGATCATATGCAACCAATGCGCAGAGAGATTAGCATAGCACTAAATTCCGCAACGTCGGCAGATCAATGCTAGAGCCGAAGCGGCGGCTGCGGAGAGCCCTTAGCATACAGAGAGAGCGCAGCAGCGCTGCCGAACGTTAGCGTTTACATGTGTATGTTGTTGTATTAAGTTTAAGTACAGTGGGTTATAATTATGATGATGCTGCTGGCCCGAACAGATATGTATTTGTGCTGCAGACGTGAGCAACTAAACAAATAAGCTGGTTATGAAAACACAGATACCCATTCATATACAGAGTCCTCGTCGCACGTCAGTAAACTCATATCGAAACCATCATTTGTTGTTTGTACGGCGGCAATGAGTAGACTCCTTCGTCTCCATTTTTATTATTATTATTCTCTTTTTTTGTATGGCACGATGGTACGAATTTCCCCACGCTGTCTGACAGTGCGAACCATTCACACGCTCGATTAACATTCAAAAATAATAGTCATAATTGGAGCACGGAACAAAAGTTCCAACAACAAAATAGAAAAATCTGTTATGTAGAAGTTGTACAATCGTTGTATATGTCTATAACTAAAACGAACAAAACAAAAGTATTCTAAAATTAGTTTCAGATAAATAAGCAGTCTCATGGTATTGGGAATACGAAAATTTGAAATTGTTGAGAATGGAGATAGATTTTATTAAACATATATAAACGTTTAGCACATTGCAAGATCGGTCTAGAACTCTTGCAGGTTTTCAGTGGCGTCGTGAGCAAAAGCCCGACTAAAATAGGCCATGCCATTGCGCCTTGACGTAGTCGTCCTCGGCTTTTGGTCACTTCTCGTTCACCACCGAGTGGGAGAGCACAACTCTATCAACGAATTTAAGGGGAGCTCGGATACGACTTTGAAATAAAATGCAAACACAATGTCAAAATGTGTGCTAGAATATGAGAAAATCAACGTCTGCATCAACTGCATATAGACACATATCCCCTATCGTGGAGTACGAAGTATCGTGTAGGCCTTCAAAAACACGTAGTTCTTAAACGAAGCGAAATAACAAATTGCTTTAGAATCAAACATCAATAACAGTAAATTGAGCTAATTTCGAAACATTCTCTGTGAATTTTCAGGGAAAAATCAAAAAATCAAAATCAAACAAATCAACTCTTCCGGAATACAATTTCATAATTTTGATAGAGCTGACAATGGCTGCCATCTTTTCAGTTCATTGAACTCTCAAAAGAGATTAATTAGAAAAATGTAATTAACCACAGTGCAAACCCCTTTCACATCTGCAAACTATATGCAAGTGTTGATTTGATTTAAAAAGTCCCTTCGAGTGTCATGGATATTACCCAATAGGCATTGGCTTCTGCAGGAGCTTTGTATTCATGCAATTAAAATACAATTACTATTTTAACTTTAATTTGAAAATTTGTAATGTTTGTTTGTCTAGGAAAATATACACGAAACATGAGGGAATGCTGCTGTTAAGATAACTGGAACTCTAAATACCTTCAAAAATATTAATAGGGAATTTATTACGGATTGGAATAATAAAAGAAGCTAACAAAACAGATTAGGGCACATGCCTCTTAGTATCAACAATGAAGATATTTCTTTTGATTATCGCTTAAAGAAAATGTACATAAGAAAGTATTTCCTTACCCCATCCAAATTTCACATCCAAACTAATATCCCCTCTTTCTCCTCCAGTTTTGAGTGTGAAATATTTATGAATAATTCTGTTCCTAAAGAGGTGCAGACATAGAGACGAAAAGCTAGAGAATATTTAATCAAAACGAAATTGCTCTTTTTTTTCCCCAGTCAAAAACTTTCGAGCAACCTTCGACATGGTCTTGTGTAAATTGTGTTTATTGGTTCTAACACAAATTGATTGCCAAATGGAATTTGGAAATAATGGAAAATCTTGGATTGGATAAGGCATACGAGCAGAAAGCATACGGCAGACAGCAGGCAGAGTAGGAAGAGCGCACAAAATGTCCTACTGCAGCATGGAAATCCAGTATGTGACTCTGAAGACCTTGACATACTCCAGAAGCCTTGTCAACTAGATTCAGTTTTTGCCATTTCCACAGCATATATCAGTCGGAGATGGAGGAAGAATGAGACCAGGAATAAGGCTAACCCGTGGACAAACAGACACACAGCCTAACAGGGGCTTGCATAAATAATTGTTTAGCCCGAAGTGCATTTGTTTGCCATACCGATACCAGCGGGTACTCCAGGGCACAGCACAGGGGCCTAGACCGACAAAGTTACTGACATAGCCTCGTATTTATTTATTTCTTTCGGAAAACTCAAGGGAAAGAGCTTTCGAACTCTCCAGCTCGGACAGCAGCGTGGCAAAAGTCGAAAATGTTCATTAAAATGTAATTGAACTTTGCCAGAGACGCATGACGAGTGGAAGTTGCATTCGAATTTCAATTACTTCAATGCCACCTGGGGAAATGGGACCAAGTCGTATTAAAGCCTGTCCTATCCCTATAAGCAATCGAATTCGCCAAAACTTGGCACGCTTCGTTGTGGACCAGATTGAATGATGATTCTGTGGCCGTTTTGATGGCATTTTTGTGTGCGAGGACTCACCATAAAAGTTGTCTGGCCAATTCTTCTTTAAAACTTTACCGGGTTGTCTTAATGACTTTGAAATTATTAGCCACCCAGCCATGTGTGTCTGAGATGGAGGGAAAATACAACGTGGCAAGGATTCCATAGGGTTCTGGAAACTACCGCAACACACACTTCCTCTGATCTAAATTTACGTGATGGTTACCTCTTCAATACTTTTGTTTCGTCTGCTTGATTGAAACAGAGTTTCCTTACCTTCCCACCATTCAGCATTCAGCATTACTCAACTGCATTCACACACCCCAGAGCCCACACAAGATGTGGCAAAGTGATAGATACGAGAGCTCGTGCCGGGAGGTGGAAAAGCTTTTAGTGCACCCAAATGACATGCGTTGAGGCTGAAACTTCATTAGGGCTCCGCACTATGTGCCAAGTATAACGCATACGCAACGTTTGACACTCTCGCCTAAAAACCCATCAAATCATAATTGAAGTGCGCAGACTGTCCATCAATAAAATGAAATTGACTAGGCAACGAAGACATCTCCCCGACAGGCACACCTTTATGGCTGCAAGCAGATAGTGCGAACACTCGCTAATCTAAGCAAATAAAAGTGAGAAATTATTGGAGCATTTCACTTCTGAACCAATAAAAACTTTTAAAAACGTTTTTAAAAGAACATCTTCATGAAAAATATAATAAAAGCAAGCTTCGTATTAAATTTAAATCTAAGTTCTCCCTAAAACTACATTTTCAGGAAGAAAGAGCGTTAAAGTATTACATTTTTGGGATAACTTTCTACTGAGCTTAAGTACGGGAATGTCATCCAAAAAAGTGGGTTTAAATTACAAAAGTTCATTTAAGTTCTTATTTAATTATTAAGAATGTCAAAAATAATTGTGAATTTATGCACATTTTCCCATAGAATTATACGTTATCTTTTTTCCTCATTTTCGATTAGAAAGACCGCCTTCTTGATTCATGAAGAAAGACTAGTCCGAGCAGATGCCTCTTCTGTGCCATCTGTCAGAATTAATTGACGCTCGGATCGCAATTTGAAGAGACTTCTGCGTGAACCTTCTGCAAAGTATAATATGGCACATATATGAAGTGTTTCATTATTGTCACATTGTAATACCCACTTATATGATTCAGGACGAACGAGCACATGGCACTGTCTCCTCTTATTCTTTCACTCTGTGATTTCATTCTTTCCGTTTATTTGCGCACAAAACAAATACTTCATGCCATATTGTATCTCTCTCTCTCTTTCTATGGTGCTTTCACCCTGTCCACTCTGTCACGCATTGTTTACCTCCCACTCGCTCACTTGAGTATATATTTTTACAACATTTAACCGCTGTTGTGTGCGTGTCTCCTATTTTGTGGCGGGACGTTGTCTGGTCAACGTTGCGTATGAATGTTCAAGTATTTATACAAAGGATTGTTCAGTTAATACACAAGTGTTGTCAAGCCTTGTACATATCTCTTCAGTTTTTAATTAATAATTTTCCTTTAAAACTTGAATAAATACTGAAAGGAAACGGAAAAAATCCTATGGCTCCAAGCTCTCTTTTGACCAGGAGAAACATACCAAACACAAATCCCAGATAAAAGCCAAAGAAGTCAAAGAGCAACTTAATACTCTATTAGAAAAATCAGAGGCATTTATGAAAAATTGTGAGATTCTGTCAAAGAACCAAATTTTGAGAAAGACTGTCTTTCCATAAAAAAGTCCCATACACGATAATTGTCATGAAAATGATAGTCACACAAAAAATAGGTTTGAAAAAACCGTAACCTAAAATGGAAAAAAAGCATAGCACAAAAACGAAATGAAACCAGCACCAAAGCTGTCAACTTTTCAGGACAAACACATGGATATAGTCGAAAGCTGGAAACGCAGATGTGAATATGTGAATCCACATGGTTCTAATATGAAAATTGGGTGGAGGACACGTAATCAGAATTACAACATAAATTTTAATTAAAATCCCAGCCACTTTCTTGAATGCGCTAAAAATGACTTGTCCCATAAAAAGAGAGTGAAAATGTTTACCCGAAAAAGGATTCCATTAAGTATACATTGGGATGGCGATTATTAAGAACATGTTCAAGGCAAACATATTACATATCTTGTCTAACGGATTACAAATAACAATATTATTGTATTCGAAATCTGCAAACAAATTTTGGGACTTAACAAGGTCAACACAAAAAGACAAAACCAGCTGAAAAAATGCCATGGCCAGACAGGATCTTGGATAAATATTATCTTTGTTTCGTGGCAGAGGCCATCAGACTCTCCAACAACATGGTCCCATACGCACTTCATAAATATTCGCTTACAGACACAGACGGCCAGCACGAAGGGATAGACATAGGCATTCCAGACAGGCTCTCCCGATTTAATACGATTTGTGTAATGAAAGAGAACTCAATGTAAATAATGCCCAAAATGTAAAAAGAAAGAAATAAATTCGAACAACAAATTGCAAAAAAAATTATGTCCACAATAATTGTTTCTATAATGGAGTAAAAATCGACTTGCCTTCGCCCTTAGCTAAGCGGAAAAGCAACAATAATGACACAAATTTACCAAATTATTGTAGTAATTTGTGGAAAAAAGTATTATAAAACAGTCGTTAAAAAGAGAAAAGCATTTCCCAAACAAATTTAAGGTTTGACAGTAAATACTCGTTAATTAGGGGTAAAGAAAATAATTGCCAACAAATTTAATTTCAAAAATTTTAAAGTATAATTCAATAAGTTACAGAAAACACACCTGCCTTTATTCTCCTCAATTGTAAAGGGCACTCGGATTAATAGATACTAGCTACAGGGTAGCTAAACAAAGGTTTAAGTCTCACTTTATGTAACTAAAAACCCCAAAAAAGCGGAGCAACCTGCAGCCACACCTTATTCAAGGATACTGCCACTTAGCCACTTTTTTGTGGAATCACAGCTATCAGTTACAGTGGGGATTCAGGGTGGGGACAGTCCCAAGTTGTGTGAGATTCTTTCGGCATTATGGTATGTGCGGTTTGTATTACGTTGAGGCCCCTGTTCGGGCCAGCAGCATCATCATAATTATAACCCACTGTACTTAAACTTAATACAACAACATACACATGTAAACGCTAACGTTCGGCAGCGCTGCTGCGCTCTCCCGGTATGCTAAGGGCTCTCCGCAGCCGCCGCTTCGGCTCTAGCATTGATCTGCCGACGTTGCGGAATTGAGTGCTATGCTAATCTCTCTGCGCATTGGTTGCATATGATCTCGTGAACATTTATCTGGCTGGGCAAAGAGCAAGCAATCGGCTTCTGCTAGCCGCCTGTATAAATAAATATTAAACATTAAATCAATTCGTCCTCATTTTGTTTCTGGACATAAATAGGTGCCAAAAAAGCTTGGCATCTCAAACATTGGTGACCCCGACGTGATTAAAGCCATTTGTTAATCGCGTTTTCGTTAAAAAACATATAAAACGAACAATACATTCGTTGCTGTGCAGTTTAAATACCAACAAATTCATTTGGTGCACAATTAAGAACAGTTTTATGTGCAAGTCAGTGAGAGTGCCGGTCGTCTGAGATTCCGTTATTTTAACCGTCGAATCTCTCATTCTATGCTCGACCACGGCCACGGTTCTTGACTTTTCGTGTCCCTCATTCTCGCTCTCGGTGTTCACCGTCGCCTAATCGTCGAGTCTCTCATTCCATGCTCGGCTGCAGCCACAGTTCTTGGATTTCGAGTCTCTCATTCTCGCTCTCGCTCTGCACCGTCGCTTAAGCAGTATTCTATTCTCCGTTTCGTCGCATTGCAAACCGTTTACCATGGACAGCGATCCGAATACAGGCGCGGGCGGAAATATTGCGACGGTTGATACCAGACTGAATCTTTATAAGCGCAAAGTTCAGTCGGTATATAATCGGATGCGAAGGCTTGGCGAATCATTCGCAGGCGATAAAGTTGACAAATTAACCGCCGCGGAAATCGACGTTCGCATCGATATGCTGGCAGAAATGCGAGGGGAGTTCAATAAGTCCCACAATGAGCTGGAAGCTCTCAATCAAGATGAGATTGGGAGTGCGATGCGCGACGACTTCGATGCACTCTTCATATCGCTGAAAGCTGAGTTGCTTGCCGCTATCGAAATGGGCCACTCACGCGCCGCTGCCAATTCAACCACCCTGCCAGGCCATTCTGGGCACAGTACCATCATCATGGCTCACAAGCATCGGCTGCCTGAGCTGAAGGTACCCAAGTTCTCCGGTGGGTACGTGGAATACTCGGATTTTATGGCGATGTTCAAATCGGTCATTGGATCGGATGCGGACCTTAGCGACATCGAAAAGTTCCAGCATCTTCGCTCGTGTCTCACAGATGTGGCCTTGGATTCGGTTCGATCATTGGAGCTCTCCAGTGCCAATTATCGTGCGGCTCTGGATATTCTTGATAACCGTTTTAATAACAAACGACTTGTTTTTCAGGCACACATCAAGAAGATTCTGGGGCTCAAGAGGGTAGATTCGCCATCGCCGAAAAGGCTACGGGAGTTTTCGGACGCAGTCAATTTGCATATGCGCGCGTTGCGGACATTGGGAAAGGATGAGGAGATCTCTGACTGCATGGTGATCCACGTTCTGCTGCAGAAGCTGGATGCTAAGACGCAAAGGAAATGGGAGGACACATTGTCGGACGCCATTCCTACCGCAGCCGAGTTCTACGAATTCTTGAATAAGCGCTGCCGGAAAATGGAGAATTTGGAATACGCTACAGCGACGCCCGCTAGTAGCGCTCAGGTGGGAAAAAACCTTTCTACTCCTCATTTAAGGAAATCGTTTGTTGCCTCCAAGTCTTCCGCCAACCCGTCTGGATGCACCTTTTGCCATTCAGCGGGCCATGGCATATACTCCTGCAAATTATTCGGAAACTTGTCCCCGTTGCTGCGCCACAAGGAAGTGAAGAAGCTTTCCCTCTGCTTTAATTGCCTAAAGTCAGGGCATCGCACTCGCGCATGCAACAGTGGAAAATGTCACGTTTGCAACGGAAGTCATCATAGTTTGCTCCATTTTGAAAATCTGCAATTTATAACGCAAAGCTCCCCACCATCTACTCCGGATCTAGCGCTTCAATCGGAAGCTATTTCTGCAGTTCAGGATTCTGTTAGCAGCTCTCATTCACCTGCGTCTACCTCTCTTGCTGCCCAAGGTCTTCACTCTGATGTTGTGCTTCTGGCTACAGCCGTGGTCCTCGTTAAGAATCGGTCTGGCGTTTTAGTTCCTTGTCGTGCCATACTAGATTCAGGCTCACAACTTCACCTCGTCACATCCAGGTTCGCCCAGCAGCTCCAGCTTAGCAGAACTCAATCATCTGCACTTGTCTCTGGGCTAGGCGATACCAGCGTGTCCACTGAGGGATCCACCGTCAACATTTGCATGCATTCTCGCACATCTAGCTACAAAACGACTCTTACTGCTCTCATTGCCCCTACAATCACCGATTGCCAACCAAGTCTGGCAGTCAATGTATCCGACTGGAGTATTCCCTCGAACATTCAGCTTGCCGATCCTGCCTTTTTCAACCCTCAGCGAGTGGATCTCCTCATTGGTGCGAGCATTTTTTATGATCTCCTCTGCGTAGGGCAAATCAAACTTACTGATGGCCTGCCTCTGCTGCAGAAGACCCGGCTCGGTTGGATCGTATCTGGCGGTGGACAAAAGGTAGCAAGCTCGGCGCTCTTAGGAACTCACAATTCTCCGGTGCCGGAATCTAACCTGGATTCCAGATTGGATAAATCACTTCCCAACCACCTTATCCAGTCAGAGCTGTGGTTTCACGGTCCATCGTTTTTGGTAGGCTCCAAGGAAGAATGGCCTGTGTTCCCTGTTTCTGAAATACCGACGTTAGAGCTCCGAAAGCGAGCATTGTTGATCGTGTCTCCACATACCGATCTCACCTCAGGATGCAAATTTGCAAATACATTTTTTGGCATGCAGCGCACCTTCGCCTACATGCATAAATTTGCACATCGTCTTCGGCACTCTGGACTCACCGTTTCCGATATCCGGCAAGGAACTCATCTCCTAATCCGACACATTCAGCTGGCAACCTTGTGGATGGACATAAAGGAGATTCAACGCAACGGTCAAGTCACGAAATCCAGTTCCATCAGCTCGCTCTCTCCGTTTATCGATCAGTCTGGATTACTTAGAGTTGGAGGGCGTCTTGGAAACTCATCGCTAGGATTTGATGCTCAGCACCCGCTTATTGTGCCCAAGGGACATCCCATAACCTGTGCTCTGATAAGATATTATCACGAGAGGAACCTTCATGCCGGACCTCGCGCCCTGCTTGCCAAAATTCGGCTGGAATATTGGCCAATTGGAGGAATTAAGGCAGTGTCGAAGGAAGTCAGCAAGTGTGTGAGATGCTTCAGGACTAAGCCGCGCATGGTTCAGCACATCATGGGAGACCTGCCTAAGGAGCGTTTGGAAGGATCTCGGCCCTTTGAAATCACTGGAGTGGATTATTGTGGGCCCTTCTTCTACCGATCAGAAATCCGCACGAGGCCTCCGATCAAGTGCTACATCAGTGTGTTCATTTGCTTCACTTCCAAGGCAATACACATGGAGCTCGTAAAAGACCTGACCACCGCTTCGTTTCTAGGCGCATTAAAGCGTTTCACTGCCACACGAGGAAGGCCAAGTCAAATTTGGTCTGACAATGCGACAAACTTCGTTGGCGCCAAGAACGAGCTGCTGGAGCTAAAGAAGCTTTTCATGAGCGACTCGCATGTGAAGGAGGTCCATGAATCCTGCTTGGCTGACTCGATCGACTGGCGTTTCATCCCACCACGCTCTCCGCACTTTGGCGGATTGTGGGAAGCGGCCGTGAAGACTGCAAAACATCACCTGTACCGCTCAGTTGGGCCCTCTGTGCTTGGCTTCGACGAGCTGCGTACTCTGATCTGCCAGATCACGGCAATTGTTAATTCTCGCCCTTTGCTCTCGCTTTCAGAAAATCCTGATGACTTAGATGTTTTGACCCCGGCTCATCTGCTTCTAGGTGGCCCACATGTGACAATCCTCGAGCCTGACCTAACGAAGCTCAACTACAATCGTCTGGATGGCTGGCAGCGGGTCACTCAACTGCAGCAAATCTTCTGGAGCCGTTGGCGCGAAGAGTACCTCACCCTTTTGCAAGAGCGGTCGAAGTGGCGCACTCCCACGCAAAACCTCTGCGTGAATGATGTTGTTCTGGTGAAGGACGAAAATCTTCCTCCTATGCGTTGGCCACTGGCTAGAGTTGTCGATGTCGTCCAGGGCAAGGATGGCGTGTGCCGCGTAGCGGACTTGAAGACCGCATCAGGAACCATCAGGAGGGCCGTTACTCGGCTATGTCTACTGCCCCTTAGGGAGTCTGTTGAAAGGCTGGCTTCCAACGGGGGGAGTATGTTCGGGCCAGCAGCATCATCATAATTATAACCCACTGTACTTAAACTTAATACAACAACATACACATGTAAACGCTAACGTTCGGCAGCGCTGCTGCGCTCTCCCGGTATGCTAAGGGCTCTCCGCAGCCGCCGCTTCGGCTCTAGCATTGATCTGCCGACGTTGCGGAATTGAGTGCTATGCTAATCTCTCTGCGCATTGGTTGCATATGATCTCGTGAACATTTATCTGGCTGGGCAAAGAGCAAGCAATCGGCTTCTGCTAGCCGCCTGTATAAATAAATATTAAACATTAAATCAATTCGTCCTCATTTTGTTTCTGGACATAAATAGGTGCCAAAAAAGCTTGGCATCTCAAACAGCCCCTTTTATAGAGGGACACCATTTCTATGTGGCTGTGTCGTAAGGCATTTCTAATTATGCAAAACTAAGCAATGTTAATGGGACACGCATAAAACTTACACAAATAGGGAAAACGTGAGGGGGTTAAAAGCGGAAAAAGGGTTCACATTTTCCCAGTGACTAAAAAATTTGCTTTCTCTAATTAATGTCAAGATTTTAAGGCCGGAACATATCCGAGATTCCGGCCATTTTTTACCAGATTTGTAATTATGCATATTTAATATTTTATGTTTACTTTCAAGAAACAACTATCGATTTGTCTGAGGCCTGAGGTAATCCAATCAAATTAATGCCAGGCGTTGAAAAATTACTTTTCTCTTTTGATTAATAACCCCGGAACAATGCCTAGCCGGAGAACCAGAGCCCCATGTGTCCTCATGCCGAGGACTTTACGCAAAAGTGCCCATAATAGTCTTTGTTTTTTTTCTGTTCTTGGCCTTAGTCTTAGTCCTGTAGTGGTGCCATATTTTGTGGTTACCAACGAGTTGGGTGGTATGGAAGTGCCGAATTTTAATTGGGGAAACGCTGTTAGAAATTCCCATGAATATACCAGGAAAGGGTCGAGTGGGGGCTTACGATCAAATCTAACTTTAAATTGAAAATTAAGATTAGAGAATCTGCCAGTAACGAAGAATCTTTAAGGCCAAAGCAAGATGATGATGATTAAGTTAAGGACAGACGACCTCCTGTCCTTCGGCTGGCTGTTGTTATTCGGCTTGACTTTTTTTCGAGCTCGTTCTCCTGTGGGTTTCATAGGGACACGACACTTTATGTGACTTCCTCAACATAAACAACTTGTTTGTTGGGATTCTCTGAATTTCAGCTCAATTCGTGCAGCTCTCCATCCTCTGGAATGAATGTGATGTGGAGGTGGAGGAGTCATGGGGCATGTCTTTGTTTAGTTTATGCCACAAAGCACAGGACAACAGCTGACTTCCTGTCCGCTAATGCCGGAGACATCTGAACAATTCCGTTGTTCGGCAAAAACGAATGAGACCGTTGACAGCTGACGGCCCAAAGACAGGCAAACGTTTTTCCTCCGCCTGTTCCTTTGCCGCCTTACAAGCTGATCAACTTGGGGAATATTTTTCCCCTACTTGGACACTTGATACTTGGCCCCGGTTTGGGGTAGTAGTGGGGTGGTTGGATATTAGTAGCATTCATAGTACTCGCACTCTGCCACATAAAACGTTTAGAGCGGAATGTTCGCCGAATGGAGCATTCAAATAAAACCAAGAAGTTCTCCCTTGAAGTTCTTTGTGGCCCTTCCGAGCTGGGGAGCTTCCGCATTAAGATAACATAACAACGAGCCAGGCCAGAGGGCGCTGGTATCTTTTGTGCATCCTTAGTTTTCAAATACAAGTTCCGCTTAAAATATCCTTTTCGGCTGCTGCAATTGCCAGCCAGCACACAGGGAGTAACGCCAATGGCATCCTTTCGGCCCTAAATGTAGACACGTTGGAAGGACTCCCGTTCTTCCAGTTTCGGATTGCTCTACCCAGCCGCATCCTGCAGCCACCGTTGTGTTTGCTACTAAAACTAACGTCATAATCAAAGTGCCTGAACCTTGAACCAGTCGCACAATAAAAGAAAATGTCTGAAGATACAACAAGGGAGAAAAACAATGGCCAACAAAAAAGGAAACATAGATTTGTTTGATGAAATTTCGAACACACTTTCAAAACAATAATTTCCTACGATTTCAGATATTTTGCGAAGCTTCAGGGAGATTTCTACTCTCCACAGATACTGACAGAAGGATATAGCTTGGCTTTAATCGGCTCTTAATTCTAATAAGTTTTCTGCATTACAAACTTCTATAGTCCACACAAAATCGCTATACCCTCTGAAAGTGTACAACAGAAACGCGGCAAAACAATGTCCTGGCTAGTCGAGAGCAATTGTTTAACTGTGTGATATGCCGCAGCTTGTGTGCTCATAAAAAGAGCATAAACATTTTTATGACTTTTGCCCCTTTTCCGGGGCATGCATGTGCTGCACCATTGGGTCACCATTGGGACTGGGGCACCAAAGATCTGGGATCCGTCCAGCCATATTAGAGGGCTCCCAAATTGTTGCAAGTTAGATGCGCTTAAAAACAAAAAGTGTCCTAATGGAAATAATTTAATGAGCTTTTCATTCCTCATCTAGATTATTTATTTCTTAAGAGCTCGCTCTTATTTTAGACTCGAAAATGCCTCTGGCCGAGAGTTCAACAAGTAAATGTACTGCATTACAAAATATTTATCTTTTCATGGAAACTTTTAAAGAGCTCCCAGCAATTGACGTTCATCAACTTTTCTTTCAAGGAAGTGAAGAAAGCTTTAAGCACAGAAATTGATCAGCAAATATTTGTATAAAATAATTGGTTAAAAAAAAGCTAGGACACCTAAAGACTGTTGATATATAAATGGGGATATATTTGGATAAAAAATGTATGCTGAAAGTAAATTAGAGTTTCTATGAAGGCATTTAATCTGATTGTTGGGATGATAAATATGTGGTATCCGTGTACATTTTTTCAAGAGTAGTCCCGAAAAAGACGGGTGCCATACACATTTTTTTTGATTGTACCTTAAAATGTATTGAATGAAGCTGAATAACCTGTGAATGCCTTTCATTTAATGGAAGCAATTTTAACCAATCTACCCATCCATATCACTGATCTGGAAATTCCACCTTAATACAGTTTTGGCATCGAACTAGCCGATTGCTTTAAAGATTCAAAAGAACTGCAGGAGACATTAAATTACCTTCACCGTTTGCCATTGGAATGTAGATTATGAAACATAGAAACTACATCAGAGCAGTTCATTAAGATTCACCGAAAACATCCCCAGATATTCTGGGATATCAGTCCAAGCGCAATTAACATATCCATCAATTAAGTTATCATCAAGTCAGGCAAGACCTGGATGCAATTTGATGATTGAGTCACTAATCTGCTTGAAACAGAGTTCCCACCCCAAGGTGCCGCGGCGATGGCTACCTGCATTTAGAGACAATGACAACGGATCCGAGCAGCCAGCTGGATAATGAATATGTAACGTTGGCAATTGGCTGTGGCGGGGGCCGGTAGGAAAGCCTCGTATCCGTGGGTGATGATTACTCTGTGCAAATGCACCCCCGAGGGCCAATAATCATACGCACTGGAGCATGAGAATCCAACACGGCCGAATGTTTAACATGCATCAAGCTGTCTGTTTCGGGGTTGCTTAAAGACCAAAATAAGAACGAAAGTGAAGATTTGTAATGCAGGCAACGCAAGTAAAGTCGGGCATATCTCATGGCCGCCAACCACTCAAAGTTGAAGCCACGTGTCACGGAGCCCCAGAAGAGAGAGTAAAACCGAACAAAGTGAGCAAAATGGGTGGCACATAAAGACAAATTGCATAAAGGCTAAGGGCAGCGAAGGAACAAACTGCAGCAAAGGATGCCTGTCTCCGTTTACGAGTATGATTGGCACTACATACATGTATATACCTTTGTACGTCTCCCTCTCTTTCCCTGTGGCTGTCTCTTTCAGTCTCTTTGTCTGTCTCTATCTGTGCATGTCAATTGAATTGCGAGGGCAAAAAGGAAAATGCTGAAAAGGTAAAACTAACGAGCGTCAAGATTTAGCGGTACTGAGGTTCTGGCTTCACATCAGAAACCGATGCTGAGATTAATTGAACACACTAACGTGTCCTACGTACCATAAGGAGGGCTTTACTTACAGAGAAAGCTGATAGCTCCCTGGCCAAAGTACAAACTGTATGACTTTAAGAACACTGCGGCAATATGATATAATATAATATAATAATAATATTATAACATAATAATATGAAGCCCATTAAATTTCACTTCAATGGCCGAACATTTTTTTTAATTACATCAGTTTCAACGTGAGACAATTGATTGCATTGCATTCGATATAGATTTGCATCGAAAAACGGCAAACGGCAGTTTGTGAGTTTGTGAGATATCAACACAAAGCCCATGTGTGCTTTAGGGCAGCAATGCAACAGAATGTCCTTCAGATACAGGTACTAAATGTATGAATTAGGAATTATCAAAGGGCGTTTTAGACTTCTAATAAAGCTATGGCCAAAAAATACAGAGAATTCTAGTCGGAATCCCTGATAAGAACTTATCCTAAGCTTACAAAAATAAAATGAAAGCATGCTAAGAAGAAGTCAAAGAAAAAGTTGTTCTTTAACATTCACATTTACCCATTGTTAGACCATATGAATTATATCTCAGTCCCCTATATTGCACCTGGAAAAACATTGCATCTTTTGGAATTTCATGCGTCTCAATTTAAGTGTGCAAATATTGGTTTTTGAATTCCTGTTTCTTTCGTTACTTGATGTTCGCATACGGAAATAATAATTTCTTTTTATCAACAAAATGTCTGAGGGTAAAGCGCCACCTTTTTCCTTTTTCTTTTTCTTTTTCAGTTTTGCTTATTTTTGGCACGTCTGTTGTGGGTGTAATAACAAACAACAACAAGCGGTTCCATTTTTTCAGCTCGTGATGGCTGTGACTTCCAGTAAGTCGGTGCGCGGAAAGCGGAAACGTTGGTTTATTCTGCCGACCAGAACCAGAATTGGAAAAACCAAAACCAACGCCAAGCCCACGCATGGACATTTCATTTCTCGGGAACTGTTGGTCCGTGTTTCTGAGATTGTCTTTGGGTCTCTAGGCTTATCTTTGTCTCCGTATCTGCTACATTGCCAAAAATCAATGTGGTTTTTCCCCTTGCTCTACGCTGTTCTTGCTGTTTTTTGTCCTCTGGTCTCGTCCATTGCAAGTCGATATTTAATTAAAACTTGCAATTAGTAAATGGAGTTTCTTTCTCTGTCGTTTTTTTGTTACATTTGTGCCATCTGACAAAGAATTTTGATGTATTGAATTGTATGGCTTCGGTGTGATAAATCAGAAGAAAACGCATTATAGGTTTATTCAAGGAGAGTTTGCTCTGGTCTCCCAATTCATGGATAACCAGAGCTATGAGTAAATAAAAAGCTAATTAATATTTCTAGACTTTATGCAGCAAATAATAAGCCATTTGCGTATATTGAAAACAGATTATTTTTAAATAATAGTACATCATAATTAAATTTAAATTTTCCCATTTTAAATAAAAATTGATTGAACACCTTAAAAAAAATATAACTTTAAATGAAACAAATTTTATTCATGGTTCATGTAAGCAAAAATACCCATTCTATATATACACACAACACATCTAAAAATGTAAGAAAAAATGTAAAAAGTATAGGTGAATAATGTCCATAATGTCAATATATTTAAATTATTGGAAAATCACATTCGACAACTAATCTTTGTCTGTCTGCGTATGTTGCAGGTTGTTATATTTAAAATATTTAATCGCTTATAGTCTTAAAAAAAAGTAGCTCGAGGGGAAAAGAGTAAGGCTCGATGAGGTTTAAACAATAGAGTTAAATCGTAAAAAGCCGAAGAGTATTAATAGAGTTCTTCAAACTATTCTGTTCTTTTTTATGCTTTTAATTTGATTTCAAATGATACTGAAAATGATACTGCGAAATATTTTAAATATAGCTTAAAAAAATAAATAAATAATTGAGCGCATTTATTAGACTTGAATATCATATACTGGGTATTCTGGATCCATTTCAAAAGTATTTACGTGAAGCAGTCATTGCTCTTGGATTTGATTTGTAATAATAACTTATTGATTCATGTAGCTAAGATAGTCTTAATAAGTGTAAATTTAATTAGTTTAAAATTTTTAATGGAGCACTCTCAAAGACAAAAAAAATCAATTCAATAAATGTTCACATATTTGAATTTGAATAGTTGCTACATTATTTTGCCAATAAAGGCACAGCAGAATCAATACGAGACTTTGCATTCTGCATAATAAAAATTTGACAAAAAATTTGTTTTTCTATAGGAAATATATTTGAAGGAATAAAAAATAAACAAAATTGGACACTGAGGCTTTGATATCCTTTAGAGGTTAAATAAAAAGGAAAAGAAGTATACAAATTTATGTGATTTATGTGATTTTTAAAAGTGTCTACATATTACTTCGAATCTTCCATAAAACTTTAATAGAGCGTGTATACAAGTTTCCTCTTCATATTTATCCCACAAACGACCTGTACGAACTATTGTACCTTTTTTTAGAGTATACATTCGAATACCAGCATATGACGGAACCAAGCAAAAAGCTTAAATATATATATTATATATTCGCATGCCACTTTCAACTGCAACTGAGGGACGTGCACAAACTCCTCTCGAAAAAGATGCAATAGAAAACGAAAGCTAACAAGTGGAATGGAAAAATAAGGGGAAAAGAAAGTATAAATCTGAATAAATTGTTGTCAGATATTACAACAGACATACAGAGAGACAGATTGACTGTTCATACTTGTTGCCAGATAACAGAACATTTTGTTCAACTCAACTGTAGAGAAGAAGAAAAGCGGATTATTATTTTACAGAAAAAAATGTTAATTTTTTTTTTGTTTTGAAAGGGAAACTTGAGGAGTTCTTCAACTTAATGATGGATCACAATGCAAACGGAGTACTCCTAATGAGGCTCAACTAATGACAGGTAGGCATAACTGAAAAAAGGACTCTTGCAAGCCAAGTCACAAATGTCTTTCTGAATCTCATCCAGGACCTCTGTTTTTACAGTTGAAGTATTGTATTAACAGCCCTTTTGGAATTTGAAAGTTGTGTACGTCCCTAGTCCCTTTCCGGCAACAACTGTGGATAGCATTGCCTGTGACAGTCATCTAAGTGGAAACCCTTAACCTACCACAAAACACATTGAATATCCCGCAGGAAATGAGCTTTACTTTCACTTTTTCAGCCAACACAATGCCTTCAAAGGGTGCCAGTATCATTGCTCCCTATTCCATTACCAAAAATACAAAACTTTTTTTGTGGCTAGTCACAGTTAGGACGGACTTAAACTGTCATTCGAACCGAAGAGTTTGGTGTGTGACGTTGCTATCTGCATTGATTAAATTAAAAGAAAATAGAGTCACAAAGGTTGAGACAATCTCTGACGATCCGACACTTGACCGCTGTCGAAAGAGTTAAGTTGGGAAATTTTGGGCAACTTTGCCAAAGGATAATCAATTCGTCATAAGATATCACGCCAGGAGGGCTTGACCATTTGGACCGATGAAAACAGACTCGCATTTGGAACGTGGTATTGGCGCTCTAAGCCAAACTCTGATTTCAATGCCTGGGCTTGGGACTGGGATTGGTCTATCCCTTTGAGCTGCCAGCAAATTAAATGGACTTAAAATAAATTATTTAAACCTTAGTTTTGCCAAGGCGTAGAACAGTTTCAAGTGGATTGGTATATTTAACTGTTAGCAATATCGAACATCATTTAAAACTACATGGGAATCCAATCGACGGAATTGACCGCAAATAACTTTTATTGCGTGACAGATATCATCCGTTGTCCATATTTATTGGCAATCATTTGGTGGTAAGCCAGAAAGAGATTTCTTTTCAATGATTCGATTTTCGTGATTATGTGCTACTGTCACCGCCTGAAGGTGAATTGGCCCTAATTTAATTAACACGCCTTCTCTTTTATTCGCTTGTACGAGTATATCCTACCCTTGCGCACAGCCTTTTGGGCCAGCAAAGAAATGAACAGCCAACCCACCAAGGCCATGTCAGAGGCAAACCAAACAAAAGCCGAAAGGAGGCGAAAGCTCTGGGGCAATGGCTGTGGAAAATGGGGAAAGTCGAGTCGAGACAATAAAACGCTTTTTTATGGCTCTTTTCAATGATTCGCTCGAAGACATTAACAAGTCTTTAAGTTTCTGAATAAGTTTGGCGTTTGTTAGTTGGGGTTCCCGTTCTTTGTTTTTGCTTTTCGTCTGTGAATGGAGACGGAAAGTCGGCTTTGTTTCAATTGAAATCGTCATGAATAATGATAATTATGGAACTGGACTCTTTAACTTGGCCACAATCCGTCGAGTGCAGTGAACTTGTTGAAAATTCCTTTGCTTGAAATCAGTTTACCCGCCCAATTGCTCAAACCAGGAAATACACACAGTCCATGAGGCTCCGCATCGCTGGGAGTTTGGTTTTTCCATTGTCCTTATTATTGACGCCATTCTGTGGCCGTCTTCGGTCGTCTGGAATTCGACTGACAGCCACCAGATATTTCAGGAAAACTTTTCCGCTTCCTACTTATTCGTATATACATTTTGAGAATGTACAAAGGCCTGTCTCTGTGTGGTCCCCTCGTTCTTCAGGCGCGAAATGCATGTCAAAGCTGTCAACGGAGGAGTTGCCGTCGGGGCCCCAGTCGAAACTTGAGTGGGAGAAAAGACTTATTTAAAGTTTCGAGAGTTGAGTAAAATACTACCCTGTCTCGTTGAAATTAAATTTTCATTTCTCCTTAATTGTTTCTGCCCAAGAAGCTTGCTTTTGTCCCCTGGGCCTTTGGAATATAGCGTTTTACTAAATACTAATTTATGTTCAAAATTTAATACCATTTTGTGGTGATCCGAAATAAAAACCACAAAAATAATGGCGTTAAATATTCATAAATATAATGGTGTTCTGTTTTCCTCTCAGAGAACAGATTGAACCACATTATAATTATTATTTATTATGATTTATATATTTATGATTGCCTGTAAATAAATTAATTACCATTTGTGTGGCAATCCTGGTTATTGATCGTAAAACGTATACCATTTGGAGAATTTGAAACTTGTATTTCAAAAGGAAAAATAAACTAATTTCTCAATTTTCTATTGAAGCAAATTTTTATACAAAATCTTTTTAGAAAACTTCTTGCTTTGAGCTAATGGAAGAACAAATCAGAAAAGCAAAAACATATCTTATACAAATATTTATATACATTTATACATTTATTTATATATATGTACATATGTATCTCCGTGGTCGTTGTGGGCCAGGGACTCCCAACCCTGAAATGGCAAATGTTTGCCCATTTCAGTTTTTTTTCCATCTCCAGACTCCAGACTTTTTCAATATATTTTTCTTTATCTGATATTAATCCATTTTATTCTTATTACCAAATAAAATCTTTAAAATGTAACGCTTTATTATAAATCAAACAAATTTTAGAAAAATACCTCAATTTGAATGTAAATGTAACAAACTACGAAATAAATATAGCCATAACTAACTCAATTTTTAAAACTGACAACGAACTTTGTCATGCAATTGTGTAAATTGTCCCTTCACTTTTTGCCGACCACAGCAAAAGTATGCAAAAGTAATTTACAGGAACATTTTCTCAAGGAGCACAAAAACTGTCAGGGAAACTTTCAACTTATCCAAGTACAAATTCAAAAAAATTGTACATTAAAGTTAAATTTATCGTAATTTATATGCTTTAATTAAACAGAGAAATGGCATCCACAATATGGTAGTTTAACAAATCTTAATACTAACTATCACATGTGACGGGGGTTAAGACAGTAAAACGACACAATTTTAATTAAAACTGAATTAGAATGAGAGGCAAGCTTTATGGTCCGAGGTTTGGATACTCTTCCATATCTTATTTTCCTGAAGAGATGCGCTGTTGTGGCCCTTCGTACGCATTTCGATCTTATATGATATAAGCATCCAAATGATATTCTTACAAAAACAGAAATCCTTATCAGCGAGACTCGGGTCGCCACATGGTGTAATGATGAAACTTGTCCTTTTTGACGGACGAATTGTTAGTAAAAAAAAAGAATATAAACTGTTTAGTGTCTGAAATTAGGACTTAATTTTGCGCATTGCAAGAATCTGATCAAAATAATAATACCCTCTGCCAGAGTACGATAAATTAACCACTCCACGCACTATATTCAACTACCAGTTAGGTCTGCCCTCGCACTCATCCTTCGGGGATAGAAATTCAGTTAGGCAGTGGGATAGGCTTTAGAGAAGTGTGGGACTGAGGTCGTACATTTTCGAGGAAAACTCAAATGCAATTTTGTGGCCGACAGGACGTGCATTTTGGCCAACCCCAGGGCCGCTCCTCTCGACTCCCCTGTGCCGTTGATGTTTGTTTATGGGCAGCGCCTTTCATTATTGGCAAACTTGATGGCTGACTGGCAGGAATGGCTGTGGGTATTATGTAGTTGTAGCCCATTCCGTGAGAGCGGCGAAATTTAATTCAATGAAACCAGAAAATTTGCTTCAATTACAACGATTCAGAGAAGTTCTCTGTCTCTTGGGCTATCATTTTGTGGTTGTTGAAAGAGGGCCCTATTCCGATCAGGACTTCCATTTTCTCAGAACTTTAATTTAAGTCATATGCATTCGTTATTCACTTTTTCCATTGCTTTTATTGGTTTTCTCAGGGAAAATGGGAACTGAAAAAAATCTCATTGTTGACATCGTATTGTTGTGCCTTCAATGAGCCACAGACCTCTCCCACAATGTACTCCACACAAATATAGTGCCACATTGATTTCTCTTTATAAAAACTGTGAAAAACTGTCCTGCGCTCCGCCTCCATCTGGTTGGTTCTATCTGTCCAATCATTTATCTGTCTGAGGTTTTTTTTTTGGTGGAAGTCAATTTAGTGTAACAAAAAGATGGGAAAAGTGCCATTATTTTTAGATGTCTTTTTTTTCATTTCTTTGATTTCGTTGGCTTTTTTAATGCTTAAAGTATTTCAAGGACTAAAAGGACTTCAAGGGATGTTTAATACAAATATTGTGGAATATTGTTGATGGTGTAGAATACGTTTTTTCAAATGTTTTTGGCGTGAGTAAATATTTACTTTAACTAAAACAATTCCGTCCAGCTTTCAGATGAAACTCTAGCTACCATTTCAGGTAAGAGCATAAAGTATTCCATCAATACCATCGATAAATTTACACCTCCCCTCCGACCAATCCCCACCATTCCATTTCCCCGTTTAATTGATTTCCATTGTTTCCTGTCCAGCGGATGGCATCGCAAACTCTCATTTCCATTCAAATTTTTCCTCGCCATCGACTGACCATTCCACAAAAACTCATAACTGTCATTGTTATTGCTTTCGAGGTGGTCCAATTGTCCAGCAATCCGTTGGCTCAAATGAGGCGTAGGCCTCGCCGCCTGATGAACTGCACTCAAATGTACGAGAATGCCGCTAAAAACCGAAAGAGACAACCGGAAGGGAAAACTTTTTGCAAAAACTATGGTTATCCGTCTGACGATTGTCGGGAAGCCCATTCATCAGGGTGCGCGAAGTCGTTGAATGAAACTGTTTTGCTGCTGAATGCAGTTAAGCGTAAACTAATAGTTTTTCTCTCGTTTTTTTCTAACAGCTCTAGCTCTGAGCTAAATTGCAGAACTTTATGAATGAAGCGAAGTATTCTGTCAGATAATTGCGGCTTTGTGGCAAATGGAAATTACCTTTCAATCTGAAAAACCTCTTTACAGTAGAATAAATGACATGAAAACAGTCTCGGGATAAGTCTGATTGGATCCATCACAATAAAATCAGCGAGAATGCCCAAAAGCCTAAGTAACAGAAAGTGATTTACCCCGGAAAAATAGAAGGAAGCCCCTCAATAAAAGGAGCCGAAACACTCACAGAAATTTTAACATTATTGGTAGAAATGGCAGAAGGCAAAAAGAGTGGTCCAAAGTGGCCCGAAGGCATTAGAAACCAATTTACTTGTGTGTGTGTTCGTTCCTAGAGAGAGCTATGCATGAAGAGAATAATCAAAATCAATTTTATTGCTTTCACTGGAATAAAGGAAAACGATTCGACCAGAACTTTTAGGCTTAGCAACGTTTCATTTTCTTATCGTCCGATTTAATACGTTGCTCAATTTCGAACCCCGAAATCAATTTTTAATTGCCAGCACTTTTAATGCTTGACGGCGTTTACGGCGAAACGGCAGTCCACAATGGTTGCTACGAATAACATTCTCATTGAAGCCCTTTTCGCTTGCCATCTTTCAAATTAGCAGAATCAGCATCAGAAACATCGCCAGACCAAGACCCATCTCCCTGTCAATGGCAATGATGATGAGGGTTTTACCCCTTTATCGATGGGAAGTTATGGGGATTGGACTGACAGCACCCAGAAAAAATGGATATAAATTTGTGTAAATATTAAACAACGACAGCAAACACATGTAATTTATTAATATGTATTTTTTACCATTTTTAAAATGGCCAACAATGCAATTTTATTCTCTGCCAGGCGCCAGCGACATGTGCGGCTTATGACTTTCAGTCCCGGATGTATATACATTTATATATAGGGGAGTGAATATATAGCCCAAAGAAAAAAAACGCTTGTAAAGTGCAATTTCATGCACTTTTTTCGTTTTTTTTCATGCAATCTTGTTTCTTCTGTATTTTTATATATATATATATTTATTGTGAACATTCAAAGTTGAATTTAAAAGTCTTTCGACGAAAAAAGTTAATCCTGTTGATGTTGTAATTTGGGTTGGTGGCACTTTAAATCAATATTTTCCATGTAATTGGATAAGTTTGTTAATTAACTTCTGTTGATTAGAATACATGTACATATAGTTCGAGTGACAGTTCGAGTAGTTCGGACATTGTGTTCCTGTCAATGGTAGTTCTACTCTCAACTTATCCCCTGCATTATGCAAATGAGCTCTCCATCCTATGCTATTATTATACCAACCGTAAGCCCCCTGAGCTACAGCAAACTATATTTGATATCTTATGACAGGGTTTGGCAATAATGAGAGGTTATCAATAGCCCCTTGGGCATGGTTTGGGCATTAGATGGGTAATTAACGCACTTAAATGCAGTTTCTTAGAGAAGTTCCAAATAAACTTTGCTTCACATTCCAGACCATATTCTGTACAATATTTTCACACTTAAAATCGCACTCAAAACACTTTACATCAGTCATTTCCCCCGCACATTAACTGCTCAATTTAACCGCTCAAAGGTGCCATAAAAAACCGTCCTCCCTAGGCTCTTCCCATTCTCAATGCCCTGCCGCCTTTATGATTGATGGGAGGATCCAGGAATGGATGTCAGTCATGTGACTGCAAATTATCTCCGCTTGATTGGTTGACTTTTCTCCTTTTGTCAATCACAAACAACACTCCCCCTCCCACGCAAAAAAATATATTTTGAAAACTCAAATTCCATGATTTACTTTGGCTTACACATTAAACACATTTCACTGGTCGGCCTTCAGTTTGGAATAATGACTGCAATTATACTGCAGACACTGAATTAAAATTGCATTTATACGCAATGGTGTCAAAATTATTTACAGCCTTGCTTTTGGCGCAGCATAAATAATACCATTAATGAGACCCATAAATAATGCGGCAGATAATTCAAATGTGTCCAGAATTAGTTAAGAAAATAAATAAAATTAAAACAGGGAGTTTGCTTTACACTCTTGAAGGATATATTCAATAAAAATTATTTATTTGGCAATGCTTCCGGTAAAAGTTTTAAAATTAGGAATACTGAATGTGTTGGGATCCGCAGCCTGATAGAACCCATGAATCTGTAGAACATAGCCAGTGGTGCAGCAGTAAAGTAGATATCTAGTATTATTGTTTTTTATTTGTGCTGCAAACTACGATTGCAAATTACGTGTCCGTATAAATTATTTATTAAATTAACGTTGCCTATTTAAATGCAATTTAATTCCTCGCAAGGACAATAACGGAGCCCCCTTGCACGCACGTTGCCCCACACAGGGGTATCCAAAGATACAGTGGTAACGGGCAGAACCAAAAAGATAGCACTGAAAAACAAGGAACAGAAAAAGGATTCAGAGGACAGGAGAAAATTATACGGCGCTCTGTGCCGATGCTGGACCGGACCTGCTGAACATTGCAACGAGAGTCTCATTGCAGTTGAATTAATGAAGTTTTAAATACTTCCCCCGGCTTGAACGCTCTCGCATGCCTCATACATGCAAATTCATTGGTTTTTTGCGCGTGTAGACAGGGCCACGCACAATTGAATAAAAATAAAAGGAATTGAAAATGGAATTGGATAAGGAAAAGAAATTGCACATTTTTCCATGTATGTTTACTAACGAAATGCTCATTTTGCCTCTGAATTGGACACATGTTTTCGTATCCAAACTTTTCGCGGTAAAATAAAGACGTCCCCATGAAGACACCGAATGCAAATGGTGTCGTTCTCTGGGACAATGAAAAACTGTCTGCGCTCCCATGCAAGGCCAATGCAAATAGTGGGAGTTAGGAAATATAACTAAAGTAAGCCTGGAAGACTTTAATGGAAACCTCACATAAGGAACTTCAAGCCTAATTCTGTCTGACATTTAAGCTAATCGATGAAATTATGTTTTTTTTTTGTTTACAGCCAAACTGATGCACTTGAATAAAGGCAATTAGCTCACACATTTTCCAACAATTAAGCTTAAAATTAAGCTGTATAAATCACCCAAGGTAAATCACAAAAAGTGACAGGAATGTTTCTGTGAAATTGAAATTGTAACTACGGGCGGATATTACGTTTTCTCTCGCTCTCAGTCTCCCCATCTATCCATCACTCTCTAACACTGATAATTGACTTATTTATGGGGCAAACGCATAGCTTAAAGCACAATATGAATCTCTGGAGCTCTCTGGCAAAAATCTGAGCTTGAGAAACTCCATCTCAGGTTTAAGGCGATGATGATGGGGATTGCTTACATACCAAATACGATGTGCGTCAATAAAATATTCACCAATATACTTAAAGAGCATACCAACAAATTTCTTATGATATAAACAATGAATAAATATCATTTAGCAGAAATTTTAATGGTGGAAAAATAACCAGACTTATTATTATGGCACGTGTCCATGGGGAGGCAAGTATTTATGATATACGTGACACGACACTCCAAATGAAAAATAAATTGCATATTAAAACTGAAAGTGAACTTTAATTAAGTGAACTAATCAAAGTTCTCAAAAAACTCGGACAACACAAATTAATTAAATATATTTCACAGGGAAAAGGTATTTCAGTTTCAGCTGCTCCAGAGGTGTCTGGCTATGGCTGTGACCCTGGCTTTGGCTTTGTCCGAACTGTAAGTGCAATTATCTGCATTGCTATCTGCGATGCTAATTAGCAAAAATATAAAATTTCTCCAGGCGCTTTTCAGCTACATAAACCAAACTTTTCGCCACGTTCCAGAGCAGGCGAAGCCAACTTTGTCGAGGCTTCTGCTACTTCTAGACAACGGGACCTCCCCGGAATAGGGCTCCATCTCCATCCGTTCATAATCAGAATCATCCTCGACGGCGCGACGCCATTTGCTAATTTTTGTCGGCAACTTGTCGAAAAGTTTTCGGGCCAGGTTTCGCTATCAGCGGTAGATTATCTAAATGATGTTAACAGAATGTTTAAGAAACCTCTCTGATTTGGCATTTTTTTCATGCATGGAAGCATTACAGATAGAAATTGTTTTAGGTAGTTGCCAGTTGTCTATAGAAGGTGCTCTTTCCTATTCATACGAACATGGAGCCTGGATATTTGTCAAATATTTTGAATGCGGCAGCAAATATTTTTGCCCAAAATTCTTCAGAACCGCAAAAGTTTTTGCTCGAGGTTTGAAACTTGCAATTTTGGACATCCAACATTTTCATACATCCCAACCCCGGACCAATTATAGTCAAAGCTTTGGTTCTCTCGGGCTAAAGGAAAATCTCATAAAAATCACCCAGGACTTGCATTACCTTTTTGTCTCTGCCAAACGACAAAGTTTAAGCGCCGAAAACTTTCACACACCTTTTGACTTCGCATGGCTGCTTCAACAGCGAAGGGAGCAAAACCAGGACGGCTAAGAAGGGACATTTCCACATGACTGGGGCCCTACAAAGATGCAAGGCGCAGCTGTACAGGATCCTTAAGCGAAGAAGGGCGAAAAGCTTCAAACACAGTTTGATGTCTTCTCCAAGCATTCATCCAGCCGAAGGGCCAGGCACACAGATGCCTGTCTCATATATTTGTCTCATATATTTGTGGTAGTTCCCTGTGATGACAAATTCTCAAGGCAGTTGTAACATTATGCTAATTTTTATGGCAACTAAAGAAGCAACTTCTGGCGATGGGCTTTGAATTTTTGCAAAAACAAAATAATAAAAATTTCATGACCGCATTACGACTAAATTACTTTACCTCCAAAAACGAACCAAAGGGAACTCAGCAGTGACTCAACATTACGATATATATATGTAATACTCAGTTGAAGCTATTGACGATCTATGCGAATAAAGGTATTGGAGCTTTTTATAAGCTCCACTGACTAAAGACTATCCAATTGCTGCAATTGCATCAGAAAACTCTGTAAAAGTATGTTAAGCGTGATCAACATTTCATTAAAGTTATGAGACTATCAGTTATCGATGTTGATCATGAATATACAATATATTGCGTATGGTGTCGGAAGTGCTCTCTTCATAGCTTACCTTTGAGTACCAGGTATAAAAAGTATGCAACATTTCTGTATGCATACGTTTGTAAGGGCCCCTGCAGGTGTTGTATCTTGTACTCAAAGCTGTTTCTTTTCTCTTGGAGTCTTCATTCTGTTAGTGCTCTAATGGCTGACACTGTGTTCTTTTGGTCGAATAAGTTTCGGAGGTTCTTAGCTTATGGCGTGTAAGGTACAGGACGTGCCTCTTGCACGTGACAGTGCGGTTGGTCAGCGAAACTCATGGACTTGAGTGCCCCCGGACTCGAGTGCACATAAGCTTTAAAGCTGTCAATATTCCTCGAGAGAGGAACAGATGCATACACCATAAACTTTTTGGCTTAAATATTTTGTTTCCATGATGTCAAGGCGAAGACCAACTGAAATTTCCATTTCATGCAGCAGTTTGAACGGCTCCTTCAGCTGTTTGTGTGGTATACTTATTCGCAACATCTCAATAGTCTTTTATACTCTGGTATTTCGTTGTAGTTTCGACTACATAAGACGAAAATTTCTCAAAAAAGTTTTGCCATATCCCCACACACACAAACACCCTTGGCTGCTTGGGGCGATCAACATTTTTGTTGCATTTTTTCTTTTTCCCTTTGCTTCTAAGGAAAATTGCATGTTGAAAGAGCTTTTTGCATTTTCATTAATTTATTGGGAAAACTCATCGCCTGCCATCGCCTTGGTTCCGCTCGTCCACAGCGACAGGACTAAGCAAACCCCCAAAGTTCGGCAAGCAATACAATCAGGCGATTGCCCGACTCCAAGGAAATGTGTTTCCTTCTAGCCATTAGCATTAATTTTTCAATGCCTTCGGGTGCTGTCCCTCTTTGCTGTCCCCTTGCTGTGTGAATTTTTGAGCTATGCGATGGCATTTTCTGGTAGCGTAACAACACAAAATTCTGAACTTGTCAGCTGCTGCCAGATTGCGTGTTGTTATTGTGGCAGGACCAGAAGTAGTAGCACCAGCAACAGCAGCAGTAGCAGAAAGCGAGGATGGAAAAAACAACGTACTCCCCGGATTTATGCAAACACTTCTCAACTTCTCGCCTGTACCCGGTAAAAGGAAGGGTATGATGATTTTTTGCCAAGAAGGACGGATAAGAAAGGGATTAGGCCAAAAAACAATGATACCCATAATGATCAATATCTTACCAGATTAAAAGGTATATTGGTGGAAAACAAGAAGAAAGACTAGCCTCAGAGGCTTAAATTTATGCAGTTTTTAAAAATAGGACGTATCATGTCATATGGTTTTGTAATAATGAGTATATATCCATCTTTGGGTATGTTCTCTTGTTCTCCGGGTATTTTGCACCTAAAAAATCCCAAAGGATAAATGTATACTTTTGGGGAAAAAAAAAATTGAATGATTACCGGGTATCCCATAGTCAAAAATATCCCACTTATCGTAATTACTTTATTGTTCCGCTCTTCTCAGCACCCCATGGAGGTGTGTAGGTGTGGAAGGGGACATGCATAGTTATAGTAATTATTTCTCTTCCCCTGCCCCAGAGGCGTATGGCAACGGCAGTGGCAGTGGCACAGCTGATGAGAATTGCCGAACTGCCTGTGATGCTGCAAATGCAACTTACTTGCCATTGTTGTTGTTGCAATTGTTGCTGATATTTCTGCTGCTGAGTATGTACAAAAGTTTGACTGAATTTATTATGAGTGCTGTAGTTGCTGCGGCATAAGTTATTGTTATTAATTTATGAAACTGTTGCCAGCCCTCCTAAAGTAAAATTGAAATATGTTCGCATGCCGCAGAACACCGCCATGTAGCTGTGTATGTGCCCCTTTTGCTATAATTGTTGCCAGTTGTGCTGTAAGCTTAATGCTTTACTGCTTTTATTTCAACGAAAATGCTCGTTTGGGCTCATTTCCGTTTCCGTTTTGAGATAGAGAATTCAAATGACATTGTATTTCCATCAAGTGGGTATGGCTAATGGACTTATCTTGTAATTTGTAATATGTGGGGGGTCTATTAAGTGTGCAATGGAAATCAAGATAGCTAACACCTTGAGAAGTTTTTCTACGAACCCTAACTGATGGATTATTTGGGAGCCCAGAGATAAGCACTTTAAACGAGTTGCAGCCAACAATCTTGGCTAATGGATCTGAGCCCTTGCTCATGTTTACAGACTTTCATCTAAAGTGCGAACTTATTTTCCGCTTTACACCTCACTGCAGTAAGCACACACACTCTTTCAGCATTATGCATGCATATAGCTATCTATATCTACATATAGATACTGCAACAAATTCCATATTACGGGAAAGTTGCTTGAGGAAGGGTGAGGAGCGACCTGAGGGCAATACGTGACATTAACTTTTTCTAGACCTGGAAAATCGTAATCCTCTTTGCGATTTCCTGACTCCTATTTCCAATTTGCATAAATTGAAGCCCTGGCATCCAGCCCTCAGTTGATGGAGTTGCTGCGATCAATTAGAAATTAATTACTGTGCGAGAGACCACAGCAGAAGTGGATGCAGTAGCCAAAGATATTTTCTCGTTTCCGCTGGGAATATTAACTCTTTTTTCTCATGGAAAACGTTGAACCAAAACGAAAGACAAGACATTTTTGCAATCAAAGCCAATTGAGTCTGAGCTTTTGTAAAAACTGAAATTATTAATGGGAAAATAACTCCCATAACATGCAAAATTTTCAATTTCCTTTCAACGTTTGCTTAGCTTTAGGAATTGTGTCTCAATAAAAGGAAATTACAAATATTCTGAATGGAAATCGTACACTTAAAGCGGATCATCGAACTAGTTCACGGAACTCAGTGCAAAAGCCGCCAGCGAACATGTGTCAGAGCAGTACAGCAGTCAAGAAATGGCCAAACCAAAACCTTTTCCATCGTTTCTAATATCAAAATTATATTAAAGTAAATTAAATATTTATACGAGATGCCCACCACTAAAGTGACTTGGGTTGCTGAAATGTATACCTGAGAAATTGTGAAATTTATAAAATATTTTTTATATTATATCTATACATAGTTTTTATATATTTTACTGGGAGCATGCCAGACCATACTTGCCAATCATCCTTCTCAAATTCCTCCAAATCAGATACAAGTTGACATACATTTAGCCATACAGCTATTTAATAATATATTGTATTATCTTATTTAAGAATATTAAACAAAAATAGGAACCAACTTGGAGTCTTTTCGAGTTATTAAAAAATATAAACGTAAAAAGTATTAATCTTCAACATGCAAAAATTTAAGATTGGATTTACATTGTACAAGATGCAAGCTTTCAATTTAGATCTTAAACTTAGTTCGCATCGAATGTGAGTAGCCTAATGAGTACCCCTGCTCATCGCTTCATTCATTCATCATCATTCATTCAACTAAAGAACATGATGCTGTGAGAGGTTTAACATTTCACTTTGCATTGCACATTTGCAGTAGTGAAAAACTGTTTTTCATTAACCACACAGAAAAAAGAGGTAACAGCAAACAATTGAACAACATAATTAGCAGTGGAAATGAAAATAAAATAAGAAAAGTAAGTCAAATTAAAAATTTAGGTATGCAACAGAGGGACCCACAGAAACAGAATGAGAGCCGACTCGAGTAGACCACAAAAAAGGCGCCACAAGCACCACACGGAAGCCGTTTTGTAGGGCGCTGCAATATATAAAATTCCCTCACAATGTTGCCCCGTGGCACGTCACACACAGTGCAAATGATAATTTGCAAGTTAAGCTCCGCCGAAAATAAAGTGCAGAAAAATTTGCAGTTGGCATAAAATAGTCATAAACGGAATTCGGTCAGCCTTCTGGTCCTGCTCCATTCTCCATTCTGGCACTGCCTTCAGCTACATGGTGCTTCCTGATACCCCTGGCCATGGTGGAGGCATCGGTAATTTCATTTTCTATTTGCATATATACACACACAAAAGCCCATTCACTCACACAGATACTGATTCAGGCACATGCATCCGCATGCACAAATTAAAAATGCATTAAAGTCAAATTGCAGTGCAGTAATAGTACTTATGTACATATATAGTACCTACTAGTATGGACAGTGCGTGTCAGAGATGTAAGTGCTGGTTAGGGTTAGGGATGAGTATATATTTGCTGTCAAAGTTGAAGAATAACCTTAAAATGTTGATGAACTTCAGTTATTAATTGGAAACTGACTGAATGGAACGAATGGTTTTATTGGTAGATTTAAAAATCATTCGATCGAAATGAAACGAACCAAAGGTATCCAGAGTGTATCATATAAAGTATTCTTTATACAAATACTAGAAAGATACATATGTACATATATACATACGTACATTTTATAGATACTTTAATCTTCAAATTGTAAATCTTTCCTATCTCCAAATCAGAAACTGCATTAATAGGCCAAACTAACGATTAATATGACCAAAAATTTGAAAAGTTTCAATAAATATAGATGCTGATTCAATACTGATTCTAGCTCCAATGCTTTAAACTTCTGAAACGCACTGACATTTGTCATTTGTCGTAAAAGAAAAAATGTTTACAACTTTCTTGATATATTTACGTACTTGTAGGGGTAGGCTACGTCTTTTATCTTGAGACTGACATCCATTCACAGAGGCATCATCATGAGGGCCATAGACTTGATCTGGGTAAGTTATTTTTTCATTAATATTCATTTAAATTTTAAAAGATTGAAGGCTTGAGATACTGATAAGTGAGTGGATTCCGACGAACATAGTCCTAGTGGAGAAAATTTCATTGGAAATGTAAGTAGCGGATTGTATATGATCATCCGATTGAAGAAAGCTAAATGAAATATATTTAATATTAATTCGACTATTTAATTAAAAACGAGTTTCACATTTTCTGAATTGTTTATCCAATTCTAGAAAAATAACCCAGTGGAAAATAATATTATTTAGAAATTAAAACTTTTTAATGAACCTTCATTAATTATCAAGGTTACTTTCATTATTAAAATTACATTTCATTATTAAAATAATTACAGCACTAAGGGAAATAAGACACGTTGAACTGCTTTATACATTTTTTGAATAGGTTTTATTTGATAACCATCAATGTATTTTCTTGGCTTATTCGAGCTTCATATCGATCCTCAGTGAGCCTTGTGAACTTTACATTTATCCATCGGTAAGTACTCCCTATTCCCATAGAATCCAGATCCCTCGCTATATTTTCCGTGTATCCATTCCATCTACTTGAATATCTCCCATCGATAACTCAAGAAGTGTCAAACAGGAAAACAAACGCAAATTAATTTAAGCTGTCAGCGACTAGACACAACCTCTTCGTTGCCTATGCCACGAATATCGCCGGGGCTCCGGTTTAGGATACGGTGGAAATTAGCAGCTCATTTGTCAGTCGTCGCCACGAGGTTGAAAATAAATTACGCGACACTTTTGCCGAGCCTTGTGCTCGTAAGTTGACAATTCTCTTGTGGGTGGGAGTGTGGGGAGGAATGCTGGAACGGGAACGAGTATGAGTGTCAGAATACCACGAAAAGTGACAGCTAGGCTGGGTTACCGTTGCCGTAGAATTGCCTACAAACCCACAAAGTCACGCACAACAGGCAACAAGACGTGTTTGCTGACCCGGGTCTTGGCTTGTTTGTTTGTTTTGTTCGACACACGCCATTTGTCAACTCATTATTGGCCCTGGCTGCTGCTGCTGCTGCCGAGAAGGTACTTCTAATTGAGAACGTGGTTCAAGTAAAATCCTCTTTGAGTTTACCAATTTTGTCCGTCATTTTTTTGGCTGGGGATCACAACGCTGACAGCAGCAGACTAGGCGGCATAAAAAACCAAAGTGCACCGCTCTTTTGCCTCCGTCCTGTCAGTTGCACTAATTAAACCGCATTGCGTTTCTGTCAGCAGGCCTTGCAGCGTCCTTTATTGGTGAGAGTAAGCGAAAATAAAAAACGATCAGCAATTGCTTTTTAGGAGTATTTAGTAATTAAATTTTATATATTATATTGCAATATTTTATTGTCATTAGCAGTGCTGATGTTTAACTAATAGGCTTCTTTCGTTGGTTTCCTCGAATTTCCTTTTTTAAATCGCATTTATTTCATGATGGGAACCATTTTTGGTACCCTGAATTGAATCTGATATTTACATTACCCCAAGGCAAAAGTATTAAAAACAATTATCCACTAAATGACTTTTAATGAATTACATTCGATGGTTTTTTTTTTGCAACTCTGCTTGTCAGGTACAAGGTTTTTTTCCTTTTGTTGCCCACATATGAGAAAAATGTACACAAAAAGGGTTTAATTTTATTTATAATGCCATCCACAGTCACCAAGAATGACCCAACCAAAGTTCAGAGCCCACCAAGCCGATCCTTGAGAATCGATGTACCAGTATGTGTATGTATGTGCTGTTTTTCTCCTCGAGTCGGAAAATCTGTGCACACATAAAACTTGATCAAACATAGCTTGAGGTTTTTTTTTTCTAGTCGAAATAAAAGGGTCGACATTGTTATTTTATGAACGGAGGCAAGCCCTGGCAATCGTTTCCGTTTCTTTCTGCACTTGCCTCCCGAAGGATGATGGCTTTTGGCCACCGAAACGCATCTTACTCTGCTCAGAAACACACACAGATACACTGAAGTGTAACATGATATATTGACATGTATGGGTCTGTTTCTGTGTGTGTTCACGGGTTCAGGTGTGGGTGAGTACGTAATTCAATAGCAATTCCAAGTATTCGAAGTGCTTTGGTGCGTAAAGATGCTAGGGCAACGCTCCCCTTAGCCCAACCCCTTCCGTCTGCATCCATCTTACAACATCCCTCTTAGTGTCAGTCACGGTGGATTAATCAATTGAAATTGGATTAGGCATAGACTACCCCACACACCCGCTGGCCCTCTATCAAACAACTTCGATTTACATGTGTTGGTAATCCCGTTATCTGAGCCAACCCACTCTGAGGCCCCACTATAATTGCATCACTATGATCCAGGTTTAGGTAAATACTCGCGCATCACAGGCTTTTCGACAGCTGGCAAATAAATTAATGCTTCCTCCTAAATATAATTCTGTAAATTCCAGCTGCAGCTGCAACAACATTACCCACAACTTAGCAGTCTGCTATTTTCATACAGTCTACTAATTGGTGAAGAGACAGAAAGTTTATGGCTAACTAACCCTTGAAACACACAGAATTTCATTAACTTAAAAGTCCATAATCCACACGACAACAGAGGGCCTCTCAGAGCCCACGCAAATTTTATAAATAAATTATAAAAACCTTCCAAAAGCAGCCGCAACAGCATAAGGCAAAGGCAGCGACCGCTGAACATAATAAAATTGGGTAGAAATATAAAATTTAAGCTACTTCTTAAAACTTTCGCCTTTTGCGAGAAAAGTTTTTCCAGCACACAATCCTGAATGACCTCAAAAATGCTTTGCCAAGGACCGATGTATATGTGGGTCCTTCTGCTGACCCAAAGGCAAAGTTGGTGAGCGAGCTCAATGAAAATTTCAAATTGATTTCGTTAATTTGTTGTGGGAACAATTACATTACAGTCACATTTAAATACGGATTCTTTTCAGCTGTAAGCTTGTGCTTACAAGCGATATTTTCACAGACATCTAACACAACCCAAAGTCGTAAACATTTTTCACAGTGAAAAGTAGACAAAGAAAGGCTGGGCGAAAGCATTGTTAGACATTAGACAACGCACCTGAGTAAGCAAAGATATCAGTTGCCATGGGATGTTCTGTGGACTGAGATAAACTAGGGGGTCATTTGCCATTCTCGCTCTCTTATTTCGGCCCTCCCTCACACACCCATCAACCAGATGATCTCTCATTTGTATGGCATACTTCTAGGTGTCACCCAGCATATGGGGCTGGGTAATTAAAGCAATGCGATGGCGGAGTGTTGTTAACATGGCAAGCAATTTGTTGCGTCGACTAAGCTGAAATGTAAGTGCGAGTAGAAAAAAGCAAACCACAAACTGGTCGAACTCTGGCAAATGAAAGGCGTAGTAAGGTAATATTTACTTTTTAAAGGGATAAAAAAGGCAGGGTGGGGAACATATGTACATTTATATTTATAAATATTTTAAAAGGTATACGGAGGTTTCGTGGGCTTTCGAAATATATTTCTTAAATCGAAGCTCTTTTTATAGGTATATATTTGCATCGTCAATATTCATTGACTGTAAGAACATGATTTGAAATATTTTATACGATAACCATTTGAATGTTTTCCCTATTCATCTATGCATGTAGCTACTCCGTTATATTAATCATCAAATGGAATGTGGATATTGTGTTAGTTCCACACAAGCGAACAACCGAAAGACTTGTCCTGTTGAAACTTCGAGCATGTTCGATGGCGGCGTGTTCTAACAGGATACAAAATAAATTTTCCCTCTGTTGTAATATCTTTGGAGCCCTGTTCTCTGTTAAGGCTTCTCTGTTAAGACTTCGGAGCCTTAACACAGCTTTTAACATGTCCGCCGAAGAGGGTCTGCGTTTCAGTTTGTCGTGGCTTTTGTCAGAGTGCGGCTTAAGGAGCGGATGTACATTTCAGAACGGTTTTGTTGAGTAAAATATTGAATCGGCGATTGATAGACAATCGTTTTATAAGAAATAAAATATGCCTTCAATAAATTAAATAAATCTACGATTAATTCACAAAAGGAATAATGATTTAACACCATTTAAAAGTGAGAATTAAATTTTATGTGGGACAAAATGTCAATGAGAAATTATTAAGAAATCTGAAATATTTACGCTTAAATCAGTTCCTTCCATTAACTTATTTAGAAGTGAGTTTGAAATCCTAATTCCCCACATAAAAATTGAATTATGCAAAGAATACCATACCAATACCAAACTGTGCCCGATAAGATTTCCATTGAGAGCTATTTTTATTTATGGAATATCAAATACAGCTGTCAGCAACAGGAGTAGCAGCAGCCATAGCAGAGTTTAGCGAATTCTTGACAAAAAATCAATATATACGATTTTAAATTGCTGAATATGTTCCTCAATTGACATAAATACGTGGTATCGGATATGGTTCCACCCGGCTGACTGCGTCAGTAAGTATCAAAAGTTCGATTAACTTGAGATTTTAGAGTTTCCACACAGTCGCCCAAATGAGGACTATTTTTATTTATTTATAACTTTAAAACGAATTGAACGACCACTAATTTAGGTATATTAACTGAAAATTATAATTTATTTATGTTCTACTTTTGGGGTTTCTATTGCTAAAAAGAAATATAAAAAACATTCTCAGTTTTTTCAGTCTTACTTAAACTTTCATATCATGCATCTCATAACTTTTGCTTATTTGGATAACATTTATTTTACGATGGATATTCTCCCTATAAAAATCCCTGAAGCTCATAGAGTCCTACTCAACTCATACTAAGTGGACTCATACTACTAATTCTCAATATATTTCATTAATATTCCACCAAGGAGCGCTAATATGCAAAACATTCAACAATATGTGCCTTTTTCCCCCCACTAAAAGCTAATTTCTAAACACCAAAGCCAGCTGCACCGATCCCAGATGCATTTGCATGAGCACATCCGCAAGAGCGGCAAAAACCATCATCAATTTGTTAACTGTCTTGGCAATGCAATTGCCAACATGCCAGCCAAAGAGATTGACGATGGCGCCAAAATACTTTCAGTCTTTGAGCCGATTTTCTAGACGTGTTTTTACGGCTGCCATTAAAAGTGATGGATAAGAATTTAGCATGGCTTGGGTTTGGGTTTTATTGCGGTTGCCTGGTCGTGGGCCTGGTCGATGCAGAGATTCTAATAAATTATCTGATAAGACAATTTAAAAGTCATTAAATACATTTAGTTGCCGCTGACATTATACTAATTTCGCGAGGACTCACATTAGGATGGGTGGATAGGATCCTGGCGGATGCGGGCATCTCGCTCACACAATTTAGAGCTGACCCAAATGCAAATTTTATGGTCCAGAATCGAAAGTCAAAGTAATTTAATTTCTGTTTCTCTTTTGTGCCACTTTTATGACACACACAGAGCCATGGCGTTGACAGTTTCCTTTTCGCTTTTTTATTTCATTTTTCCAAAGTTTATTAGACTTAAAGGGTATACTGTAGTTATGAAAGTATATGTTACGGGCTGAAAGAATAGGTCTCGATCCCATCCTTTTCTTATCTGATGATTTTATCACTTCATTCGCTACAGAATACTACAAGACCGAATAATTAAAGCATGTTCCCAGGCTATCTTGTTTCGATAAGGACCTGTCTTCCGTATTCCCGCAGAATAGCACCTTTATAGAAAAATGTAATTTCTAAAGCTCAAATAAATCCTGAACCAATCCTGACCGCCAAGTATCCAATTGTCGAATCACTTCATCATATCTTGTTCGTTTTTGTGAAATTTTTTTTTTACTTTTAAGCTGTTTCTAGTAGAAATCGTCAGCCAGGCAGAAAAATTGACAGCCATGCTGGAAAATGTGCCATAGATGGGTTGGTGTCGCTCTGCCAGGGGCCCGGAGCTTGGAGGCTAGCGAAAAATCAAGTGAAAAGTGCTTTTTAACTTTGCCTTCATTAAAACCTTGCAAATGGCAGCAAGTTAACAAGCCCAGAGACAATGTCAATGTAATTTGAAAGGAACTGGACTTTTATTAGCGCACTCTCTCCCCAGTTCAGTTCGCAGACAAAAGCGTAAAAATGCTAATTAAATCTAATGTAAATACTGATTGCTCAACGCAGCAGAAATATTTTCAATAATTCAAGACGATTATTAACAGAGTTCTGTGGTTAAAATTTCATTCACTCATTCGTATTCCATGGCCCTTGGACAGAGACCAATTGAATCATTTTCTGGTAGACTAAGCGAAAACAGAAGGCTGCCGGTCGCAGATGCATTCTCCTGTAATTATATTGTTAATATAATTTAACGATGGGGGAGGTAGGACTTAAACGGTCTAAGAGGGATAAATATGAAACGAACAACAAGTGCAGAAATCAGCTATTTTTGCGGTCATGCCACAGAATAAACGAAAGACAAATTATGGAAAACAAAACTTTCCTCAAAATTTTACTTCATTTAATATTCACTTAAAATATGCGGCCTCGACCTTTTCGAATATCTTTATCATTTTCAGCATAATTGATTGCTTTTTTTCTTGGTATTCAGATATACCACACATATAGACCACCAATAAATGTATTTTATGTAAAAAAAGCAGGAAAGCTGAACAGGTTTAATATGCCGAACTTTGTTTTTCCTATAGCATTTATGAGGCAGAACCATTTAATAGAAAAAAAGCCTTCTTATTTATATCAATCCTTCTTTTAGCAGGAACCGTTATGTATATAATATTTAATGCATAATATTATTTTATTCTGAACATTTTTGAATACTTTTCAAAATGACAACTGTTGACATCTCAAAAAACCAGAAACAGCATTGGCTGATTTCAGAACTGGACGTGTGTTTATCATACTACTAATTTATAAGTCCTTATTTGCTTTTCCTCGTTTCAAACATGTTTTTCGATCGATTTTCCTACCTGAGATACTTTTATGTATGAAACGTTTTCTGATCCAATCTGGCCGTTTCCAACTAGTTTTCCGCGGAGAAGACAGAAAAATAAACAAAATATACAATGTACATTTCCCCAGATCGTTAGATGATTCACTAAAATTTAAGCATACTTTAAAAAAAATACTGTAATACCATAATTCCGAAGAAAATGCTAGAAAATTTAAGTTGCAGGCTTCAGAATTAGGGTGTTTCACTTTGAAAACATAAAGCTACATTTTGATTTTATACCCAGGGTTTCTTCGACATGAGCCATTTTTTGTGCAAATTCTCGTTTGAGAATTTCTTTTGGCAGATTCTTCCTTTCAGATATTTTACAACTGTTGACTGGATTATACAGTTTTGGGGGTTCCTTGTAACAAATACATTACCATATATGCATTTACGTTTGTAACTTCGGCTTGTAAAACATGCGGTCGCTCTAAAGGATTATTGGTCAAACCTCCTGTGATTCCCATTCAAAACTCATTCATGATTCACTTTGACTATTTCCAAATTTATTGTACTCATTCCATACAGATAGACGGCCAAAATGATACTCTCGTTTTTGTCGAGCTGCTTAGCTTGTAATCCCTTTTCTGTTGTGACTGGGTTCGGCCATATTAAAATCCAGATTGTACACAGAAATAATTTATTATGCATACAAATATTATGCAAAAGTTCAATGAGACTCTCGCCAACACATGAATCTGTTCGTCCTAATTGGCAATTTGTGACTGACGCAACATTGGATGCCTTGGTATGGGTCTGTAACTAAAGTTGGAATGGAGCTGAAGCTGTCAAAGAGAATAAATCTTAAGCAGATCAAACAAGCATTGATTAAAGCAACAGTTCCAGACATGTATTTGATTTTGGACCGATTTCTGCTTGCCATTTCCGTTAATAGCTGCCAATCCGGATTGGAAACCTTACAGTGAATGGGAGGGCATGGCAACTGTTGATTTTTGGCTGACTAAAGCCAGGACTCAAAGATGAGGTTGAAAGAAATTGAAGGTAGCTGCCAGACAGGTGCGGAATTTCACTCTTTAGAGGAATTTCATGCCATGTGCAATTCATGTGTCTGCATATATATATTATTTAATGGAAATTTCATACATATGAAGCTGCACTCCGACGAGCTTTCGTTATCTTTTGTGCGTGGTTATTCTCCATTAAATCCACCTGCCACAATTTTCTTATTTTCCGATTTCTTTGACGGATTTCCGCGCACGTCGAAATCCCCTCATAATATGGGAAACAGTTTCCCCGGCACAGCCTATTGATACTCGCATTTCATTAATTTCTGTCTGGTATAAGCCGTACATTTTTTTTCTGGGAAGGATTAATTTGTTCTTTTGATGCCGTAAATAAAACAAGAGAACAAGATACAAAGGAAAAGACTTTGGTGAATGAAATTATTCTCGTTCAAGCTAATGAGACTTTGTATTGAATAAGTAAATTCCTGTGGAAATCTAATCAAATCTGTTCTCGTTTCCTGAAAAATAATATTTATTGGTTGAATCAGGGTAGTGGTCCTTGGGTTCAAGATTGTTTTTAACATTTATTATATAAAAGCCATAACGCACTTAAATCGTTTAATTGTTATATAATTTTTATTCATAAATATCACAAGTTTTAAATGCTTCGACCCAACCGCAACACCACCATAAATCAATGTGCATGCTTATACGAAAACACAAACTCAATAATTACATGTTTGTACATATTATCTGGGTTAAGTTCGGGACTCATCTTTAATAGCCACAAGACCAGAGCATAAAGAGTACATTCGGCTCTTTTACTCTATACAAGGAAAAATCCATTCCAGAAATATTTAGCCTTGAACCAATCTATACATCATTTATGATTTTATTTATATGTTTGGGTCTTATACATCTGTTTTGTTTGGGGGGCTTTAACGCATCTGCAGTGATTTAATGACTGCCATCGACCCAAGTAATAGGCAACCGTCCTCTTCCTTCCCATCAGGACGTTTCGGTTACGCCCTTATTGATGATGCGCACATGTCTGTGGGCTGATGAGTGGCAAGTGGTCCCAAAGGGATAATAACCGTATCCACAGCACCCACACACATAGACACGCTGACATTGAGGCAGTTACTGGAGGAGGCCAGTAATTTAAGCACTGGTTTGAGAGCCACACGGCGTATGAGCAATGTGCAGCGATTGACCGCAATGTTGACTTGTTTACGCCACGTGGGCCCAGAGTTTTTCACCCACTCCATTTTTGATTTGCCTCTCTCTTCTGTTGCAGGAAAAACCAGGAGCTAATCAACCCGGTGTGGAAATTGGAAAATCGAGAAAGGTTAAGCGGAATGAAGTATCAACTAAGCCTACCCCAAAGGATTAAAACGGAATACGAGAGTCGTTCGCTCAGTGCTGCCCAGTCGAAATTGGCGTTTGATTGCACGACACCACCCCCAGTGTCACTCACGGGTCCAGCCATGACGAAGGGTACATTTTCACCTGACCGATCCGTGTTCATGCATTAAACTGGGAGAGGAGCACGTCCGAAGGACACACCACCCCAGAAGCACCCAACCCATACAGCCCCCACACAAATGACCGCGTCAGGAGCTGCTGCCCGAACGTGACACATGGCGATGTACTTTTGTGCCAGTAAGATATCCGCCATCGCCTGTGGCATGCGTTGCAAGCAGACCGTGCTGCAAAAATCGCGCGGCCAGCGGGATCGCGACAAATGTCGTCAGACAGCTTTCCTTGGCGCTGGCCCCGGAGGCCTGGGCATACGCTACAGGCGGCGACACAGCGCGGAGCAGTTGAGTGCATATGACTGGGAAATGGGGTTTCAGCAAACTGAGGTGAGTGATTACTAGGGGATTCCGAATTCCGTGCTCCAATCATTTTTCATTAATGGCATTTCATGGTGTTCCGGAAAGCTCGTGCATCCCGAGAGCAACTCGAAAGCAATTGTGGATGCTCCATAAATGAATATTTTTGGTTATCATATTTTTAATTTTAGTTTTTTAGTGTTATTGCTATATTTTTGTTAGTAAAAACACATTTGTAGGGTTTTAAAGCATATTTCATTTCATTATTTTCACAAATAAACGACAAGGAATTTTCTTGATTTCCCTGCCATAGAGTAGGTGCTCTGCTCTACGCATAGTCGTTTTCCCAAATAAAATAAATATGAGTTTCTGTATATTCCGAATTCTGGAACACCTACATCCACACATACCCACACTTTGGGGACGGACCCTTTATTATCCATTAATTTGTACTTTTTTTGTCTGCGATTGCCGCAAAATTGGTTGCACACAGCCGTGTGGCTGTCGGTGACGATGTCGTTCAGTACGATGTTCCCAAAAATCAGCAGAAACGCAACCAATGTGATATTAATTTTGAGCTACGCTCTTCGTTAATTAAGCAAAATGTTTTGCCAAACGGCAATTTAATAATAATTTGCAGTTTGCTTTGCCCGAGCCAGCACTTAATTAGCTAATTAAATTGGTTTGTTTTTAGTTTACATTTTCCTGGGTTTTCCCAGGACCTCTATTTCTACTCGAGAGACTAAATATTAAATTAAAAAATATATTGACTATTTTCATACTTTTGGACAGAGCTCGGTCTTGGGTTCCGGTGGAATTATGTACATAAATGGTAAAATAGGTTCTGGGCCTTTGGGCCTTAGGTTCTCCTTCGTCGAGGTGCTCATACCTAAGAATGTCATAGAATAAGATAAAAATCAAAGATGATATGGAATGTTCAAACAATTTCCAATAAAACAGATTTCAATAAATGGGAAATAAAAACTGAGTTGCAATTTGCTTGTAAATATTGCAATTTTGTCCGCTGGCATGTGGAATGTAAAAAAAATTCTTTCCAGAAAATAAATCATATTCTTGTAATTTTCTTGTTGCAATTTGTACAAAATAAAATAAATAGTAAAAATGAATTCCTTTGAAATATTTGAAATCGTTGATAAATTGCAACTGAATAAATACATTTTATTATTCTGTTTAAATACAAATAAAACGAATACGATATAAAATATTATTTGAAGTGTGTGTTTTATTTGTTTACAAAATAAGGTTGTGAATTCATGAATTCATGAAGGAAATGTTGAAAATATCAACGAAAGAATTATGTTTGCTAGGAAAATTCTTAAGTAAAGACTATTGTAAACTATTGTAAAACTAGTTCCGGTTAAATGTAACTTTCCACCAAAATCGTAATTACATGTAATTCCTATAATTGTGAACGCCAAATGGAATACAAATCAGTTTGTACTTGGTCCCAAGCACTAAAAGCTCTTGAATAGCTGCAAAGTTGAATTTTCTGGTACAAGCCAGAAACCCACAAACAAAAAGGCAGCTGGCAGAGCCCTTGAACATGACCAAACCCAAGCCCAGATATAACCTCAAGACCCGATTGCAGGCAAACAAAACAAGGGACTGGGTACCTAATTCAAGAACAATCCTGTATGTGGGAGAGCGGACTTGAGACCATAAGGACCAGGAGCAAAATAATTAATTCGTTGCAAAAAATCCCAGAGATTAGCGCTAATTTCATAGAGCTGATGTGCGATGGCCTTCGGCAAAAGAAAACTTGGAAAGGCCAAGCAATAACAGCATGGAATATAGCTAATGGCGGACATCTTGAAACTATGAACACTAAATTTGGTATACCCTAGGTGCTCAAGTGTACTGTGATTGTGGCTAGATGTTTGCAATGCAAATAGATTAATTTCTGAAACTACATATTCTTGATCGGCATAAAGGGCCTTAACCATCTGTCTATATGTCTACTGTCTATAAGCCATCACATTAAAGCTAGAATAAGGAAAACAATTTCCCAGGAGAGGCCTACCTATACTTTTACATTCAAAACTAATTTCAGGGTATCACATTGTTGTTCCACTCAACCATATCATTCCCTCTCGATATTAACCACAAAGCTAAATTGAGTTTTATATTTCTTTTATTTGTTTGCAGGAATTTGTCTCCTCATTACGATCATTCCTGCATCCCCAGTAGATGCTGGATAAATTCTTGGACTCGGTACCTAATGGCGAACTCAGAAACATGAAGATGTTCCAGGTCGGAATTAGAAGCCGTTTTCTCCCAAACACTGAGTACCTTACTTAAAGATTGATTGACTGATTTAGAGAGATTTTATTTATTTAATTACCAATAATCTGCTAACTAAGGATTAAAATGTTATCAATAAATGGAAATATAAGAGGAAAATAAAGAAAAATGTTTTCCAAATTCGATGCTTCAAGATGATATTAAATGCTATAATTTCAAGAGATATTTTGGGCATGCGGAATAGTGAAAGGAAGTCAATCTAGCCCAAAACACAATTGCATATTCTGCGATGGTGCAATGAGGCTAAGCCAATAAATTTAAGCCTAGGTCGAAATGGTTGTAAGAATCTACCTACGTTCCAGTTCAGCGTACCGAAAATTCAAGAATTTCATAATTTAGGGCTCCGATTTGAGGGGGAATGAGGGTCCGTGTTTGTATCGTGATGGAATCGGGCGATGGTTGGATACAAATTGTGCTTCAAGTATGGAAGCAAGTGCATAATCTTGGATCTCCTCTAGTTAGCTGATGTGGCAGCATATTTAAACATGGCCGCCACCTGAGCTGCCGGATCTTTGCGCTGCGATAGGAAATATTCATAAAACAAACCAGCAATCCTTAGGCCATATCTGGCCATCCTAGATGTGACACAGTTTTATGGGCAAAAATGAATTGATCTTGGCGCTTGTCCTTAGCTTGTCCTTAGCTCTCCTATCAATTGCAGGCAGTCCGACGGGCAGCCAGGCGAACTGGCTATAATTTATGCCGTTAGTAACTGTCTCATTGACAGTTTGACAGTAACATCACCATTACACTGCACTGCAGTGTGGCGGCATCGAACACCGGCGTGGCCCAGTATTGTCTGCTTGTAGGTAACTAATGTAGCGCCACAGCCATTCTGGAATCCCTGGAATCACCACCGATAGCGAGGCTGAAAATCACGGCGAGTCGATAGCAGAATCAACTATCAAATATTCTGGTCGATAATTACCATAATTTACTGAATAAATAAATTAAATCTGTAGCTAATCACGCCCTCAATGCTGAATGAAAACACTCCTAATGTATTGTATGTGGCCAGTAAAAAATGTAATATTTATGTGGAATTTATTTTATTTATGCCATATAAAATGCAGAATCTAATTTCAATCGCAATTTATGTCCAAAGATAATAGTTTTTTGTTGTAATTAAGTTACCACATCGATTGTGATGGAAACAAAATATATAAGGGTATATTGCAATTAGGGATTAAATCATTAATGCATTAAATTAATTATATTTGGTTCGAGTTTACTTGGTTTTAGAATACAGTAAAAAAAAAAGAGATTTTGAGTGTGGAAAGAAGTATAGATATGGTTAATTTAATTTACTAAATATAATCTTTTAATTTCAATTAAAATCAAAACATTTTTCTAAGATTCTTAGACAACAATTAAATATACCTCCGCAAACTCTATTTACATCAACCTTTCATCAACTTTTGGATATACAATCTTTCAACTTTTTCACACATTTCCTATATTTCATCACCTTAATGAAATTATACTTCAAAACTCATTCTCTTAATCAAAATTACTATTGCAATATGCTTTCCTAACCAACGTTAGGTTAAAGCGGTAGCTGGGGAGGTGGACGAAACAGCACTGCCGAGCGTATCAATCGCTAGATTTTACAGGTGATGCCCAAATAACTACAGTTTCGCTGCGGTTAGCCCAATTTGATCAGGTTTATATGTATGTAGTATTTATTAAATTTACTCACTTACTTATTTGGCATCTCTCCCGAAACTTTCGCTGGCTGCCGTCTTTCTAGCACTACTTCAATAGACCGCAAATCAAGCTAGTTTTCATTAAAAAACTTTTTAATTAGTTAATGGATTCCACGTTTTTTTCCCTACAAATTCTTCCTTGCGCTTTTTTTCTTTGTTCTTTTTGTCATTTATAAATATGGACGAAGAAAAAATCAAGCAAAAAGTTACTAAATGCTTCTTTTTGATGCTTAAAATGCCTTTGAAAGTGAAAATTTGGAACAGCGTAACTCTTTATTACGGTTCATGTAGGGTTGGCACACACTGTCTTACTTTAAAAACCTCTTGTTGAAATTTTATTGGAGCTAGCTGGAAGATGGCAGCATGGGGAAGCGTCTGTCCAAAAAAAATTCCACCATCAGTTTCAAACATATTTATCACACCTTCCATAGGAATCTCGAATTCTTTTTATTTATTTCAGGCTTTCGCCAAAATTTTTCCTACTCTTATTTATAATCCTCATTGTTGTTGCATTTTGTTGGTCATAAATTGTACAACGCCCTGTGCAGTGCCCTGGACAATGCTGGTCGCTGAAAAGTATGCAATGGGCAGCGAGAAAAAATGAATGAAAATCTCTATTCCACATAAAAAATGCAAGGGAATTGCATAAATTTACAGAACTATGCAAAATGGTAGGTATGGGTAGTTTGTGCCTTGCACATTGTGTTCCAGATGTTCATGTATGTGTTGTATTTATGTGTTGTTGTGATTCTCCATTGGGTGATGGCAAACATGTTGCATACTGTAGCCACAATGAAGGTCCTTTTTTCAGTGAAATCCTAATAAATATCGGCGATCATTTAAGATTTCCCTGTCCTTTGGGTCACACACTATATAATGGCTAAAAAATCCCCGAAACAGCATTCTCATGGTGCCTTTCGAAATCCTAATTAATATGTTATAAGCGAGAGACCAAATGTCGCTCATAAAACGCGATCTGAAGCTTTTCGGCGCAAATTACAGACATAAAACTCACACAAACAGAACAACCATTAACTTTTACAGCACACAAACATACACCAGAAAAACAGCAGGAAACAAACAAATACAAAGCAAATAAAATGGTGCGAAAGTCAGAAGAGGGCAGGATAGGGTCCCATCAAGATTACAACTACAAATGATGTTCATTTATGGATTTCGATTTTATTACAGTGGAGCAAATTGCAAGTGACATGCCAGCAATTGGATTGCATGCAGCGACATGCCGAAGGAGAGGATCATTTGTGGCAGAAACAGGCAATCGTCTTAAATGAACAGGGCCAACCACAAAGTCTCAAGACTGATAAGCAGGCTAAGGACAAGTCATCCTCATCAATACGAGGAGAAGGAGCATCCACAGCATCTGGAGAAGGAGTCACCACATCAATGGACTTAGATGAGAGACCGTCGACAAGTGCGAGTGGGCAGCCAGTTGGCATAACAGGCACTTCCGGTATGAATGCAATGTCGGCACCGGAAGCAGCGACAGTGCCTGTGGCTGGCAACAGCAATGTGGAGCAGCCACCAACATCATCCCCTGCCACACCATTAACGGGAACGGCTTTGGGCAAGCCCAATGATTGGGTTGTTATTCCAGTGTTTGCGGATATTGTTAAATTGGCATTGGGCGAACGGGAAAACTGTTTGCAGCGAAAAGTTTAATTTGCGTGGAACCCACCCAATTTGATTGATGTCATATCTTTACTTATCCTGCTGTTATACGATACCTTTTCCACCAACGAGAAAAAATCAAGGGCATGTCATCGCATAAGCTCATTAAATAAACCGCCAATGGGAAAATCAAATGGAGTAAAGCTAGTATTCTAGCTCACACAAAAGTACGAGTATAATATTAAATAAACCGACAGTAAAGCAGCATCGGCAGAAAAAGTATCGTGTAACAGCACTTATAAAATACAACAGCCGCCCCAAATCCAGTGGCAAATAAATCTTTTCGACAAAGGGTCGTATGATTAATATATTGATCATCCGTAAAAGCATCCGCATCAGCATTCACAAGCAATTGGATTTCGCACTCAGCTTGAAAATTTATAGGTGTTCATGCGCTCATTTATATATATATAAATATATATGGTTTCAATTTATTTAACCGCAGGGAGGCCAAATAAATGATTATGTTCCAAGCGACGAGGATAAAAATCATTTCCATGGCACCTTAACTCGTAAAAAAAGGACTATAAATACATTTTTGTTTCCATAATTTATTTTTGTATCATTGAATTGGCGCGTTGAAGAGTGAAATCTCTGGCAATAAATATGTACACATTTATTTGTTTTTCTTATTTTGGAGCGTTTATTTTCAACTGACTTTTAAGTGTGTGATGGACTTATCAGATGCACAAAATAAATGAATAAATATACAAGCTTAATGGTGTCCATGTTTTTGTGATGCTTTTAATATGCTTAAAATTATAATGCATTCAACCTCTTTTTTCCTGTTTATTAAATATCTTTTTTAGTTTGAGCGTTCGATAGGAAATGAATATTGGATTGTGAGATAATAATGTTAAAATTGGAGTTTCCTATTAGTTATTCTGTTGGTGTGAGTATTTATTTTGTTTTGATTTATTTTCTATTCGCCATTGAAAAATTTTATTGAAAACTAAATTAAAACGTCGCGAAACGGGATAGGTTGATGTGCAGTTTCCTATTAATTAGTTCATCTGACTGACTTTCATTGCTCTTTGGTGAAAATTTGTCATTTAGTACATACTCGCAGCCATATAAATGGCCATTAAAACACCAGCTTTGTGCCAACCGATACCGAGCAGAAACCAACAATAAAGTATGCATCGGCAACCAGGACACAGTGGTCACAATTGACCTCATTAGACACACAGGCACACCAGTCAACTCTCTCAAACATTCATACGAGTACGAGTTTATATGTATACTTATTTGTCGTAATAATAAATCCATAGAAAGGCGATAGCTTAGGCATTTTGGACTTAAATAAAATCTGTGCGCAGAAAAAGGGAAACTAAGATATACCAATGTATATCTTTGCTGTTTTATAAGAGGATCTGATCTAATAACTTTTTATAGTGTGCGGTATTTAATTCCCTGTTAAAATTGGATTTTGTCTATACAAAATTTCCGATGGCTAATTGGAGTGGGAGTTTTCGGAAAGTTCGTGCACAACACATACAAGTACGAGTATAAATGTTTATATCCATATTCAAAGCAACAACCTTGTGAGCGAAGTGCGAGCTGGAGAGGTTGGCCACAAAGAACCGTCAGGTTCCTGCAGTCATGCCAGATGAGTCTTCCTTCAAAGATATTCTTGATATCAGATACCAACATCTAAACGAATACAATATACCCCAGTGCTTTACAAATACCTCGTACAAATACAAAAATAAACCTTTTCTCAATCATTCAGCAACTTTCAATGTCGCATTGGGTTTCACAATGAAATGATGCGTGAATCTACTTTTCAATGCGCTAATGCACAGTTACCTTAATCCTCTTTCCCTTTTAAGGCCACCTCCACCCAAAACCCTTTACCATTTGAGTCCTGCGCCATTTTGCATTGCAAATAATCCCCAGGACTTTTTATCATCGAGCAAAACATACTTTTGCCACTCGCTGCCACTATTTCATTCTACCCGTTCTTTCCACTCACTCATCCGTTTGCTCTTGCTCCCTCCTCTCTCTCTTTCGCCTCTGCCTTACTAGCAGTATTTTAAAAGCTTATTTCTTTCTTCCTTAAGAGTCTCCAAAGAAGAAGACATATTTTTGAATCGCAAAATTTGTTGTTATAGCAGTAAATAAACTAGAAAACAATTTTCTATATTCATCTCTACCATCAGCCTCGGTCCCCCGCTTTAATTGCTTTTCTCAGTTTAGTGTAAAGTTTAAGTCCAGCGAGCTGCTGGCTGAGGGAGAAAGTGGCAGAACAAGAAAACTCCTGTACGCGTGCTAGTTAAATTGTTAAAATGCCTGAGGGAAAAATTAAATCTATATATTGCCACTAGCACAGAACAATTTGAGCGGCAATTAAAATATAAGCCAGGGAAATATGTAAACTAGCGATACACAGACAACATGAAAAATCTAATCAAGAATTTTATTGGTTTAGAATTGGAAACTTTAGGCTGAAAAAAACACCATAAATCTTTACAGTCTTTCTTACAAATAAATTTAAAAAATACTTAGAAAAAAACTAAAACGTAAACATAACGAGGGGGAACGTTGTGAGCCGCGTCTACGGCCGCGGCTATACTTTACTCAGTCAATATATATGTATGTGAGCTTGTTGTAATTTCTTACATGTTTGCAAAAGGGACAAATCTAATTTTAGCCAAAAAAGGAAAAAAATTAGGTCGAACCTTTTCGGATATTTTTATCTATTAGATGTTTCTTTTTTTTCCATTTTTGTTTACATACGTTTCTAACATCTGTCTTTTCTACATGTCTAAATCTACTTCCTACATATACATACGCGGCTGTGTGCGAGAGAGAGAGGGAATGAGTCTGCGCTTGGAAGGCCACTGAAATTTTATTTGTTCCTACTGGCTATACTAATGATCCGATCTGATCCAGATTCAACATTCTGATAGATATGGTCATTTTCTATGATTTTGGGATTTTGGTTTTCCCGTATCTTCAAAATTGTAGATTTTCATCCTTTGTGGGGGCGGAAGGGGGCGTGGCCAAATATTGAAACAAACTCGTCTCGGTTTGAAATCACAGGAGCTTGAATAGTAAGTTTGGTTGATCTAGCTCTTATAGTCTCTTAGATCTAGGCGCTCATCTGGACGAATGGGCACAGCACCCAACCCGGTGTGTGAGAGAGAGCGAGATGGAAGATGACGAGCTCAAGGAGAACCGCACCGACGACATCATCGCCTGGGACGCCGATTTCCTCAAGGATGGATGGAAGATGAGTTTCGGAATGCGGGAGTTTAATTTGACGCGAATTATATGGGACAGCAGATCAGCAGCAAAACTGTGGCCAGCAGGATTCGGGTCACATGCAGTCCCACGCGCACGTCGCCAGGACAAATGTATGGATTATTCGGATGAGTTTAAAGCTCATTTGGAGAAGGCCGAAGACAAAAGTGACACTTCTTCATTTCAGGAGTATTTTCCTGACGAATATTTTGGTCCAAACACAGAACACGCGAGCGACACAACACAGAAGTAAACAACCAAAATGGCGCAATTTATCGAGGGGCAAAGTTAGGCCAAAGACAATATAAATAGTAAGATAAATCTCGCCATACAAAATTTTTGGAGTCCATTTTGGCTGGATTTCTTTTCGTATGTCTTTTCACAAACAGAGAGAGACAGATAGACAGAGAGAAAGAGAACGAACCGCTCCACTATGGTCCCAACGACCGGTTTTGTTGGCCAAAACCCATTTTTTCAAAGTTAACGAAATAACGTTATTTTGGTCACTCTGCATTGGAAAAAGAGTGATCTTCAAAGTTGCGTACCAGAAATTTCGATAGATGTCGCCACATTCGCGAAATCTGTTGTGCAACACAGATTTTGTTATCGATAATCTCGTGCAGGGAAAAAGTGAAAATTTAATAGCAATTTAAAATCATTGATAAATTGAAAAAAACCCACTAACTGATCAAATTTTTGTAATGAATTTTAATCAGAAAGGTTTGAACTACGTGTTTTGTAATGTGAACTGTATCTAGTAGTTGTGATGTCTTCGTAATTGTACGTTAAAGTTAGTGGTTAAAAATTAACCAAGTTGTTCTAAAAACTAATTTTAAAATAGGCTTACAAAGTGAGTCCCACCTAGTCCCACCTTGAAACCTATTGTGTGTCGTAGATTAATAGATCCTTTTTAAAATGTATATAGTAAAAAATGCCACATTTTGCCACAAATCTTGAAATTTGACTTAATAGATCATAACCTCAAATTCAATAATTTGAATTTGAAAACTTAATAGCTTCCAGACGGTAAGCAGCAGCTGCAAAGTTTTTGGGTCCGATTGATAGCTGAATTTACCAGCTTTTCAGAATTGTGCATTTTAATACAACCAGACGTGAGATGCTTGGGTAATGTGAAAAAAAGAAGCTCTACCACTGAAAAAACATGCAAAATAATGCCAGACTTTAAAAAATTCTATAAAAAAAACTACACTTTGAAAAAAAAACCAAATTTCATCAAAAAATTTTAAATTTCAAAATCTATCAGAAAAAGTCGGTTTGGGCCATAGCGGAAAAAAATATTTAATTTGTTTTGCCTTAATTAAAAAAAGGCGGTGCCACACCCATTTTTTTTTTGTGAATCCACTTCGTATTGATTATATCTATCCAATACAAAAAACGGAATAAAAAAATCTTGTTTCGTTCGCGAGTTATTAATTTTGGCCAACAAAACCGGTCGTTGGGACCATAGTGCGCTCTCTCGTCCCATACGTGAGGCTGAGATTCAACTGTACGTGTGCACACATGTTAGGTCTGCTTGTTTGTATTGGTTGTTGACGACGCCGCGCTCAACGAAATACCGAATACCTTAGAATTCATTGCGGACTATGACACTATTTGAAGTCGTTTGCTCATAATACAAAAAAAGTAGTATTTTGTATACCCCTTATATGCAAATTTTGTTTAATGTACTATACGCGAATATAATGAAGGAATGTACCTATGTAAAAATACATAATCTATGTGATAAATGACTTCACATTCGATAAAATGTCTGTTGGGTATTTGTGGGTCGACTTTATAAAGCAATGAATTTTGAAGTTCTTATGCATGCATGTATGTGCGTTTGTACGTAAACTTGTGCAAAGAAGACAAGACAATTTGATACAATTTCTTGAAAGGCGAATTGCGTTATAGGGGTTGATTTTGCGATTGAACAGGTTGGATAGAATTACTCGATAATTTTAAAACCATAATAATTGTATACCTAATATCAAATGTTCAAAATTGGTCATATATTTAATGTAAATATATTATATTAGTATTAGTATTAGTATATTAAAGAATTATATTATTATTACTATTTAAATGAATAATGCAATTTTATTATCCGAATGTCAATCGCCAACGAATTTTTTTCCCCCCTCCCCAATTCTCAGCAAATACATTTCTGTCTTGTTTACGTCTCGTCAAAATTCGGCAGCTCGGCACAAATACGCACACATAAGTGCTTGCAGCTCTGTGTGTACTCACACATGCAAACTCATTCTCTCTTATCTTTTTCGTGCGAGCGAGACAGCGCGTACTCGAGCATTCACAGAAATCAGCGCTGCTGACGATTGAAATTGTATGGGCGTTCGGCATCTTACTATTTATATTGTCTTTGGTTAGGCTAAAGTTAATACCGCATGGATTGTTTAAATTAAATGTTATCTACAATATGAATATATTTTCTTGTGGCCCCTTATGTATATTAGAGATCTGCTAATATCAAATGAACGCGATGTGTACCCAACATAAATACAAATGTACATATGTATGTATGTATAAGCCGAGAAAAAAGGTTATACAAATGTTCAAACTCCATAAATATGTAGTTTATATGTATGTAGTTGAGAGAAAGTTTTTAGTTACCGTATATTTACCATGTCAAAATTAGACATTTTGTTGATATTTTTTTTGTATTTAAACTTATTTTATAAATAACTCAATAAAAGGTAGTACCTAAAGTTAGCCAATCGAGTAGAATATTATTTCTCAATCCAGTAAAATTATGCGTTTGGGGCTGAGGGTCCTAGCTAGCTAGTTTCACTAAACCGAGTTTCAAAATCGAGGAATATGAAATCCGATCGTGGACATACATAGGGGGCTTAGATGGGCTAAGAACTTTTTTCCATCGGTATATTTATGAGAGTCAGACCGTATATTTGATCAAGCCTAATTTAAAGCCACTAACCATACCATATATATTGTATGGTTAGTGGTACTACTATTGCTGAGTACTAAATTGCCCAATAGGATGCTTTAAACGTCGCTTGCATTGCAGGAAACTTAATAAATGTATTCGTTTAATTATAAAGATATTGGATATAGTGGATCCAAAGCATTTTACATGGTGCAAATGAAATGATCCGCTTCTTTGCCCGTGTAGATATGGCCTTCCGAAATCAGAAAGTACAAAGTGTTGCTGAAAGTAACAAAATCACTTAGAAGAAAATCAAGGAAATTCGAAGAAAACGTTTGCTTACTTCAACTCGGAATCACTGATGTGCGAAAACTTGGCCTTCAGTTCCTTTCGAGTGATTCCCTCCTTTGTCATGTTGCTCTTGATGGCCTGGAACACCGCCTGCTGCTTGGCATCCGAGCTCTGAGATGCGGTTAATTCCTTGTTCTGGCAATCCTCCACCTGGTAGCGGGCAGTGAGAGCCTCCAGCATGTGGTTGCACACCTCATTAGGATCCAGGACGGGCAGCAGCTTCAATACCATCAGCGATTGCTGGCCCGCTTGCGAGCGTGTGGTGCCATAGACCCTAACGTAGTTGTTCAGCTTAACTTCCGGTGCCTTGTGAGCGTCGCCCTCCTCCAGCCAGTAATGGGCATCGATGCGACCGCTGTGGTCCTCCAGCGTATAGGTTATCTTGGTGGAGGAGGTCTCCACATTCCGAACAATTGCCACCAAAGTCGCCATGGCATATTTCTTGCCGAAAATCTCAAGAATCCCCTCGGGCATATCCACAATCTGCTTTACAAACATAGGCAAAATTCCCTACGCGGTTTGAGCCACATTAATATACGAATTCTAATTAATTGTGTTAAAATTTACCCACCTCTCCTTTTTCATTCTTGGCGGCGCCCGCCGATGCCGTGTGTGTGGCATTGAAATCCCCAACTAAAATACGAAATAAACCTTTAGTTGTTTTATTTCCGTGATGGCAAGTCTTTTACTTACATGAATTGTTAATTTTGCACTGGTTCTGTGTGCTTTTTAATAGTTTTAAACAATAATTTCACAATGGATAGCTCCGTAAACAGCAAAGTGCTCCAAAAACAGTGTGACCGTGTTTGTAGACGAGAGGAATACTGATATCACTTTAGTATATTTATTCGATCCTAAATTTTTAATATTTTGTCTTCGATTAAATTTAATTTTTGAAATTCTTTGATTATGATTTTTGAAATCTCGAAGCTCGAAGTCGAGCCATGAATCTAAAAATAGAATGAGCTTGCATGTGTGACAACAAATCACATAATTACAAATTGTGTATTACTCGACGATGCTCGCTTCGCATCATGAGCCGAACGCCGAACGTTGTGTTCGGTCTATTCCCGTGATGTCACTGGGGCGGTATCTGAAATTTTGTTTGCGACAGCCGTTTTTATGAAATGGCATATCTATATACTGTATGTTTAGTGGTAATACCCCTTTTACACTGGGGTGCATCTCTGCATTTTTTCGTTAAATGGAACATGAGACAATGATGCCGGCAAGAGCCCTGTGGATAGGAGAAGACAATGATGCGGCCGCATCTTTAATCATTCGGCGCATCATTGGCTAATGTTGCCGTACTCTGTGTAGTATTTTTACAAAATACTGAAATTATTCGGGTTATCGACGGGGTATCGAGAGCAAACAGCTGTTTTTGTCAAGCAATAACCGCCAAACCGTTCCTGATAGATACAAATCTGATAGCAAACAACAAAATGGTAACACAACAATTTACAATGGTCCACAAAGATCTTTTGGGATGCACTGATTCCAACTTTAAAAGTGTCAATTGAAAATTTAAGTCGGCAGCACACAATTTTTGTTTGATAGAGCTAACGATCGCTTCATATAATTCGGACTCCTCCTTAAACAATTGGGTGCTCGTGGTGAAACTCCCGAATGCCCCGTTTTCCACATTTAATAATAAATCGGTCAATATTTTGACAATTCCTCTAAATTTCAATAAAAATGCTTTTCCTCTCTTCTTTTTACTCACCTCGTTTGTTTTTTTAGCAGCCCGAACAGCTGACAAATGCTGCGGCCTTGGTGTAAACGCCTCGCAGTTGTGTAGTTGTGTAGCGCACGACTTTTTCGTTTTCTTCTTCTTCATTGTTTACGAATGGACTCGTACACAGAAAGAATTATTCTATATTCTGTCGTCATCGAAACTAGAAAATTGCACCGGCTAGAAAAATGCAATAATGAAAACAAATTGAATCCATTGAAGCCGCTTAAATGGATATTGTTTCTTATCAATTTTATAAACGATACACATTTTATTTATTAATAATTTAATAGATAATGATTTCCCGGCCTTCACAGATTCCCGCATCCTGGATTTAACTCCCAAAACCCCAACATGTGACACATAAGTATACAACTATACATACAACTTTTTGGTTCTCACTGTAAAATAATGTCGAATAATTGGCCAATAAATTCTTATAAATCAAACTTTTTTGGAGTTCGGATGGTGGTGGATTTTCGGTTTTGGATAAACAAATTCATCTTCAAATAGAAACTAACCTCCATCAAAATGTATATATATATTTATTTACGTAGCATGTAAGAACTAGTGGAATACATTCACATGTATTCGTATCTCTTGCCTATTTGTGTAGCACGAACTAGTAGTTAAGAAACTGAAACTCTAACTCTATCTGAGTAAAGCAGCGCTTTATTGAACACAACTTTGATATTCGTACTCTTCATTAAAATCGCATTTAACCGAATTGTACTTAGAAACAACAACAGCCCACACCCGACAAAACTGCTGCTAAGTGTCGCAAAGATGTGTGCCTCCTCCCAGACTGTTATTGCGGTGGACGAGATATACCTGGTAAGTGGGAATTTAGTTAAATAATTAACCAATATCGATCAGGGCTACTTCTTGTGCGAAATAAGGAATGCATTGCCAATAACGTGTAGGCGACTTAAATTTAACGGATACACCACAAATTGTATTAATTACGTTTGATGATGCGATCAACCCCATTAATATTGATATCTACGAGGAGCTTTTCAATAACAAGACACGCAAGAACCCCAAGGGGTGTCCACGGTTCGAATTTCCCATGGTTATGGAATTTATAATCTAGTTTTTCACTTAAACAATGAACATAACGATGATTGTACTAGTTAGTCAATGATTTTGTATTGCCCTTGAACTAAAGATAATTGTGCCAGCTGATTGGCCAGGCCGAGGGATTCTCCTTAATGAATAGTTCATGTGCATTTGGATTGGCTTCCGCTCATTGGGTGCTGTCCTAATTACCACATCTAAGGCCGAATGAGCAAAATTGAAATAACACACAGATGGTAGAGCAGACCCACACAAATGGATATAAATTAGTTGCATTTAAATTCCCCATTCCGCAAGGATCTCTACGAGGTTAGTGCTAGTGCTGTAAATGCTAGTGCGAAATTCCTTGGACTTGGTGGCCCTGGCATTCATAGAAGTCATTAACAATTAATTGCAGATTTGAATACAACTTTAGCTACGTTTTGTGGTCCTGATATTTGACACTGGGTATGATGATTATTTTACTAGAACCCGGAAAATGCATTTTAACGCTTTAAAGACTAACATTTTCATTTCGAAATTCCCTCAAAAGCAAATATTATTTTTAGCAATTTCTTCGCACATCTGAATGCAATTTCTGCGTGCTGTTCGCTTTGGAATTTCGTGTAATGCCTTTAGAGTTCTTGTGCCATTGCAGAGCAGACGTGCCCCATCCAATAGGCATAGCTGTGTTGACATGTCGCCCCTTGTAGAGGCAAGGACCCGCCAGACAGCACAGGACGAGGCTGTTCCCATAGAGACGGGCCTCAATGTCGCATTTAAGTGGGAGCACGGGTTTCTTTCTTTTTTTTTGATACATCGCTTGTCCTTTTTTATTTTTTTTATTTTTTCATATTTTTCTACCTCTTACAGTGATAACACATACCCGCATAAAGCGAGAGGGCCTGGAGTGCGTCCCTGACATAAAATATAGCAAGAAATATGCAAAGCGAAAAGGAAAAACAATTAAGTGCTTTTTTGATCCTTTGATAGGATTTTGAAAGCATTTCTGTTGTGCCCTTAGTCTTTGCTAAATTGCTTGGCAGGGTTGTCATAGTTTTTCTTTGCCTTTAATTAGTATTTTATTACTTTTATACGTTTAGATATTTGAAGATTGGAGAGGCATAGAATCTTTATTTAGTTCCTTGTCGCTCTCGAGCGCACAGTCATGTTTGATTGAAATTGCCGAAACATTTTTGCGACCCTTTTGACACTTAATAGCACAGATTCAGTATCGACATAATCTGCTTAAAGCTCATCAGGAATAGTGTCCTGGATGCGATTTTATTGGGAGATTCTATTCTAGTAAAGAATGGCCATTATTAAAACCGCAATAAAAGCGGACTAATAAGGATTTATTCCTTGATTTAAAAAACACACATTCTTTGTATTTAATTCTTTGCATTTTCCCAAGGGGTTTTAGCTGTGTAGACCAACAGGGTAAACATATTTCTCGACACAAGTGGATGGGTTATAAAAAAACAAGGAGAGAAGTGTACCTAATTCGGAACAGAGCTCCACTCAGATCATGTTGTTGCTTTTCGGTTTTGTTATGTCAGGTAGAACTTTCAAGAATGTGGGAATAAAGATTACGCGAATAATAACTGAGAGAAGCTAAGAATAAGCACTTGTTTGATTGTTTGTGGGAAAATGGAAACCGGAAAAGCTTTAATCAACTGACAATGCTGTACAAGTGAGGTTGAAGGACTGCAAATAACAAAGTACAACGACCGACTATAAAGCCAACATGATGGAGTCAAGCAAGTTGATTAAGGTCATGTAATTTGAGAGATTATCTATATATAAGTTTTTCCATTATTATTTTTTCGTGTGGCTGTCTGTCTGTGGGAGTTAGTATGTATCTATATGCAGTAGTATCTCTTTTTTCCCTCTGCTCGTCTTCGAGTATATATCTCCTTATATTTCTCAACCCTTGCTTTGTTTCCAATTGCTGTAACCAATGACAGCGACAAGGATTATCTGTTTGTTTCCAACAGGTGACGCTTTGCTACACTTCCGTTTCCGCTGGCTTCTCATAAACATGATTATGTCAGAGTGGTGTGGTGGCTGTAGTACTACCTAAAAAATAACGCTAGTCGTTAAACCGTTGGGGGCTAGGACAGGGTCTCAATTCAGCCAGCATTCATTGCACTTGGAGTAATACACGAAATGTGTTTAACGAGCGCCTCTTTATTAAAAACCGACGTAAACGTGCAAATAAGTGCAATTTTGTTACCCATTTATTTCAATCCCGCTAGTTCAAAGACACCACAGGTTTAAGAGTATGTATTTGGAGACTTTGTAAAAGTCAAACATATTCAGTATGTTCCTTACATCGAGGAAATGAAATGCTATCTCATATGAGTAAACGAAGAAAAAAACTTTTCAATTGATTTTGAGATATTTTTCGGGACAGTTTTTCTGATTGTCAGCAGGATACCTGAAACCAACATTATTTACGTCGGATTCCCGATGCGAATGACATAATATAAGACACATCGTGAAGCAGCGGCTTCCAAAGGAAAGCCTCATTCCTCTTGGTCAATATGTTGGCTTAACTCTAGAAGCATCAACCCCTGTCTTCGAGTGTGTGTGTGTGCAAATTACTTGGGGAACAAGGACTCCCAAAAAAGACGAGAAATCCAAAATTTATTTATACAGTTTTCGAAAGTGCATCAAAACTTAAAAATAAAATTTTATTCATTTTTCTCTGGGCCTTCGTTTGCATTTACGTGGCTGACGTTGGCTTAAAGTTTAGATCAACTTTTCTGAGCTGCTGGACAGTGTTTTTTGGTTGGTTATATGTTGAGAAAACTGATTTAGAAGATGCTCTGCTGACATAACTAAACAACCACACTAACGGCAAGGGAATGGATTCCGAAAAAAGGGGGAAACATTTTTGTGTGGAAGAGAGCGAGAGAAATAAGTTTGACATCGATGCGACATCAAAATCAAATACATATGTATAACCACAATAACAAGAACAACATTCATCTAAAACTGGCACAGTCTTAAATACGCTAAAAAGGGAAATGGAGACACACCACAGGCTTAAATAGATTTTCTCACGTAATATTTTTGTTTAAATTTTTTTGATGCGTGCACTTTTGAAAGCATTTCACTACAATCCGGACCATTCAATTTATTTCTAGATTACTTTTTACCTCAATCTAGAATTTATATTTTGCTAACTTTGGGGAATCGTTCACCAATTTAACTCAAAATTAAGACACATACTTCAGTACACCATTTATTTAAAACAAAATTTCAAGTCCCTATTCAAATGAAATACTATGCTGTCCATATGGAAAAATAGTTTTCCCCAAACAATTATATGTACTAGAGTTAAACATTTTCAAGAGCTTGCTTGAGGTGAATGTACATTTTGAAGGTTTTAATTCATAAAGGAATAGGAATAGCATTCCACTAGAATTTGTATATTCAAGAAAAAATGCTTAAAAAATTACCAAGGCAAAATGTTCTAAGAAGGGCATTCCCTGGCTCGTTTTTCCACTCAAAATTAAACTCTTATCGAGAACCAGGTTCCCCTAATAGTTTGTATGTATTCTTTCAAAATAGGGTTTCTTCTCTAATTAAATACTTTCCACAAACATTACCCCAATCGTTTTGTAAGAACAACTTGCAAAAGAGATTTCTTAGAATAAAAATATTCTTATGGAGAACCCTATCTCCCTCACACTAGGTGTTTTTGTATATAAATACTACATACATAATAATTATTACATATTATATTTTTTTTTTTTATATTATCGACCACCATAAAATTAGTTTAGGACCATTATGTCGTTAAATTTTGAAGCACACAATCATATATGGAAATTTCTTTATTAAGGTTTGTAGCAAAACTTAACCAAAGTCTTCATTCGAATTATTTATTTAAATTGTTATAAAGTTACCTACTGCAATACTTGCAAAACAAATTTCAGGAAGAAAATATCTAACTTATCTCTTATATTTTGAATCATCGTCTTAAGCAATAAATACCAAAGGCTGACAGGTCACTGCTCGGAAATCAGTTTTTACAAGAACATTCATGTATTTTGTGCATCTGATAAGTCCATCAGTCAATTGAAAATAAAAATCCCCAAAATACCAAGAACAAATATATGTGCATATATGTGCATTTATAAAAAATAAATTTGAAAACCAGTTTTAGCACTTTGTTACGAGTTGAACAATGGAAATGATATTCATCCTTGTCGCTTTGCATATAATCATATATTTGGCCACTCTGCGGGTAATTAAATTTAAAAAATAAATATAGATGAGTGCATGAATTTATATTTCCAAACGAAAGTCGATTTGTGAAATCCAATTGCTTATGAATGCTGCAGCGGATGCGTATGCGGATGAGCAATATATTAATCTTACGACCCGTTGGCGAAGAGATTTATTTGCTACTGGATTTGGTGCGGCTCTGTCGGTTTAATTATTGTTAGTTTCGTACTGAATCCGATTCACATGGACGTTCTGACACCGTTGCTGACATTTTTAATAACTCTTTTTAAATGAATAATACTCGTTTGTTTGCGAGTGCAAGAATATGAGATTTATTCTTTTTAATTTTTGCACTGTCCTTGATTGTTTCTCGTCGGTAGGAAAGTATCGTATAACAGGATAAGTAATGATGTAAAATGAATCAAGTTGGAAGGGTTTCAGGAAAATTATGCTAGCCGCTGCAAGCAATTTAACAATATCCGCAAACACTGAAATAACAACCCAATCATTGGGCTAATGGTGTGGCAGGAGATGATTTTGGTGGCTGCTCCACATTGCTGTTGCCAGCCACAGGCACTGTCGCCGTTTCCGGTGACGACATTGCATTCATACCGGAAGTGCCTGTTATGCCAACTGGCTGGCCACTCGCACTTGCACTCGTCGACAGTCTCTCATCGAAGATGATGCTCCTTCTCTTCGTATTGATAAGGATGACTTGACTTGTGGTTGGCCCTGTTCATTTAAGACTATTGCATGCATGCAATCCAATTGTTGTCACATCACTTGCAATTTTCTCCACTGTAATCAAATTGAAATCCATAAATGAACATAATTTGTAGTTGTAATCTGACTTTCCCACCATTTTATTTGCTTTTTATTTTTTGTTTGTGTCCCTCTGTTTTTCTGGTGTGTGCTGAAAAAATTACCGGTTGTTCTGTCTGTGTGAGTTTCATGTCTGTAATTTGCGCCGAAAAGCTTTAATCGAATCTTTTTAGCGACATTTGGTCTCTCGCTGATAACATATTAATTAGGATTTCGAAAGGCACCATGAGAATGCTGTTTCGGGGATTTTTTAGCCATTATATAGGGTGTGACCCAAAGGACAGGGAAATCTTAAAAGATCTCAGATATTTATTAGGTTTTCATTGAAAAAAGTACCTTTATTATGGCTACAGTAGGCAACATCTTTGGAATCTCCCACAAAAATTTCAGCAGCCACTATAGAAATATATTTATGCATACACACATACATACATGCATACATACATCAATATCTGCAGCACAATGTGCAAGGCACAAACTACCTATAGCTACCATTTTGCATAGTTCTGTAAATTTATGCAATTCCCTTGCATTTTTTATGTGGAATAGGGATTATCGTTCATTTTTTCTCGCTGCCCATTGCACACTTTTCAACGACCAGCATTGTCCAGGGCACTGCACAGGGCGTTGTACAATTTATGACCAACGAAATGCAACAACAAAGAGGATTATAAATAAAAGTAGGGAAAGTTTGACCTGAAGCATATCTAAACGACTCGAAATTCCAATGCAAGGTGTGATGAAAATGTTTGAAAGTGATGACGGAGATTGGCTTGGACAGACATTTCGCCATGCTGCCATCTTTCAACTAACTCGAATATAATCTCCAAAAAAAGTTCTTAAAAGTAGCACAGTTCATGCCGACCCCAATGGCATAATAAAGAGATGTTGCGCACCAAATATGCAACTTCATAATATATATAAAATACAGGAAAAGTCATTTAAAGCACCAAAAAGAAGCATTACCTTGATTTGAGCTTGATTTTTTCATCGTCCATATTTCAAAATGCCAAAAAGAAAGCCAAGCCCGGTGTGAATATGTGCCAGTAATGAAAAAAGGACGAAGCAAGAAAAGAAGGGGAAAAGGTGGAATCCATTAACTAATTAAAAAGTTTTTTAATGAAAACTAGCTTCAATTTCCGTTGAATGCACGGCAACGTGATTTAATTGAGACAACTGTGGGTGTGGTCATCCCCCTTTCTTTCTTTTTTCGGGAGGTAAGGCTTTGTGTAAAATAATGTAGGGAGAAGGGCAAAAAAACCTCGTTTTAAGACAAAATGGAACAGAAAATGTGGCAGAGATGCAGACCACACTGGAATGGCGGCTAATTCAAATTTTTTTATATTTTATAAAGAATTCCCAAGTGAAAGTTTACTCAAAGGACATAAAACAATGCGACTACAAATCTAAGAAACGTTGAATTTATGACAAATTATAGCCATAAGAATCTACATAATTCAATTGCATTGCGAGTATTTAGGGGGAGTATATCCATTAAATCGTTTTATATTTAACCAGAAACCGACGGAACATGGCAGCTAATCTCTTAAGCACCTTTACACCAAAATTCATTAGGCTGCATAAATATCTGCTGAAACAAACAAATACCCTAGGAATCGGGTCTAGACTCGAGGAGAAAAGATTTCCCTAAAATGAACAGACACACACACATAAAAAGCAAAACGAACGTTTTGGAAATGAACTCTATTGGCCTGCATTGTGGATGATGCATGGTTATATCATGATGATGGTTATATCCTTGCTAAGGGAATCATGATTTTGCATGGATGTTTTCAGTGCATAAGCAAAAGAGAATTTTATGATGAAAGTGAGTACGAGTTCTTGAAACCTCGCAACTCCTGCTATGGCAGATTCAACAAGTAGTATCCGTGAAGAAGCAAGCATTTTTCCATTGCATTGCAAATGACCTCCAGCTCTGCTTTCTAACTTTTGACAACATGCAATTACACTGCATAATAGTAGTCGAAATTTAGTTTTAATTTGGCTGTTTCAGTGGTTTGCCTCAACTCCAATTACAGTTTCACAGCGCCATTTCCCAAAGATTTTATGATCGAACCCATTTCGACGCCTTGCCACGTAATTTGCTAATACAATTTTAATATTGTATTCTAATTTCTTGCATGTATTCCCCAAATTTATGTCGGCGCACGTTCCTCTTATTGTCGGTGCTGTCTGACATCGGCTTTTGTCTCTCTTTGGAACTGAGCGAAATTAGGTTTTGCTTTCGCCTTGCTGTAGATTTAAATAGACCTGAGAACTTGGAAAATTGAGAAAATCCTAAGGTTACTTCGAGCGGTGAAGTCTTAGTTTCTTTATTTAAATTACGAATTTTTGTTGCAACGCTGAAGCAATAAAAGTCTTGAAGAGCGACTTCAAGAAATGTGGAAAAGCATGGAGAGAAAGAGAGGTACCACGACCGGTGAGACCGGTACGGCGAGAGAGAAAATTCAGCTGCTCTCACTCACACGGACGGACTGACGGAAGACAGGCTGACGGACACTCAGACATGTCGTCTATTGCTGCTGATCAATAATATATACTTTAAACGCTTCTTTCTGGGTGTTACACACATCCACATTCATCACAAAACTTAAACGTATATACCTATACTCTTCAAGTTTTATGATATCAATGGGTAAGATGGGGCTGATGAAACAACCTCAATGCATGAAAAAGCTAGCGAAAAAACATAACAATCCGTATCGACATTATCAACAACAAGCGGAGACACCAACAGCAATTGCAAAAATTTGTTAATTTAATCCACACAACAATAATATTTAAAGTTGCAACATTTCACGAGTCCGAGACGCGAATCGCAATCGATGATTTTCATAATACCGATATACAATGCCAGTAACAATGAAATAATTTTGCTTGGACCGAAACACGAGTGGGTTTAAAGGGAAACCTCGGAGGGACTCTTGAGCAAAGATACAAACTGGTTGTCAGCTGGGACCCCAAGGGAACTGGTTGCTGAAGGCTCGGCCATATTCTTGCGTAGGCATTCATATTCATATTCATAATTTAACGAAAATATTTAGTTGTATTTTTCTTTCTTTAATTACATTATAATTATCTCTGGCAATAAATGTAAACGTCAGCCGAGCCGACAACGGACACGCCGTCGAACGGTCCAATATATACAATGTGTGTGTGGAGAGAGGATCCTCGAAGGATTTAGAGCAGCTGATGTTCTTTCTTCTGCTGGTACTGTTTGCTGAATGCTGCTTCTGTTTGGTGGATACTTTGATTTTGCAAACAGACATGAAATGACAGTTACACAAACTCGATGAACTCGAGAGGGGGCAGATGAGGACGAGGAGCTGGACAAGATGAATGGGAGCGCAAGGCAGGAGTTGGAGGCGGGAATAACTTAAATCTTCCTCTCGTAGGGAAGACCAGAGGCTGCTGCCGGCCCTGAGACCGGAGCGAGCAGAGAACCCACTTGCAGTGGCTGCGACTGACCCTGCTGCAGATACTGTTTGCCCTGCTCGGCGCCATGACTGTGGTGCTCGTGGTGCTGGTGGTGCTCGTACTCCTCGTTCTCCTCTGGGTGGTTGCGGATCCACTCCAGCGACTTGAGAATGGCCTCCGGGATGGGTGGTGGCGTGGGCAGGTGCTCGCCCTGAGGCTGGAAGCCATTCTCGTCGGCCGTGTAGGTTAGCTGGATGAGCTGGCCCTCGGGGCTGTAGTACTGGGAGGAGCCGGAGGCGTAGTAGCCGCCCACCCCTTGCTCCTGTTGGGCAATGCCGTTGGTCGTCTCGAACTGGTAGTTGTAGCTGCCGTCCTCCTTATTCAGCTCGTTGACAAGGCTGCGGATCTCGGCGTGGGCATCAGCCGAGTCGGAGGGAAGGGCCAGCACTCGCACTCCGGCCATTAGGACGAAAGCGGCAGCAACAAGAACAACAAAGTGCTGCAAGAGGAGAGCGATGATGGGTTAGGTGTAATCCTGGAATAGGATGGTCTCTTGACTTACGATCTTCGACATTTTCGCCAGGCTTACTCGTAGGTTGAGAGGTTGCTGCTTTAACCCTAAGAGCTAAGCTGTGTTTGATGCCTCGGTGCCCTCGACCTGCCGCTTATATAGCATGGAAATGCAAAATCCGATTTGATCTGCAACGAAAGTGAGGAAAATGAGTGCAACCATTACAGATGATATGATGATGATGATAATGACCATTAGGGGTTTCATCAACACACCACAGTTCGTGGCCAAGAGCCAGCAACTGTTGCAACGCCAATTATCTCTGCTCGGATCGGCTCTAGGTGGCTGGGCAACCAGCAACCATTTCCATTAATAACGCGCTGAGGTAAGCGAAACCAACAACAAAACTCTGACCTATTCGGGTGACCCATCCGCTGGCCCATTGCGGTTCAAGAAACTCTTTCGACTGCTCTGCGCTGGCGGCGCTTGAGTAATTAAGTGTTTGAGTTAATTCATTAATTATGTTTAAATTAATACGCAATGTTTTTTCTTCTGCATTGGCATCGCTTTCTGGCATATGTAAGACGAGCCCCCTACAATAAAAACGGCGTGATGAGCCATTCGCTTCGCATTTACGAAACCTGTTATGTGTTCCGGGGTTCCGAGCGTGGCACAATAGAAGCAGATCGTGATATGACAAGCAATAGTGAGATATGGACTCCCTACTAGTGCGAGTGGGTGGGTGCGACAGGCAAATTGTTGCTATTATTAATTGTTGTCTTTAAGACACACATCACATTCCAATTTCATCTTGAGTTCGGGGAAAATGCCCTGCCACTTTGTCCTCTTGTAAACGTACATATACAGGTCATGGACACAAATCTAATGATGTCCGCCCAAACCTGTTTATTTAGGGCAACTAGATTTACGACTGGGTAAAGTCACAAGACACCTTTTTCCTCATCTCATCCCTTCAGTATTCAGTAATATGAATACATATGTATACATTTTAGAATAGCTTCTGGGCGCTCATACCCAAGACTGTCACCGACTTAGATAAGATAACAACCATCTTTACTCTGGAATGCTCGAACTATTTTCAATTAAAAGGAATCAGCAAATAAATGCGAAATTAAATCTGAATTTCAATTTGCTGGTAAATGCAATAATGTCCGATTGCATATTAACTGTAAAATTCAATTCTTGCCATAAAGTAAATAAATTATATTACATACGTGCAATTTGAGTTTTTCAATTTCGTGTGAATTTCCATAAAATATTCGAGCAATTAGAAGTGGCTTCGAACAAATTCTGCTTTGTGGGCGTCTCATTCGCACTTTCAATACTTCTCAGTTCAAAACTGAAGTCTTATTGCTGGCTAATCGAATAACATTATGATGACACATTCATTGTAAACTGCTTAAATTGATTTCTTATGTGGAAATACTATTAATTTGTGGAATTAATTAGCATGAACATTATTTTTGTTGAGCTAGCATATGAGTAAATCTCACATTGATTGGCATTTCATTTGTATTTATCCACGTATCATAAATTATAAATTAAAGTCAGTTAGCAATTAACTTAATTCATCGAATCGATTCAGTTGAAATTTGCAACTCGATTTCCGAAAGAATGCCATGAAAGATGGTTGTTACCTTATTTAAGTCGGTGCCATTCTTGGGTATGAGCGCCTCAACGAGGCCTAGAAACTATTCAAAAATTTATGCATATGTATACATAATAACACCGGAACCCAAAACCGAGGTCTGTCAAAAGGTATGCAAACAGTCCATATATTTTTTAATTGAAAAATTAGTTTCTCGAGTGGAAATAGAGGTTCGGGGAAAACCCAGCGAAATGTAAACTGGCACTTCAAACTGAAAATGACTATTAAATTGCCATTTGGCAAAACATTTTGCCTAATTACCGAAGAGCGTACCTCAAAATTAATATCATATTGGCTGTGTTTGTGCTTTTGAGTACATCGTACTGAACGACATCGTCACCGACAGCCACACAGTTGTGTGCAACCGATTTTGCGGTAAGCTACAGACAAACAAAGTGTAAATTAATGTATCCGAAATGTGGACATATGTGTGGATATAGGTGTTCCAGAATTTCAAATATACAGAATTGCAGAAGTATTTTATTAGGGAAAACGACTGAACGCAGAGCAAAACACATCTTCAATCGCAAAGCTTGTATTGAAATTTTGGGAATTCAAGAGATTTCTCTATCGTTTATTTGTGAATAAAATTAATTAAAAAATAAATATCTTTAAATTTATTTTTTTCAGTACATGTATGCTTTCCCGTAAATAAAATGTTTCAAAATTCAGAAAAAAAAATGTGAAAACTAACAAGATCGATCACAAATCATAATTGGTTTCGAGCTGCTTTTGGGGCGCAGGAGCTTTCCGAAACAACATCGAATCGAAAAATGATTCGGTGTCGGACTGTAGTAATCACTCACCGCGATTTGCTGAAACCCAATATCCAAGTCAGATACACTCAGGTGTTCCGCGCTTTGTCGCCGCCTGCAACGTATGCCCAGGCCCCCGGGGCCAGAGCCAAGGAAAGCTGTCCCCGCTCTCAGACATTTGTCACGATCCCGCTGGCCGCGCGATTTTTCCAGCACGGTCTGCTTGTAACGCAGGCTGCAGGCGATGGCGGATATCTTACTGGCAGAAAAATACATCGCCATGTGTTACATTCGGGCAGCCCTTCCTGACGCGGTCATGTGTGTGAGGGCTGGGTGGATTGTCACTTCTGTGGTGGTGTGTCTTTTGGACGGGCTCCTCTCCTTATTTAATGCACATGAATCGTGCTGGTGAAAAGTTTCCCCTCCTCATGGGGGTGGTGTCGTGCAATCAAACGTCAATTTCTGAAGGATTAGACGTTCGACTGGTGCGCACCGACCGAACGATTCCCATTTTCTGTTTTAATCCTTTGGGGTAGGCTTAGTTGACAATTCATTCCGTTTAGCCCTTCTCGATTTTCCAATTTCCACACCGGGCAGATACGTTCTTGGGATTTCCTCACTTCCTGCAACAAAAAGAAGAGCAAATCAAAAATGGAGTCTGGGAAAAACTCTGGGCCCACGCGGCATCAACAACTCAACTTAGCGGTCAATCGCTGCACATTGCTCATACGCCGTGTGCCTCTCGAACAAGTGCTTAAATCACTGGCATCCTCCTATAACTGTTTTGGGGTCAGCGTGTCTATGTGTGTGGGGGCTATGGTTACAGTTATTATCCCATTGGGCCCACTTGCCACTCATCAGCCCCCATAGACATGTGCGCATCATCAATAAAGGCGTAACCGAAACGTTCTGTTAGGAAGGAAGAGGACGGTTGCCTATTACTTGGGTCGATGGCAGTCATTAAATCACTGCAGATGCGTTAAAGCCCCCCAAACAAAACTGATTTATAGACGTGTTAAGACCCGCAAATACAAACAAAAATTCATCAATATTGTAGAGATTTTTTCTATCGATAGAGTAGAAGAGGAGAACGGACTTTTTATTCTTTGGTATTGGGGCTATTAAAGATCAACCCTGAGCTTAATCCAGAGAAAACTTACAGATATTTTATCTTTGTGGATGTTTTTTTGTTTACGCATGCATATTGATTTATAGTGGCATTCCGGATAGGATCCTTTAGTGCTTTATGGCTTATATATTTAAAATGCTGGAAACAATCTTGAACCCAAGGACCACTACACTGAGTCGTCCAATTAATCTCTCTCTTACAGGAAACGAGAGCAGACTCAATAAGATTTTTAATTATCTTCAGGCATTCTCTACTTTAATAGAGAGTCTCATTAGCTCGAAAGAGAATAATTCCTTCCCTCTCGCTCTCTCTCACAGACAGGGGTGGGCGCCATGCCTGATCGAATTTTATGACGCCTACTTCTCAGAGACTATAAGAGCTAGATCAACCAAACTTTCTATCCAAGCTCCTGTGATATCAAACCGAGACGAGTTTATTTCACGCCACGCCCCCTTCCGCCCCCACAAAGGACGAAAATCTGCAATTTTGAACATACGGGAAAACCAAAAACACAGAATAATAGAAAATTCCCATATCTATCAGAATGTTGAATCTGGTTCAGATCGGATCATAAATATAGTCAGAAGGAACAAATGAAATTTCAGTGGCCTTCCAAGCGCAGAGTCATTCCCTCTCTCTCTCGCACACAGCCGTGTATGTATATGTAGGAGGTAGATTTAGACATGTAGAAAAGACTGATGTAAAAAACGTATGTAAACACAAATGGAAAAATGGAAACATCTAATAGATACAAATCTCCAAAAAGGTTAGACTTAATTTTTGTTTGGCTAAAATTATATTTTTTCCTATTGCGAACATGTAATAAATTAAAACAAGTTCACATACATATATACTGACTGAGTACCGAGTACTATGGTCCCAACGACCGGTTTTGTTGGCCAAAACATATTTTTGAAAAGTTAACGAAATAGCGTTATTTTGGTCACTCTGCGTTGGAAAAAAAGTGACCATCAAAGTTGCGTACCAGAAATTTCGATAGATGGCGCCATATTCGCGATATCGACTGTGCAACCCAGCTTTTGTTATCGATAAGCTCATGCAGTGAAACAGTGCAAATTTAATTTCAATTTTAAATCCGTATAAAATTGGAAAAAAGCCATTAACAGATCAAATTTTTGTTATGAATTTTAATCAGAGAGGCCTATACTACGTGTTTTGTAATGTGAACTGTATCTAGTAGTTGTTATGTCTTCGTAATTGTATGTTAAAGTTAGTGGTTCAAAATGAACCAAGTTGTAATGAAAATTAATTTTTGAAAAGGCATACAAAGTGAGTCCCACCTTGAAACCTATTGTGTGTCGTAGATTAATAAATGCTTGATTATATATGTCCAATACAAAAGACAAAACAGAAATAATAATTTTGGCCACCAAAGTGGTGGCATAGTGTATAGTGCAACGTTCCCCCTCGTTACATACACATATAGATACTCGTATGTGTTGCCAACTGTGTTGTATAACTGTATGGTTTGTGTGTGTGACACCTGTTCTTGGCTTATCTGCATACATACACATATACATTTTGTATTGCCTACATTTTGGGGCAGCCGTACATTACGAGTACCATGCTCAAGTAAGCATAACAAAGGCGGAACACACACAAAGCCTATGATATTTATACTCGTGTTCGACAAAAACTTGTACACAGTCAACTACAATATATGCCTTCCACGCCCTCATCTTTTTGGACAGCCCCACAATGTCGGGTATCCAAGGCTATAAATAAAGAACAAAACATTCTTACATTTTTTTTTTCGGTAGTGCATCCCTTTATTATTCCTATCATGTCGACAGACTACCGACTCAAGTCTATGCGGAAAACTGGCCAATGAAATATTTTCAATTTTAATATTGACAACGCAAGTGCTTCCTTTTTTTTGTGGATGATATTGATTGCCTCAGGAGAAGGTTGGGATATTCTAGATGTAGATGAAGGGACAGTGACACAAAAGAAAGGAAATCTTTAGTTGACGGTAAGGCAGGAAAATAGCAATATGGCTGACTAATTGTATTCCGTTTGAATGCCCATTACTGATGCTCTGGTCTACAATGCTCAAGAGCAGAAAAACAAAGGGAATACTCCTACATACCAAGAAAAAAGCAATCAGTTACATATACTGACTATGATAAAGATATTCAAAAAAAGTGGGGGCCGCATATTGTAAACGAATATAAAATTAAATACATTTTTGAGGAAAGTGGCAGCCGGGTTGCACGTTTTTGTTTTCCATAATTTGTCTTTCGTTTATTCTGTGGGATGACCGCAAAAATAGCTGATTGCTGCACTTGTTATTTGGTTTATAATTATCGCACCTAGACGGACAAGTATTCACAAAGTATTCAATTGGTCTCTTTCCATGAGCCTTGGCATGCGTTGGAGTGAATGAAATTTTAACCACTGCACACCACAATAATCATCTTGAATAGCTTAAAATATTTTCAACTTGATTGCGAAACTCTCGGATGCTTTGCATATTTAAAGACCAATCTGAACTTTGGCTACATTCCAAGCAAGTCCCAGTCGACAGTGGCTTGGGGACAAGGAGCAGCTGCTGCAAGTGTCCTCAAATCTATTAGCATAAGACTGATAAAAAATAAACTGATGTCGTTGCCGTTGTCGCTGTAGTCAACCAGCAGCAGCAACACTGGCAACAAAGGAAGCTGTGGCAGTGGAAGAAGTGGCAACAATTTAGACAACAAACAAACAACAAAAATCAGCAAGCAGCAAAGTGTCTACGAATTTCCGCTGTTCTTAGCTGAGCGTTTTGCCAACAGCAAATCGAGTTGAAGGAATTTCTTTACAATTTTACAGCTTAGAACTTCATTTGGGTTGGATATACATAGTTTTCGATTCATTAAAGCTTAAATCATATGAAATCATTTCTTGCATTACAACTCTGATATATTTTGATGTGTAATTTTGGAGAAATTTTAATAGGTATTAATCAAGTTAAAATGTTTCTTTTATTCAAAATATTTCTATATTTTCTCTGATTACAGTTTTCCTTGCTTAATACAAATTTTTAAGTGCTGTTATCAAATTAAAGGTTTTTCTATTTTTAACATGGGTTCCTCCACGCCAATTGAAATCGATTTAATTGTTTTTCCCCGATTTCCATTAGCATTTCATTTGATCGGATTGTGTTTGTTTACTTTTACTTTGTTCGCTTTTGTGTTTTCTGTACTTGTTTTCCCTCTTTTTTGCGCATCGGATTTAAAATCAATTATATTTTTGCTTTTTATTGTACTCTGCAGCTATTTATTGGCGTGGTTTTTCCTCTACCCAAGGATATTTTCAACAAAGTCATTGGTTTTTCATATTTATCAATTTATTGCACTGGGTGGACGGTCGTAACTTTTATCCAGTAAATGCTGTGTCGGATATTTATACATTTTTTGTTTATAAAAATTGATTTATTTGGGTATTATATGGCGGGGAGGTTGATGTATGATTGTTTGATGATGAGGGGTTGCTGAGAGATGGGGTAAAAGGTACCAGATGAAAAAAACAAGGAATGTTTTTTTTTAGGTATCGTTGGTAAATCGGATTTACTAATTATTACATAAGATATAATTTATAAAATGTATAACATGAGTGGAATTTTTTTGTGAGTAATCGATTAATTTTGTATTGTAGTTGTCATTTCATATATTTTATAAACAACTAGGGGGCCAGTCCCCTGAACACTCATTATTTTATAGAATAGAGATATACCCCTCTTCATTGGGGCGGCTATACATGAGGGACAATTGTTCGAAGGGATGGATAGATAGCAAGAGACAATATGATCTTTTGACCTGTTGATTATGTATCCGACATAACATTTCATTTGTTAGTCAGAAGTATTTGACAGGGCAACATTTGAGAGCCATAATGTCTGTCGAAGATAGGGAGAGAGTTAAGGAAAATGCTAGACAAATGAAACCTTGGGCTTTAGTAAACTTTTACTTAACCAACTTCTTAAGACAGAAAAAAAGTTACTAAAGAAATTCTCAATTGAAGTAAATTTAAATAATGCCAAATTATAATTTTTTCCATCGTTCCGACTTGTTGCACTGTTAAAGTGCTTGAATTAAATACAACTTTTACTCAATTTTCCTCACTTTCAGTTTTAAACACTTTCCACCTTACACTTCATCCACTTTCAGTGGATTTTTCTTCCTGCTGTGTTGGACAATCAGAATTTACATTAGAATTAATTAGCATTTTTTACGCTTTTGTCTGCTAGCTGAACTGGGGAGAAAGTGTGCTAATAAAAGTCCAGTCCCTTTCAAATTACGTTGTTGTTGTCTCTGGGGTTGTTACCTTGCCGCCATTTGTATGGTTTTAACGAAGGCAAAGTTAAAAAAACACTTTTAACTTGATATTTCTTCCCCCAAGCTCCTCACCCCAGGCAGAATGACACCAACAGCATGGCCTTCAACTTTTCTGCTTGGCTGACGATTTTTACTTGAAACAGCTTAAAAGTAATAAAAAATTGTAAAAGTAACGCCAACGTTATGATGAAGGGACTCGACAATGAGATACTTGTTGTTCAGATGAGGATGTGCTTCAGAAAATATATTTTTCTATAAAACTCCATGTGTTTTTCTCAGTTTACATCCATTTGAATACGGAAGACAGGTTCTTATCGAAAGAAGATCGCCTGTCAACTTGCTTTCCTTATTCTGGCTTGTAATGAAAATCTGCTAGCGAATGAAGCTATAAAATCATCTGATTAAAAAAGGATGGGATCGAGACCTATTCTTTCAGCCTGTAACATATACTTTCATAACTACAGTATACCCTTTAAGTCCACGAATAGGGGGTACAACTTTGGAAAAATGAAATAAAAAATGTGTGTGTCATAAAAGTGGTACAATGTCAGCGACAACTAAATGTATTTAATGACTTTTAAATTGTCTTATCAGATAATTTATTAGAATCTCCGCATCGAACAGGCCCCAACCAGGCAACCGCTATAAAACCCAAACCCAAGCCATGCTAATTTCTTATCTATCACTTTTAATGGCAGCCGTAAAAACACGTCTAGAAAATCGGCTCAACTTCTGAAAGTATTTTGGCTTGATGATGATCAATCTCTTTGGCCGGAATGTTGGCAACTGCATTGCCAAGACATTTGACAAATCGATGATGGGATTTTGCCGCTCTGGCGGATGTGTTTATGCAAATGCATCTGGAATCGGTGCAGATGGCTTTGGTGTATGGAAATTAGCTTTTAATGGGGGGAAAATGGCACATACTGTTGTTGGATGTTTGATATTTTCATATCTGCGCGAGGGTATATCGATGAAATAGATTGAGAATTTGGAGTAGCGTTTGGGATTTGTATAAGCAGAATATCCATGATATACTGAAATGGTATCAGTAGAAATGAAAGGTTTGAGATGTGTGAAATGAAACTTTAAATAAGACTAAAAAGAGGCTGAATCTGGTTGTATTTAGGCTAAATATGCTGTTACATTTTAGGGATAGAAATTTTAAAAGCAAAACAGTAATAAAGGAAACATCAATGGGTACTTTTATCTTCAAGTATTAGTATCTCTTGAGCTTTTCTGCATTGTACAGATTATATATATGTTTATATAGATAATGACAGTTTGTTCTCACTTTAGAAACATGCCTTTTGGAATGCATTAATTCACTAATTTTTCAGCCGGAAGATGCATTATCATAAGCCTATTTTCAATCACTGAATGTCCTTAATAAATTATCTGAGTGACTAAAAAATCGTATTATGATTAAGTAATCCAAAGTGTTTGCAGAACTTGAGCCAAATAAAATTCATTTAGGCGCAACAGAGACTCCTCTCCACTTAGTAATCTAACTTTAATGACTTTCATCAATGAACTATTTTTAATGCCTTATTTTTACATGTACTCCAACCTAACACAATGCTGTGCACCCTCGAGGAAACTCAGTTCGACTTCATTCATTTCATTAATTGAAAATGCATTATTGCTTAACAGCCATAAGTAATGTAACAGCTTCATTTTGCCAGCTGATGTGGACATTATAAGCCAACGGCAATGGCAACAACAGGAAAAAGAAGTAATAAAGCAGAGAAACAACAAGGAAAACATCAAATAAACGCTCAGGGATATATGCAAAAGGGACAATCGCAACTGTGGCAAACAAGTATCGGGCACATATTGGGAATCAGTTGCGCATCAGATATGATGCATTGATTTCAATTTTTTGTTTCTTTTTATCGTGTGAATTTCAACCGAAGAAAAGAACGATGTGGTAACCGAAGCTGTAGACTCTTTCTCAGATACAACGGACAACATATTTTTACGACCAATTATTCTTATTACAAAAATATGATACAGTTATCGAGTTTAAAACCATACAACAATTTCGAACGACCTTTTTTTGAAGGGAATGGAGCAATATTTCCAAAAATGTGTATCCTATTTAGGATGGAATCCATGTAAACTTTTCTTAAGAAAGCGCAAAGGGCTGAGGGATAAGCTAGCAAAAAAAAAAGAGTTAGCTTGATGCGCAGAGGGTCATTGACTCGTGTGGTAATGACACTTTTAAGTAAATATACATACCTTATTGGTTGTTCTGTTCGTTTTAAAATTATAAATAAAAATACTTCCCATTTGGGCGAATGGGTGGAAACTCTGAAATCTCAAGTTAATCGAACTTTTCATACTTACTGACGCAGTCAGCCGGGTGGAACCATATCCGATACTACGTATTTATGCCAGTTGAGGAACATTTTCAGCAATTTAAATTCATACATATTGATTTTTTGTCGATAATTCGCCAAACTCTGCTACGGCTGCTGCTGCTCCTGTTGCTGTATTTGATATTCCATATATAAAAATAGCTCTGAATGAAAATAATCTCGGGCAGAGCTCTGGGTGGTATTCTTTGCATGCATCCATTTTTATGTGGAGAATTAGGATTTCAAACTCAATTAATGTGTTAATGGAAAGAACCAATTTAGACGTAAATATTTCCGATTTTTGAATACTTTTTCATGGACGTTTTGTCACACATAAAATCAAATTCCCACTTTTGGATGGTGTTGAATCATAATTCCTTTCGTTTTTTTTTTCTCGCAGATTTGTTTAATTTATTAAAGGAATAGATGCCGATTAAAATATTTCATTCAACAAAACCGTTCTGATATGTACATATATCCGCTCCCTGAGCCGCACTCTGACAGAAGCCACGACAAACTGAAGTACAGACCCTCTTCGGCGGACATGTTAAAAACTGTTTGAATGCTCCGAAGCCTTAACAGAGAACAGCTATCCAAAAATGTTATAAAAGAGGGAAATTTCTTTTGCATTCTGTTAGAACACGCTGCTATCGAACATGCTCGAAGTTCCAACAGGACATGTCTCTCGGTTGTTCGCTTGCGTGCAACTATCTCAACATCCGCATTCCATTTGTTGATTCTTATGAGGGAGGAGCTATATACATAGAAAAAAAGGGAAACCATTCAACATATTGCAAACAACAATGCTGACATGGCCTCAAAAAGAAATCGTATAAAATATTTTATATAAAATATGTACTTATAGTCAACGAATTTTGACTAAACAAATACCTATAAAAAAGGTTAAAAAAAAATTTTGATGGACCAAAAAAACAACCGTGTACGTTTTAAAATATTAAATGAATATATATTTCCCACACTGCCTTTTTATCCCTTTAAAACCATATTGCACATTTTGCTAAATATTACATTACTACGCCTTTTATTTGCCAGAGTACGACCCATTCCTGGTTAGTCGACGCAACAAATTGCTTGCCATGTTAACAGCACTCCGCCATCGCATTACTTTAATTACCCAGCCCCATATGCTGGGTGACACCTAGAAGTCTGCCATACAAATGAGAGCTCATCTGGCTGATGGGTGAGTGGGGCAGGGCCGAAATAATATAGCGAGAATGGCAAATGACCCCCTAGTTTATCTCAGTCCACGGATCATCCCATGGCAACTGATATCCTTGTTTACTCAGCTTCGTTGTCTAATGTCTGGCAATGCTCTCGCCCTGCCTTTGTTTGTCTCCCTTTGGCTGAGAAAAATGTTTATGGCTTGTGTTGTGTTAAATGTCTGGGAAAATGTCGCCCGTGCTTGGAGTGGAGCAAATAATGTCTGGGCCAGGAGAAAAGTTCCCACAACAAATTAACGAAATCAATTTGAAATTTTCATTGAGCTCGCTCTCTAACATTGCCTTTGGGTCAGCAGCACTTAACGCTCAAGCGGAAGGACCCACATATACATCGGTCCTTGGCCAAGCATTTTTGAGGTCATTCAGGATTTTGTGCTGGAAAAACTTTTCACGCAAAAGGCGAAAGTTTTAAGAAATAGCTTAAATTTTATATTTCTACCCAATTTTATTTTGTGAAGCCGTTGCTGCCTTTTGCTGTTGCGGCTACTTTTGGAAGGTTTTTATAATTCATTTATAAAATATGCGTGGGCTCTGAGAGGCCCCCTGTTTCCGTGTGAATTATGTTCAACAACTGGCCGACTCTTAAGTTAATGAAATTCTGTGTTTTTCAAGTGTAAGTTAGCCATAAGCTTTCTGTCTCTACACCAATTAGTAGACTGTATGAAAATAGCAGACTGGAAAGTTGTGGATGAGTATGGTATATGATGGTAAATATTTGAACATAATTGGCTCGCTGTAGTGGAAGTCTTCATTTTATTAAAAATGGAAATAGATAGTACAAAATTATGTATTTGTGCCTTTTCGGCCACTTCGTATTAGTCCACCGATACTGCCGTACTGCCGTACCGCAGGCAGTACCACGATTGTTTAAATCGGTATCCAGAGGGATGCAGCACAGCATGAATATGAGGCTCTTCCGCTAATTCGGCCCTACTGTCGCGCTAAGGAACATCAGGCACAGGCTCTTGTAGGAGTTGTTCAGATCAGACGGATCATTTTACAAACTCTCGTAGACAGGAACCTAAGGACCTCAATCAGCTCCGATCAGTTTCCCCAGTTGCGACTCCTTTGTCTGCAATAATGTTTGCTCTCTTGTGGCTACCGATACGTGGACTGGCTACCATTTCAAATGCAGTTTCAAAAACTTTTCTTGCTTTTACTTTTTTTGGTCGAAAAGTTAAATGTTTTGTTCCACAACTTTTTAAATGCTTCCACGAGCCTGGGAAAGTTTTAGGGTTCAGCAAGGTACGCAGTATCCAAGGCTAAATCAAAGTGCACAAGTTTTTACTTACCTTCCCTAGTTTTATTTTTCCGGTCGATTGGCAACATCTTGGAGGAAATTTATGCTACATACGAATCCTCCCTCTGAAGACAAATCGATGAATGTTGTTGCTGCTGAAGCTGGAAATAATTTCCAGCTGAGCCATAATTTACAGAATTCTATTTAAGAGGAAGCATTAATTTATTTGCCAGCTGTCGAAGAGCCTGTGACCTGGATCCTAGTAATGCAATTATAGTGGGGGCTCAGAGTGGGGTTTACAATTCTGTAATCCTAGGAAACGACATGTCAGTGGGTTGGCTCAGATAGCGTGATTACCAACACATGCAAATCGAAGTTGTTTGATAGAGGGCCAGCGGGTGTGTGGGGTAGTCTATGTCTAATCCAATTTGAGTTGCCTAATCCACCATGACTGACACTAAAAGCGAGGTCGAAAGATGTATGCAGACGGACGGGGTTGGGCTGTGGGGAGTGTTACCCTAGCATCTTTACGCACCAGAGCACTTCGAATACTTAAGATTGCTGTTGAATTACGCACTTAGCCACACTTGAACCCATGAACACACACAGATACACACCCATACATGTCAATACATCATGTTACACTTCATTGTGTCTGTGTGAGTTTCTGCGCTGAGTAAGATGCGTCTCGGTGGAGAAAAGCCCTCATCCGTCGCGTCGGGAGAGGCAGCTGCAGAAAGTAACTGAAGCGGTTTCCAGTAATCGTCTCCGTATATGACATCATAATATTGACTTTTTTATTTCTACTGGAGGTTTTAAAACCAAAAAATAAAGTACTTCATGCTCGAGTTTCATTTGTGCACAGATTTTACGACTTGGGGAGAACAACAGCACATACATATACTCGTACATAACTCCGCAAGGATCGGCTTGGTGGGCTCTGAACTTTGGTTGGGTCATTCTTGACAATTTTGGAGTTCATTTTCAATGATATTGGACCGTTTATGTACATTGCTCGCATGTGAAGGCACAAAAAAAAAAAAAACGTAACTGACAAGCTGGGTAGAACCAAAAAGAAGAATAAACCATCGAATGAAATTAATTAAAACTCATTTACCGGATAATTGTTTTTCATACTGTTGCCTGGGGCCATGAAATAAATGCGAATTAAAAAAGGAAACCTACGAGAGAATCGTATTAGTTTAAAATCAACACTGTTAATGACCATAAAATAATGCAATAATAATTTACAATATATAAACTTAAATTAATTTAAAAACTGAATACTCCCAAGAAATTGTTGCTGATCATATTACAGAGCATTCGAGCATTCGCTCCAAAGTCTGCTGACATTATTATATATGTATTTTTTGTATTTTTGCATGCTTTAACCAATAAAGGACGCTGCAAGGACTGTTGACAGAAGCGCAATGCGGCTTAATTAATGCAACTGACAGGATGGAGGAAAAGGAGCGATGCACTTTGATTTTGTATGCCGCCCAGTCTGCTGCTGTCAGCGTTGTGATCCCCAGCCAAAAAAAAGACGGACAAAATTGGTAAACTTAAAGAGGATTTTACTTGAACCACGTTTTCAATTAGAAGTACCTTCTCGGCAACAGCAGCAGCAGCAGCAGCCATGGCCAATAATGAGTTGACAAATGGCGTGTGTCAAACAAAAGCCGCGTAGCACAAACAAACAAACCAAAACGTGGGTACTATGCGATGAAAGGGCCAACAAACATGTCTTGTTGCCTGTTGTGCGTGACTTTGTCGGAATGTAGGCAATTCTACGGCAACGGTAGCCCAGCCTAGCTGTCACTTTTAGTGGTATTCTGACACTTATGCTCGTTCCCGTACCAGCATTCCAACCCACACTCCCACCCACAAGAGAATTGTCAACTTAAGAGCACAAGGCTCAGCTTAAGTGTCGCGTAATTTATTTTGCACCTCTTGGCGACGACTGACAAATGAGCTGATAATTTCCGCCGTATCCTGCCTTTTTTAAGGACTCCACTAAGCCGGAGCCCCGGCGATATTCATGACATAGTCAACGAAAAGGTTGTGCATAGTCGCTGACAGCTTAAATTAATTTGCGTTTGTTTTCCTGTTTGGCACTTCTTGAGATACTGATGGGAGATATGCTAGAAGATGGAATGGATACACGGAAACTATAGCGAGAATTTGGAATCTATGGGAATAGGGAGTACTTGCAGCTGAATTAATTGGCGAGGATAAAAATAAAGTTTACAAAGGAGAATTGCAGACTGAGGATCCATATGGAGTTCAAATAAGGCAAGAAAAATACATTTTTTACAAAGACAAATTATAAACAATTTTTTAGGGCAGTGCAACGTGTCTGACAGTTTTAATAAAGAAATTGCTGTTGAAATCCGGAAATGTAATGCAAAAAAGTAAACTTGATTAGTTATAAAGGCTCAATGAAACTTTTACAGTCTTAAATTAAAGTATTTTCCACTGCGCTTTTCTGCTCGAATGGGTTATTAGCATTTCAGCATCTCAAGCTTCAAGCTTTTCAAATTTAAATGAATAATAATGAAAAAATAACATAGCCGGATTAAGTCTATGGCCCTCAAGCCCGATGTGATGTCACTCTCAAGACACATGACGTAGGCTACCCCTTCAAGCACGTAAATATATCAAGAGAGATGTAAAACTATTTTGTGACAGAAACTTAATGACTTAATGGCAGTGCGTTTCAGAAGTGTAAAGCTGTGGAGTTGAAATCAGTATTAAAGCAGCATCTATATTTATTGAAACTTTTCGAATTGTTGATCATATTAATCGTTCTTTTGGCTTATTAATGCAGTTTATTTTGATATAGGAAAAATGTAGAATTAGATAATTAAAGTATCTATAAAGTGCACGTCCATATGTATCTTCCTCGTATATTTATATTATTATTATATTATATTATATTTTATATTTTAAAGTATTTCTTCAACTTTGACAACAAATATACTCATCCACCGGGTAATTCCCTTTTCATTATTTCGACATTTGACATGCAAGCTCGAATCTACGTTACTAGTATTTACATCTCTGACACGCACTGTCCATTCGAGTAGGTACCAGACATACATATATGTATGTACGTTTGCTGTACTGCAATTTGACTTTAATGCATTTTTAATTTGTGCATGCCTGTGCCTGAATCAGTATCTGTGTGAGGGAGTGGGCTGTGCTGTGTGTATGTGTGCAAATAGAAAATGAAATTACCGATGCGCTACTTTGTTGCCTCCACCATGGCCAGGGGTATCCGGAAGCACCATGTAGCTGAAGGCAGTGGCGGAATGGAGAATGGAGCAGGACCAGAAGGCTGAGCGAATTCCGTTTATGACTATTTTATGCCAACTGCAAATTCTTCTGCACTTTATTTTCGGCGGAGCTTAACTTGCAAATTATTATTTGCACTGTGTGTGCCGTGCCACGGGGCAACATTGTGAGGGAATTTTATATGTTGCAGCGCCCTATAAAACGGCTTCCGTGTGGTGTTTGTGGCGCCTTTTTTGTGGTATACTCGAGGGTGGGTCCCTCTTTTAAGTGCTTCAATTTTTAATTTGGTTACTTTTCTTATTTCATTTCCATTCCCACTGCTTATTATGTTACTCGTTTGTTTGCACTAACTTCTTTTGTCCCTGTGTGGTTAATGAAAAACTGTTTTTTACTCCTGCAAAGTAAATAGTTGGACAACAGTTGAGTACTGCAATGCAAAGTGATTAAATCATTACATATTTTTTATTCACTCCAGGATGAACAGACGGTGCACAGACGACCCCGACACTGATATACCAAGCCCCACCAAGAAGACCTGCAAGACCCAATCATTGCCAAAGTACTCTTTTTGGTCGTAGGTTTGCCTTGTGTAAAATCTCCATCGAATCTTTATGATTAAATGACATCACTTATTTAGAAAACAGGGCAATGCATTTTAAGAACTGGATACATTAGTGAATAATTGTTTTGACTCAAGTCAAGTACATGAAACTTGTTGGATGGATGAAAGATATAGAGGCAGGGATAGATATTGGGAACTAGATGGCTTGCTGGGTATTTTCTTTGGTCAGCAAGACAATAAGCTTGAAAATGGGTCGAGTGCCTTATTTTGATTCCATCGAGATGCCAATACGTGGGAAAACAGGAGTACTGTTTGGCGACAATTTGGACTCGTTGTTTCCACTTGTATCTGTTTTGGAGATCTTGTAAATATTCCTGGCGCCATCGTCCTCTGAACTTTGTATACAAGATCTTGAACATTTGCCAACGATTTGTGAGAAGGAGATTCTCGTTGGGATCCACTGGAAGCGCCGAAAAATGGGCACCTCGTGAAGGTCTACATCGGATTTCGAGATAGAAAGCAGTCTAGAGCTATGAACCGCTTCGATTTCGTCAGTATAGTGGAAAACTCTTCAATGTTAAAGGTTGCTTGTTCTGCTACGCGAGTGCAATCTTTTCTTAGGCTTTCCACTGCTGCTCCCCGGAGACCTCCCGAGTGAAGACCATGGGAGGTATGAATTGTCATTTCTCATCTCGTACGCTTTACTGCTCTGTCGGCCTGAATAGAGTAGTTCCAGTCGGCCAGCTCTCGACAGCAATATCTTGACCTGGTTAACCAAAAACATTTTCTTTACTAGAAATAAATTGAAGATGGGATGGAGAATATTATGGGAGTTATTTTCGTATTTAAATTTTTTATTTTTTTGAAAGCTCAGACTCAAATGGCTGTCTTTCGTTTTAGTTCAACGTTTCCCATCACAAAAAAGGGGTAATATTCCCAACGGAAATGAGAAAATCCCGGAAAGTAATTAATTTTTAATTGATTGGAGCCCCATCAACTGAGGTCGAGATGCCACCACTTACATTTTTTTACTGTTTGGTTTATGCAAATTGCACGTAGGAGTCAGGGAATCGCAAGAAAGTTCACCATTTTCCACGTCTAGACAAAGTTAATGTCACGCATTGCAGTCAAGTCGCTCCTTTTCCCTCCTCAAGCAACCTTTTCTTATATAGAATCTGTTCAGTAAATGTAGCTTTCACAAGGCAGCTATCTCTAGGCATGTATAATGCAGAATGAGTGTGTGTGCTTAAGGCAGTGAAGTGTAAAGCGGAAAATGAGTTCGCACTTTAGATTAAAATCTGTAAACATGAGCCAGGGCTCAGATCCTTTTACTAAGATTGTTGGCAACATCTCCTTAAAGGGCTTATCGCTGGGCTCTCAATTAAGCCATCAGTTAGGGTTCATAGGAAAATTTCTGAAGGTGTTAGCTATCTTGATTTTCCTTGAATACTGAATAGACATCTCTGCAAATGACAAGATAACTATTTATGTTCACTAGTTCGCTGTGGACGAACGCAGCCAAGGCAATGGCAGGCGATGAGTTTTCCCAATAGATTAATAAAAATGCAAAAAGCTCATGCAACTTGCAATTTTCCTTAGAGCAGTGCGAAAAAATTTAACAAACATTTCGTTCGCCCCAAACAGCCGAGGGTGCCAGCCACACAAACGTGTTCTTCTTGTGCAAAATGTTCTTCTTGTGCAGTCAAAATTACAGCGAAACAGAGTACAAAAGACTATTGAGATGTTTTGGATAAGTATGCCACACACACAAAATATTTAAGCCACAAAGTGTATGGTGTATGCATCTCTTCCCCTCTCGAGGAATATTGACAGCTTTAAAGCTTATTTGCACTCGAGTCCGCGGGCACTCAAGTCTATGAGTTTCGCTGACCAACCGCACTGTCACGTTCTAGAGACACGTTCTGTGCCTTACACGCCAAAAGCTAAGGACCTTCCAAACTTACTCGACCAAAAGAACACAGTGTCAGCCATAAGAGGACTAACAGAATGAAGACTTCACAGGAAAAGAAACAGCTTTAAGGCGAAGATACTACACCTGCAGCCTCATTTGGTATCCATAACTTTGAGGATATGCTGTTCACACTTATATACTTTTACACAGATCTTTGATGCAATTGCATACAGAATTAGAAATACAAACACTTGCCAAATAAAGACAGTTGGTGGAGATTTATATTTATATCAGGTAATAGCAGAAGAAACATTACAACAAAAACCAATACCTTTATTCGTATAGATCTTCAACAGCTTCCATCGAGTACCGTGTATATTATTGTCGAGTCAACCGACTACTGAGACAACTGGCAACTACCTAAAAAAATTTGTATCTGTAATGCTTCCATGCATGAAAATGCCATATCAGAGAGGTTTCTTAAACATTCTATTAACATCACTTAGATAATCTACCGCTGATAGCGAAACCTGGCCCCGAAAACTTTTCGACAAGTTGCCGACAAAAATTAGCAAATGGCGTCGCGCCGTCGACGATGATTATGATTATGAACGGATGGAGATGGAGCCCTAGTCCGGGGAGGCACCGATGTCTAGAAGTAGCACAAGCCTCGACAAAGTTGGCTTCGCCTGCTCTGGAACGTAGCAAAAAGTTTAGTTTATGTAGCTGGAGAGCGTCTGGAGAACTTTTATATTTTTGCTAATTAGCATCGTTTATCTGCATCGCACTTGCAGAGTCCACAAAACCCAAGCAAAAGCAAAAGCAAAAGGGCCTCAGCCAAAGCCAGACACCTCTGGAGCAGCTGAAAATTAAGTCCCTTTTCTCTGTAAAATATATTTAATTAATTTCAGTTGGTCAAGTCGATAGTATTAAGCAATTTGATTGGTAAACTCCTTAAGAGTTTATTTTCAGTTTTAAAACGCAATTTATTTCTCATTTGGAGTATCCTGTGACGTATGTATATCATAAATACTTGCCTCCACATGGACACGTACCATAATATTATGTGTGGTTATTTTTCCACCATTAAAAATGCTGCTAGCGTTGAATATTTTATTCGTATCGTATTTGGTATGCAAGTAATCCCCATCATCTTCGCCATACACCTGAGATGGCACAGATTTTTGCCAGAGAGCTCCAGAGATTCAGATTGTGTGCTTTGAGCTATGTTTTTGCCCCATAAATAAGTCAAAGACCAGTATTACAGAGTGATGGATTGATGGGGAAACTGAGACCGAGAGAAAACATTTCCGCCTGGAGTTACAATTCCAATTTCCCAAAAACATTCCTGTCATTTTTTCTGATTAGCCTTGGGTGATTTAAACAACTCAATTTTCGGCTTAATTTTTGGAAAATATGTAAGATATTTGCCTTAATACAAGTTCATCAGTTCGGCAATAAACAAAATAAATAAATAATTTCATAGACTAGCTTAAATGTCAGACAGGATTAGGCTTGAAGTTCCTTATGTGAAGTTTCTATTAAATCTTCCAAGCTTACTTTAGTTATATTTCCTCACTCTCACTATTTGCAGTGGCCATGCGTGGGAGCGCATACAGTTTTTCACTGTCCCAGAGAACGGCACCGCTTTAATTCGGTGACTTCTTAGAATGCTTTTTATCGTATCCGAAAGGTTTGGATAAGAAATGCATCGGGTAACAACAGGAAGACATGTGTCCAGTTCAGAGGCTATCTGAGCACTTCGTTAGTGGACCTGCATGTCCAATACCTTTTATCCAATTCCTTTTATTTTTATTCCATTTTCTGTGTCAACCTGTCCACACGGGCAAAAAACCAATGAATTTGCATGTAAGAGGCAGGCGAGAGTGTGCAAACCGGGGGGAAGCATTTAACAATTAATTAATTCAATTGCTGCGACTCTCGGCCATGGCATCGGCACAGAACGCCGTATAATTTTCTCCTGTCCTCCGGATCCTTTTTCTGTTCCTTCTTTTTCAGTGCTATCTTTTTGCCTTTGCCCGTTACAAATTTATCTCCGGATCCCTCTGTGTGGGGCAAAGTTGCGTACGGGGGGCTCTGTCATTGTCTTTGCGAGGAATTAAATTGCATTTTAAAAAGGGCAACGTTAATTTTATAAATAATTTATACGGACACGTAATTTGCAATCACGAAATGTACTGGAACAGGTGTAAAAGGTGAAAGGGCTGTAAAATATGTAAGAAAGAATCGTTGATTGTAATTTCGTTGCATAAACTATTCTGAATTGATATGGGTGGCGCTTAGGTGTTGGAAAGACATATCATGAAAGTAATCTTGAGTTGTGTAGGGAGGTGAAAAAGTACCAGAATGGGCCTATTCATTAGGTGTTCCTAATTTTAAAACTGTTACCGGAACCATTGGCAAATAAATAATTTTCATTGAGTGTAAAGCAAACTTCCTATTTTAATTGTATTTATTTGTATTTATTCTTTACTAATGCTTGGACACATTTGAATTATCTGCAGCATTATTTATAGGCCTCATTAATGGTATTATTTATGCTGCGCCAAAAGCAAGGCTGTAAATCATTTTGACACTATTGCGTATAATGCAATTGTAATTAAGTGTCTGCCGCGTAATTACAGTAATTATTCCAAAGTGAAGGTCGACCAGTGAAATGTGTTCATTAAGTTTTATTTATTTTATTTATTTAAGTTTTCAAAGTATTTTTTTGCGTGGGAGTGGGAGTGCTGTTTGTGATTGACAAAAGCAGAAAAGTCAACCAATCAAGCGGAGATAATTTGCAGTCACATGGCTGACATCCATTTCTGGATGCCTCCCATCAATCATAAAGGAGGCAGGGTCGTTTGAGTGCAATTTTTAGTGTGAAAATATTGTACGGAGCATGATCTGGAATGTGAAGCAAAGTTTATTTGAAATTACCCAAGGAACTGCATTCCAATGCGTTAATTACACAGCTTATTAGTGGTGAAGCCCAACCAAACCCATGGGGCTTTAGATAAGCCGACATTACTGCAGGAAAATCCTGTCGTTCGGTATTAAATAGAATTAACAGGAGCTTAGGGTGCTTTCGGATGGTTTATTAATAGCAGAAGGCCGAGGGCTCATTTGCACAATGCACGGGATAAGCTGAGAGGAGAACTACCATTAACAGGCGCACAATGGGCGTGTGTATTCTCGAACTGTCACTCGAACACAAGATAATTAACAAATTCATCCAATTACGTGGAAAATATTGATTTAAAGTGCCACCAATCCAAATACCATTATCAACAGGACTAACTTTATTCGTTGAAAAACTTTAAAATAAAACTTTAAATGGTCACAATAAAAATATACAAAAGAAACATGATTCTTTTAAGGGAAAAAGTGCGTGCAGTGTCATTTTACAAGCGTTTATTTTCTTTGGGCTATACATATATTCACTTCCCTATACATAAATGTATATACATATAGGGAAGATCCGGGGCTGAAAGTAATAAGCCGCACATGTCGCTGGCGTCTGGCAGAGAATCATTGCAATGTTGGCCATTTTAAAAATGGTAAAAAATACATATAAATAAATTACATGTGTTTGCTGTCGTTGTTTTATATTTACACAAATTTATATCCATTTTTTCTGGGTGCTGTCAGTCCTATCCTTATAATTTCACATCGATAAAGGGGTAATACCCTTATCATCTTTGCCATTGAGAGGAAGATGGGTATTGGTCTGGGGCTGGTTCTGATGCCGATTCTATTAATGACGTCTCGACCTTTGAGCTATTTAAATGCACTTTAATTTGACAGATGGCAAGCGGAATGGGCTTCAATGAGAATATTGCTCGTAGCGACCTTTGTGGCCTGCTTTTCCGTTGACAGCGAAGTCAAGCATTAAAAGTGCTGCCAATTAAACACTGATTTCGGGGATCGAGATTGGGGAAAGGAATCGAAGAAAAAAACAAAGTTTTCGTTTCTAATTAAAATCGTATTAAAGCGGGCGATAAGAAAATGAAACGTTGCTAAGCCTCAAAGTTCTGGTCGAATGGTTTCTCTTTATTCCAGGGAAAGCAATTCAATTAATTTTGATTATTCTCTTCATGCATAGCTCTCTCTAGGAACGAACACGCAGACAAGTAAATCGGTTTCCAATGCCTTCGGGCCACTTCGGACCACTCTTTTTCCCTTCTGCCATTTCCACTCAATGATGTTATTAGTCGGGCCAATTTCTGTGAGTGTTTCGACTCCATTTGTCGCGAGGCTTCCCCCTATTTTCCATGCTGAATCATTTTCTGTTACTTAGGCTTTTGAGCATTCTCGCTGATTTCATTGTGATGGATTCGATCGGGCTTATCCCGAGATTGTTTTCATGTAATTTATTCTACTGTGAAGAAATTTTCCAGATAGAAAGGAAATTTCCATTGCCCAAAAAGCCCCAATTATCTGACAGAATACTTCGCTCCACTCACAGGGTTCTGCCAAGTATCTTAGAGCTAGTGCTGGAAAAAAAAACGAGAGAAAAACTATTAGTTTTTGCTTAACTGCATTCAGCAGCAAAACAGTTTCATTCAACGACTTCGCACACCCTGATGAATGGGCTTCCCGACAATCGTCAGACGGATAACCATAGTTTTTGCAAAAAAGTTTCCCTTCCGGTTGTCTCTTTCGGTTTTTAACGGCATTCTCGTACATTTGAGTGCAGTTCATCAGGCGGCGAGGCCTACGCCTCATTTGAGCCAACGGATTGCCGGACAATAGGACCACCTCGAAAGCAATAACAATGACAGCTATGAGTTTTTGTGGAATGGTCAGTTGATGGCGAGGAAAAAAGTTGAATGGAAATGAGAGTTTGCGATGCCATCCGCGGGAAAGGAAACAATCGAAATCAATTAAACGGGGAAATGGAATGGTGGGGATTGGTCGGAGGGGAGGTGTAAGTTTATCGATGAGGAATGGTATATGCTCTTACCTGAAATGGTAGCTAGAGTTTCATCTGAAAGCTGGACGGAAATTTTTAAATTAAACTAAATATTTACTCACACCACAATAATTCGAAAGAACGTCTTCTACACCATCAACAATGTTGCATAATATTTGTATTAATCATCCTTTAAAGTCCTTTTAGATCTTGAAATAGTTCAAGCATTGAAATGGCCAACAAAATCAAAGAAATGAAAAAACAGCCAACTAAGAATCATGTGAAAAGTGAATGAAAACCATATTTTTGTACACCAAATTACCCTCAACGAAAATAAAAACCTCAGACAGAAAAATGATTGGAAAGATGGAACCAACCAGATGCAGGCCGAGCGTAGGACAGTTTTTCAGAGTTTTTATAAAGAGAAACCAATGTGCCGTGCTATTTGTATGGGGTTTATTGTGGGAGAGGTATATGGCTCATTGAAGCCACAACAAAACGATGACAGTTATGAGCTTTTTTTTCCGCTCCCATTTTCCCTGAGAAAACCAATGAAAGCAATGGTAAGAAGTGAATGACGAATGCATATCTCTTAAATTCAAAATCAGATAAAATGGAAGTCATGATCGGAACCAACTACAAAATGGTAGCCCAGGAGACAGAGGACTTTCTCTGAATCGTTGTGATTGAGGCAAGTTTACTGGCTTCATTGAATTACATTTCGCCGCTGTCAGGGAATGGGCTACAACTGACATATTACCCACAGCCATTCCTGCCAGTCAGCCATCAAGTTGGCCACTAATGAAAGGCGCTGCCCATAAACAAACATCAACGGCACAGCGGAGTCGACAGGAGCGGCCCTGGGGTTGGCCAAAGTGCATGTCGTGTCGGCCACAAAATTGCATTTGAGTTTGCCTCGAAAATGTACGACCTCAGTCCCACACTTCTCTAAAGCCTATCTCACTGCCAAACTAAATTTCTATCCCAGAAGGATGAGTGGGAGGGCAGACCGAACAGGAAGTTGAATCTAGTGCGTGGAGTGGTTCATTTATTGCACTCTTGCAGAGGGTATGGTTGTTCTGATCAAATGTTTGCAATACACACAATTAAGTACTCATTTCCGACACTAAAAAGTATATTTACAATTCGTTAGTCAAAAAGGCCAAGAATGCATAATTACTGTTTTTGTATGTAAGGCCACATGTTCTGAAACATAAGATCTGGAAGAGTATCCAAACTTCGAACCACAAAGCTTGCCTCTCATTCTAGTTCAGTTTTAATTAAAATTGTGTCGCTTTATTGTCTCAACCCTCGTCACATGTGATAGTGAGCAAAACAATTTGCTAAACGATTGCTTACTTAAATCAATGACAGGCCTAAATTGTGGTCGGGATATATCTTTTTAATTAAAGCATATAAATTTACGATAAAATTAACTTTAATGTACAATTTATCTGAATTTATTTCTGCTTTTCAAGTACTTCTTGGATAAGTTGAAAGTTTCCCTAACAGTTTTTGTGCTCCTTGAGAAAATGTTCCTGTAAATTGCTTTTGCATACATTTGCTGTGGTCGGCAAAAAGTGCAGGGACAATTTACACAATTGCATGACAAAGTTCGTTGTCAGTTTTAAAAATTAGCCCAGTTATGGTAATATTTATTTGGTAGTTTGTTAAATTTACATTCAAATGTAGGTATTTTTATAAAATTTGTTTGATTTATAATCAAGTTTTAAATTGTGAAGATTTTATTTTGTAATACGAATAAAATGGATTTATATCAGAGAAAGCAAAAATAATGAAAAAGTCTGGAGTCCAGAAATGGGAAAACGCTCCCAACCGTTGTACACAACGACCACGGGGATATGTATATAAATATTTTTATAAGATATCTTTTTACTCTTCTGATTAGGTTTAAAAGAGCTTATTTCCGTTTTTTCGTTAGCTCAAAGGAAGAAGTTTTCCAAAAGGGTTTCTTTAAAAAAATATGCTTCAATAGAAAATTGAGAGTTTCGTTTATTTTTACTTTTGAAATAAAAGTTTCAAATGCTCTAAATGGGATGCGTTTTACGATTCATTCATTTATTTAGAGGCAATCATAAAATAATAATAATAATAATAATGTGGTTCAATCTGTTCTCTGAGAGGTATATAAAACACCATCATATTTTTGAATATTCAAAGCCATTCGTTATGCGGTTTTTATTTCGGATGACCACAAAATGGCATTACATTTTTCAAAAATGTAGTATTTTGTGAAACGCTTTGTTCCATAGGCCCAGAGGCCAAAGGCAAAATTTTCGGGCAGAAACAATTAGGGAGGAATAAAATTAAATTTCAGCGAGAAAGGGAAATATTTTACTCAACTCTCAAAACTTTAAATAAGTATTTTCTCCCCCGGCTGTGTGGGGGAAAAGCTCAAGTTCCGACTGGGGTCCTGACATCAAATGCCTCGGTTGACGGCTTTGACATGCATTTCGCGCCTGAAGAACGAGGAGACCAGACAGCGACAGGACTTTGTACATTGTTAAAATGTATATACGAATAAGTATGTTACGAAAAACTTTTTCGTGAAATTTCTGATGGCTGTCAGCCGAGTGCCAGAGGACCTAAGATGGCCACAAAACGGCGTTAATAATAAGGATAATGGGAAAACCAAACACCCAGCGATGCGGAGCCCCTTAAACTGTGTATTTCCTGGTGTGAGCAATTGAGTGGACTGATTTCGAGCAAAGAAATTTTCAACAAGTTCACTGCACTCGACGGATTATAGCCAAGTATAAGAGTCCAATTCCATAACTACCATTATTCCTGGCGAGTTCAAGTCAGAACTGGCGACTGTGCTTCTCCATTCACAGACGAAAAGCAAAAACAGAGACGGGGAACTTTTTCAGAAACTTGAAGACTTTTTAATTTTTTCGAGCGAAGCATTTAAAAGAGCCATAAAAAAGCGTTTTATTGTCTCAACTCGATTTTCACAATTTTCCACAGCCATTGCCCCGGAGCATTCGCCTACTTTCGGCTTTTGTTTGGTTTGCCTCTGGCATGACCTTTGTGGGTTGGCTGTTCATTTCTTTGCTGGCCGAAAAGGCTGTGCGCAGGGGAAGGATATACTCGAATAAAACAAAAGGCGTGATAATTAAATTAGGGCCACCTTCAGGCGGTGGCAGAGGCACATAATCACGAAAATCGAATCATTGAATAGGAAGCTCCTTTTGGCTTACAACCAAGTGATTGCCAATAATTATGGACAACGGATGAAGTCTGTCACGCAATAAAAATTATTTGCGGTTGATTCTGTCGATTGGATATGATATGGATAATTACTTGAAGTTCGATTTTCCCATGTAGCTGTAAATGATTGTTCCTGATTGGTAACAGTTAAATATCATTTCGCTCTTTATCGAATTTTTACAAATGTTTTATCGGTATGAGGATGTTTATAAAATACTTCTTGACTGACAGGATTTCTGAATCCTAATCTGATTACGCTGAAACTATTGTATGCCTTGCCAAAATGAAGACTTAAATCATTTATTTTAGTACATTTAATTTGCCGACAATACAGAAAGATAAAATAATTCCAGCCCCAAGCCCAGGGTATTCCACTGCACCCCATTTATGCATACGAAAGGTTGAGGATGAATAAATGTAAACTTCAACTTCTAGCCTGAGATTGCTAGAACATTAGGCGTTGACTCGGCCATATCAAATGGGATTTGGCAGAGGCTGGTTCTGACGCCAGGGCCAATGGCACAGGGATCAATTCGAGTTCGAGTCCCTCTTGAGGACATTGCGTGGAGCTTAAGAACCTGCCAGGGCAGAGGCAATCTCACATCTTTACATTTAATCCACTTTTATTGTAGTTCATGGGGGTCACAGTCATACATACCCTCGGTTATTATGCTGATTGTGTTGACACTCTCCGTCCGTTGTTTGTATGTTTTATGTTTTTATGTTTGTGCTGAGCTTGTCCCTAAATATTTTATAAGCGCTTAGGTGAGTGTGTGTGTCTGTGTTGACCAAACACCTGGATGGAAGGATCCAACTTCACCAGGTCCTAAAATAAATAAAAATTCAATTTTAATTTTATACCTAGTCACGAAGCCCATTGAAATAGCACGTTCCAAATGCGAGTCTGTTTTCATCGGTCCAAATGGTCAAACACTCCTGACCTGATATCTTATGACAAATTGATTACCCTGTTTCAAAGTTTGCCCAAAAAGTTCTCAACTTAACTTTTCCGACAGCTCTCAAGTGCCGGATCGCCAGAAATTATCTCAACCTTTGCATTTCTTTCTTTTAATTTAATCTAGCCGATGGCAACGTCACACACCAAACTCTTTGGGTCCAATGACAGTTTAAATCCATTCGAACTGTGACTGGCCACAAAGAAAGATTCGTATTTTTGGTAATGGTAGTGGGAGAAATGAAACTGGGACCCTTTGACGGCATTGTGACAGTTAAAAAGTGAAAATCAAGCACATTTCCTGTGGGATATTCAATGTGTTTTGTGGTAGGTTAAGGGTTTCCACTCGGATGACTGTCACAGGCAATGCTATCCACAGTTGTTGCCGGAAAGGGACTAGGGACGTGCACCACTTTCAAATTCCAAAAGGGCTAATACAATACTTCAACTGTAAAAACAGAGGTCCTGGATGACATTCAGAAAGACATTTGTGACTTGGCTTGCAAGAGTACTTTTTTTAGTTATTCCTACCTGTCATTAGTTGAGCCTCATTAGGAGTACTCCGTTTGCATTGTGATCCATCATTAAGTTAAAGAACTCCTCAAGTTTCCCTTTCAAAACAAAAGCAAAATGAACATTTTTTTCTGTAAACAAAATGTTCTGTTGTCTGGCAACAAATATGAACAATCAATCTGTCTCTCTGTATGTCTGTTGCAATATCTGACAACAATTTATTCAGATTTATACTTTCTTTTCCCCTTATTTTTTCATTCCACTTGTAAGCTTTCGTTTTATGTTGTATCTTTTTCGAGAGGAACATTTTTGTGCACTTCCCTCAGTTGCAGTTGCAAGTGGCATGCGAATATATACTATATATGTTGATATGTACGTTTACTCGTATGCAGATGGATATTTTACATGCTGTTAAAGTTACATTGTCTTTGTTCAGTTAACATGTCACGGAAATTACAGACAATATTATGTCAGCCACGCATATAGAACCTCTTTGCTTGATTGAGTCATGTGCTGGCATTTGAATGTATACTCTAAAAAACGGTATGATAGTTCACACAAGTCGTTTGTGGTATAAATATGAAGAGAGGTGGGACAATTTAGTTGGGAGAAGGGATTGGAGAGAGCGGAATCTGAACCGCAGGTTATGCTGTGCTGTTATGGGCGAAATAATGTAGCAACTGTGCAAGTTCAAATATGTGAACATTTATTGAATTGATAATCGAGTTTAAGCAGGATATCATAATTCGTTTAAAAGTGCTCCATTAAAAATGAACAACTAATTTAATTTACACTTATTAAGACTATTATAGCTACTCGAATTAATAACTTATTAATAAGTTAATTATTAATAATTATTACAAATGAAATCCAGGAGCAAAACCTCCTCCAGCTCATGTGTGGCACACATGGTACTTATTAAAGCCAGGAATATTTTAGATTGAATGTATGTACGTATTTTTAAATTAGTCCAGGATACCCATTATATGACTCCCAAAAATAATAAATGCGCTAAGTTAGTTGTTTTCTTTTTTAAACAATTTTTAAACTAATTCGCAAGCCTTTCATTCTGAAAAATCACATTAAAAGATTTAAAAAACAAGACAGTTTGAAAAACTCTAGTAATACACTTCGGTCTTTATACGATTTACCTCTATTGTTTAAAGCTTATCGAGCCTTATAATGAAAAAAGAAACGATTAAATATTTAAAATATAACAACCTGCAGCACACGCAGAGGGACGACGATTATTTTTAGAGCGCGCCTTTCCAATATTTTGAATATATCTTACTTGCAACAAATGGATATTATTCACATATACAATTTACATTTTTTCTTTGATTTTGTGATGTGTTGTGTGTATATATAGAACGGTTCTGTTTGCTTACATATATGACAAATTAATAAAATGTGTGTTTATTGAAACAAAAAAATGTGTGTACATTTTTAATCAACTAATTTCATTTAAAATGAGAAAATTTAAATTCAATTAATTAGTAATTTATTTACACATAGCGCTAGTCATGAATTGTAATAGCCGAAATAACTTTCCTTGGATAACCCTTTTATGGGTTTTCTTTTGATTTATAACCGGAGCCACACAATGCGATATATCAAAAGTCTTTGTCAGATGGCACAAATGCAACAAATTTACGAATTGCAAGTTTTAATTAAATATCGACCTTTAATGCAATGGACGAGACCACAGGACAAAAAACAGCGATGAAAACGTAGAGCAAGGGGAAAAACCACATTGATTTTTGGCAATGCACAAAAGTAGCACCTATAGACCCAAAGACACTCTCAGCAACACGGACCAGCAGTTCCCGATACATGCAATGTCCATGCGTGGGATCGGCGTTGGTTTTGGCTCTTCCGGTTCAGGTTCTAGTCTAGGCAGGGTAAACGTACCGGAGAAAGACAAAACTGAAAAAAAGGTGCCGCTGCACCCTCAGACATTTTATTGATAAATAAAAGTTACAAATTTTTTGTTGCCACAAAATCAACACAGTTAAAGTGAAAAAGTTTCCATATGCGAACATCAAGTAACGAAAGCAACAAGAGTTCGGATACCAATATTTGCATCCTTAAATTGAGGCGCATGAAATCCAACAAAAATGGAATAACTGTTTATGTGCAATTAAGGGGACTATCTCAGTCAGAATTAATATGGTTTTAAAATGGTAAATGTGAAGGTGCTTTAAAGAACAACTTTTTTTATGACTTCTTCTTAGCATATTTTTGAAAACTTTGGATAAGTTCCTTTCAGGGATTCCAAAGAGAATTCTCTGTATTTTTTTGGCCATAACTTCATTAGAAGTCTAAAACGCCCTTTGATAATTCATATTTCATGCTTTTAGTACCTTTATCTAAAGGACATTCTGTTTCATTGCTACCCTAAAGCACACATGGGCTTTCTTTCTGCTTTTGTTTTTACATTTTTTCAGGAAAGTGTTTGTCCGCTTAGTAAATCTCATTATTTTCAATGCAAATTTATATTGAATGTAATGCAATCAATTGTCTCACGTTGAAACTGATGTAATTAAAAAACATTTGCGGCCATTAAAGTGAAATTTAATGGGCTTCATATTATTATGCCGCAGGGCCATTAAAGTCGTACAATTTTGACTTTGGCCAGGAAACTATCAGCACTCCCTGTAAAGAAAAGCTCTACTTATGGTACATAGGATACGTTAATGTGACTATCATATAGAGAGAGATTTCATGTTCAGTTGGGCTTTCAATTTATGTCAGTATCGGTTCCTGATGTGATTATCGGTGCCCTTTGCGCTTTTGTCACACTGGGTAGCCGAGGTATGCGAAATAAAATGTCAATTTGGCTGCGGATACTAAAATTGATGGCAGGAGCAACCGCAGCCGCAACAGAGGAGAGGCCTGGGCTTACCGAGGGTCTCGACACCCCAGAAGCCAGAACCCCAGTACCGCTAAATCTTGACGCTCGTTGGTTTAACGTTTTCAGCATTTTCTTTTTTGCCCTCGCATTCAGTTGCCACGCACAGATAGAGACAGCCACAGAGACAGAGAGGGAGACGTACAAAGATATATACATGTATGTAGTGCCAATCATACTCGTATACGGAGACAGGCATCCTTTGCTGCAGTTTGTTCCTTCGCTGCCCTTATCCTTTATACAATTTGTCTTTATGTGCCACCCATTTTGCTCACTTTGTTCGGTTTTACTCTCTGTTCTGGGGCTCCGTGGCACGTGGCTTCAACTTTGAGTGGTTGGCGGCCATGAGATGTGCCCGACTTTACTTGCGTTGCCTGCATTTTAAGTCTCCACTTTCGTTCTCATTTTGATGGTCTTTAAACATCCCCGAAACAGACAGCTTCATGCATGTTAAAACTTCGGAAGGTTAGATTCTCAGTTGGCTCCTGAATATCCTGAATATATGCAAGACATTTACAAAAAATAATTTCTGATGGTTACTGCTTCATTCTTCAGCTACATTCAATACTCTTTAAGGTACACTCATATACATTCCCCAATAAAATGTTTATGGCATCCGTCTTTTTTGGGACTGCTCTTGAAAATATGTACACGGATACCACATATTTATTATCCCAACAATCAGATTACATCCCTTCAAGGAAACTCTAATTTACTTTCAGCTTACATTTTTTTTATCCAAATATATCCCCAGATAAGCAATGTTCTATTTGGGTTACTATTTTCGCGTAACATTAATAATTTTCTGCCAGTCACTCAGTTGGCCTTAGTCATTGTGCATCCAATGGATAAATATTTTTTCGTTAGCTCTTTCCCAAAGGGAAGTTTTGTTTGCTATGTGTATATGAAGACAAATCGAAAATGGCAAAAAATATGATTTATTACCCGCCAAGAAAATGGAAACCAAAAATGGGTAACGAAAAAATGTGATTTATCCAAAGGCACGTACACATTCGGGATAAAAGATGAGCCTCGCTAGAATTTATATATGAACAGTCTTTAGTTGCCCTATTTTTTTTTTATCAAATTATTTAAAACAAATATTTGCTGAGCAATTTCTCTGCTTAAAGCTCCCTTCACTTCCTTGAAAGAAAAGTTAATGAAAGTCAATGCAGTACGTTTACTTGTTGAACTCTCTGCCAGAGGCATTTCGAGTCTAAAATTAGAGCGAGCTCTGCTAAAATAAATAATCGAGATGTGGAATAAATAGCTCATTATATTTTTTTCATTGGGGCACTCGTTTTTTAAGCGCTTCTAATTTGCAACAATTTAGGAGCCTTCTAAAATGGCTGAATGGATTCGTGATCTTTGGTGCCCCCAGTCCCAATGGTGACCCAACTTTGCAGCACATGCATGCCCCGAAAAAGGGGCAAACACCATAAATATCTTTGTGCTCTTTTTATGATCATACAAGCTGCGGCATATTCCACAGTTAAACAATTGCTCTCGACTAGCCGGGACACAGCTTTCCCGCATTTTTGTTTTACACTTTCAGAGGGTATTGCTATTATGTATAGATGTTTGCAACGCAGAGATCTTATTAAAATTTGGTTAATCAGAATTAACAAGCCATATTATTCTGTCAGTAGAGTAGCCTTCTGTGGAGAGTAGAAGTTTCTCTGAAATCTACAAAATAGTCCGAAACCATAAGAAAGTATACTTTTGAAAGTGTGTTCAAAATTTCGGCCAACCAATCTGTGCTTTCTTTCTTGATGTGTTTTGTTTTTCTCCCTTGTTGTTCCCTGGGACATTCAAGGTTCAGACACTTGATTATGACGTTAGTTCTAGCAGCAAACAGAAGGATGGCTGCAGGGCGGGACTAGGCAGGGCGAAAGTGGAAGAGCGAGAGCCCTTCCAACGTGTCCACATTTAAGGCCGACAGGATCTGCCATTGGCGTTACTCCCTGTGTGCTGCCTGGAAATTGCAGCAGCCAAGAAGGAAATGTTAAGTGGAACTTGTATTTGAGAACTAAGGATGCGCAAAAGATACCAGCGCTCTCTGGCCTGAATCGTTGTTATGTTATCTTAATGCGGAAACCTCCCAGCTCGGAAGTGCCACATAGAACTTCAAGACAGAACTTCTTGGTTTTATTTGAATGCTCCATTCGGCGAACATTCCGCTCTAAACGTTTTATGTGGCAGAGTGCGAGTACTATGAATGCTACTACTACCCAACCACCCCACTACTACCCCAAACCGGGGCCAAGTATCAAGTGTCCAAGTAGGGGACAAATATTCCCAAAGTTTATCAGCTTGTTAGGCGGCAAACGAACAGGCGGAGGAAAAACGTTTGCTTGTCTTTGGGCCGTCAGCTGTCAAAGGTCTCATTCGTTTTTGCCGAACAACGGAATTGTTCAGATGTCTCCGGCATTAGCGGACAGGAAGTCAGCTGTTGTCCTGTGCGTTGTGGCATAAACGAAACAAAGACATTCAAGAGGATGGAGAGCTGCACGAATTGAGCTGAAATTCAGAGAATCCCAACAAACAAGTTGTTTATGTTGAGGAAGTCACATAAAGTGTCGTGTCCCTATGAAACCCACAGGAGAACGAGCTCGAAAAAAAGTCAAGCCGAATAACAACAGCCAGCCGAAGGACAGGAGGTCGTCTGTCCTCAACTTAATCATCATCATTTGGCTTTGGCCCTTAAGATTCTTCGTTACTGGCAGATTTTCTAATCTTAATTTTCAATTTAAAGTTAGATTTGATCGTAAACCTCCACTCGACCCTTTCCGTGCATATTCATGGGAATTTCTAATTGCGTTTTCCTATTTAAAGTACGGCACTCCCATACCACCCAACTCGTTGGTAACCACAAAATATGCCACCACCACAGGACTATGACTAAGGCCAAGAACAGAATCAAGGCAAAGACTATTATGAGCACTTTTGCGTACAGTCCTCGGCTCGACGAAACATGCGGCTCTGGTTCTCCGGCTATTCATTGTTCCGGGGTTATTAATCAAAAGAGAAAAGTAATTTTTCAGTGGTTGGCATTAATTTGATTGGCTTAACTCAGGCCACAAGGCAATGAACTGTAAAGTATAATACCACCATGGCTTAGGATTTACGGAAAGTAAATGGAATTTCATTTCTTATTTGGAGGTTTTTCTTTACCATTTTCCATAAAAATTCTTCAACAAAATTCCATAATCCTCATGGCTAACAGAGCCAACATGTCAGTGTTTCATGTTCGGGCCTTTACAGTATTTATTGTCTCATCAAGCGTGTTCCGTTTGCCACTCGAGGAGCCCTTGAATTCTTGAAGGAAATAGTCAAAAGACAAATCATTAGTTGTGCCTTGAAAGTACACATAAAATATTAAAGATGCATAATGTAAAATCTGGTAGCCATTAAGGCAAATGGCTTGAATCTCGTAAAGGGCTTGACATTTATTAGAGAAAGCAAACTTTTTAGTCACTGGGAAAATGTAAACCCTTTTTCCGCTTTTAACCCCCTCACGTATTCCCTTTTGGTGTAAGTTTTATGCGTGTCCCATTAACGTTGCTCAGTTTTGCATAATTAGAAATGCCTTACGACACACCCGCATAGAGATGGTATCCCTCTATAAAAGGGGCCTCAAGGTAATACAAACCGCACATACCATAATGCCGAAAGAATCTCACACAACTTGGGACTGTCCCCACCCTGAATCCCAATTGTAACTGATAGCTGTGTTTACTCAGATGCCGCTGACACCATTCTCCTGTGGGCACATTCCACGAGGATCCCACAAACAAGTGGCTAAGTGTCCTTGAATAAGGTGTGGCTGTAGGTTGCTGGGCTTGTTTGGGGTTTTTATTTACATAAAGTGAGACTTAAGCCTTTGTTTAGCTACCCTGTAATTAGTATCTATTATTCCGAGTGCCCTTTACAATTGAGGAGAATAAGGGCTGGTGTGTTTTCTGTAACTTAGTGAATGATACTTTAAAATTTGTTTAAATTAAATTTGTTGGTAATTATTTTCTTTACCCCTAATTAACGAGTATTAACTGTCGAACCTTAATTTATTTTGGGAAATTCTTTTCTCTTTTTCAACAACTGTTTTATAATACTTTTTTCCACACATTACCGCAATCATTTGGTAAATTTTTGTCACTATTGTAGCTTTTCCGCTTAGCTAAGGGCAAAGCCAAGTAGATTTTTTCCACGTTATACAAAAATTATTGTGGCCGTAATTTGTTTGCCATATTTATTTGTTCAAATTTCCATTTTGGGGAGTATTTACATTGAGTACTCTTTCATTATACAAATTGAATTATCCAGACATTCCTGTCTGGAATGCCTATGTCTATCCCTTCGTGCTGGCCGTCTGTGTCTGTAAGCGAATATTTATGAAGTGCGTATGGGACCATAATATTTATCCAAGATCCTGTCTGGCCCTGGCCTTTTTTCTGCTGGTTTTGTCTTTTTGTGTTGACCTTGTTAAGTCCCAAAATTTGTTTGCAGATTTCGAATACAATAATATTGTTATTTGTAATCCGTTAGACAAGATATGTAATAAGTTTGCCTTGAACATGTTCTTAATAATCGCCATCCCAATGTATACTTAATGTAAATGGAATCCTTTTTCGGGTAAGCATTTTCACTCTCTTTTTATGGGACAAGTAATTTTTAGCGAATTCAAGAAAGTGGCTGGGATTTTAATTAAAATTTATGTTGTAATTCTGATTACGTGTCCTCCACCCAATTTTCATATTAGAACCATGTGGATTCACATATTCACATCTGCGTTTCGACTATATCCATGTGTGTGTCCTGAAAAGTTGACAGCTTTGATGCTGGTTTCATTTCGTTTTTGTGCTATGCTTTTTTTCCATTTTAGGTCACGGTTTTTTCAAACCTATTTTTTTGTGTGACTATCATTTTCATGACAATTATCGTGTATGGGACTTTTTTATGGAAAGACAGTCTTTCTAGGATGTTGGTTCTTTGACAGAACCTGACATTTTTTTAAAAATGTCTCTGAGTTTACCTGCTTATTAATTTTTGAATTGCTCTGACTTCTTTGGCTATTATATCTGGGATTTGTGTTTGGTATGTTTCTCCTGGTCAAAAGAGAGCTTGAAGCTATAGGTTTTATTCCGTGTTCTTTCAGTATTGATTAAAGTTTTAAAGGACAATTATAAATTAAAAACTGAAGAGATATTTACAAGGCTTAACAACTCTTGTGTATTAATTGAACAATCCTTTGTATAAATACTTGAATATTCATACGCAACGTTGACCAGACAACGTCCCGCCACAAAATATCAGACACGCACACAACAGCGGTTAAATGTAAAAATATATACTCAAGTGAGCGAGTGGGAGGTAAACAATGCGTGACAGAGAGGACAGGGTGAAAGCGCCATAGAAAGAGAGAGAGAGAGATACAATATGGCATGAAGTATTTGTTTTGTGCGCAAATAAACGGAAAGAATGAAATCACTGAGTGGAAAAATAAGGGGAGACACTGCCATGTTCGTCCAGAATCATATAAGTGGTTGTTGTAATGTGACAATAATGAAACAGTTTATATGTGTACTTTGTTATACTTTGCAGAAGGTTCACGCGGAAATCTCTTCAAATTTTGATCCCAGCGTCAATTAATTCTGACAGATGGCACAGAAGAGGCATCTGCTCGGACTAGTCTTTGTTCATGAATCACGAAGGTGGTCTTTCTAATCGAAAATGAGGAAAAAAAATAACGTATAATTCTATGGGCAAATGTGAATAAATTTACAATTATTTTGGACATTCTTAATAATTAAATAGGAGCGCATTGCGATGAACTTTTGTAATTTTAACCCACTATTTTGGATGACATTCCCGTACTTAAGCTCAGTAGAAAGTTATCCCAAAAATGTAATATTTTATCGCTCTCTGTTCCTAGAAAGGTATTTTTAGGGAGAACTTAGATTTAAATTGAATATGAAGCTTGCTGGTAATATATTTTCCTTAAAAGTATTTATTTTGAAATTCTCCAATAATTTCTCACTTTTTATTGCTTAGATTAGCGAGTGTTCGCACTATCTGTTTGCAGTCATAAAAGTGTGCCTGTCGGTTGGATGTCATCGTTGCCTAGTCAATTTAATTTTATTGATGGACAGTCTGCGCACTTCAATTATGATTTGATGGGTTTTTAGGCGAGAGTGTCAAACGTTGCGTATGCGTTATACTTGGCACATGGTGCAGATGGAGCCCTAATGAAGTTTCAGCCTCAACGCATGTCATTTGGGTGCACTAAAAGCTTTTCCACCTCCCGGCACGAGCTCTCGTATCTATCACCTTGCCACATCTGGTGTGGGCTCTGGGGTGTGTGAATGCAGTTGAGTAATGCTGAATGCTGAATGGTGGGAAGGTAAGGAAACTCTGTTGCAATCAAGCAGACGAAACAAAAGTATTGAAGAGGTAACCATCACGTAAATTTAGATCAGAGGAAGTGTGTGTTGCGGTAGTTTCCAAAACCCTATGGAATCCTTGCCACGTTGTATTTTCCCTCCATCTCAGACACACATGGCTGGGTGGCTAACAATTTCAAAGTCATTAAGACAACCCGGTAAAGTTGTAAAAGAAGAATTGGCCAGACAACTTTTATGGCGAGTCCTCGCTCACAAAAATGCCATCAAAACGGCCACAGAATCATCATTCAATCTGGTCCGCAACGAAACGTTCCAAGTTTTGGCAAATTCGATTACTTAAAGGGATAGGGGGAGACTTTAATACGATTTGGTCCCATTTCCCCAGGCGGCATTGAAGTAATTGAAATTCGAATGCAACTTCCACTCGTCATGCATCTCTGGCAAAGTTCAATTGCATTTTAATGAACATTCTCGACTTTTGCTACGCTGCTGTCCGAGCTGGAAAGTTTGAAAGCTCTGTTTCCCTCGAGTTTTCCGAAAGAAATAAATAAATACGAGGCCATGTCAGTAACTTTGTCTGTCTAGGCCCCATTGCTGTGCCCTGGAGTATCCGCTGGTATCGGTATTACAAACAAATGCACTTCGGGCTAAACAAGTGTTTATGCTACCCCCTGTTAGGCTGTGAGTCTGTTTGTATACGGGTTAGCCTTATTCATGGTCTCATTCCTCCTCCAACTCCGACATATATATTCTATGGAAATGGCAAAAACCAAATCTAGTTGGCAATGCCAGATGCGTCTGGAGTGGGTCGAGGTCCTCTGAGTCACATAATAGATTTCCATGCTGCAGTAGGAAAATTTGTGTGCGCTCTTCCTACGCCGTATGCTGTCTGCCGTATGTTGTGTGCTGTCTGCTGTCTGCTCGTATGCCTTATCCAGGTTAAGATTTTCCATTATTTCCACATGCTATTTGGGCAATCAATTTGTGTTAGAACCAATAGACACAATTTAAGCAAGACCATGTCGAAGATTGCTCGAAAGTTTTTGCCTGGGGAAAAATTAGCTATTTCATTTTGATCAAATATTCTCTTGCTCATCGTTTCCATGTCTGAACCTCTGCAGGAACAGAATTATTCATACATATTTCCCACTCAAAACTGGAGGCGGAAGAGTGGATATTAGGTTTGATGTGAAATTTGTAAAGGGTGAGGAAATACTTTCTTATGTACATTTTCTTTAAGCGATAATCAAAAGAAATATCTTCATAGTTGATACTAAGAGGCATGTGCCTTCGCCTGTTTTGTAAGCTTTTTTCATTATTCCAATCCGTAATAAATTCCCCATAAATATTTTCGAAGGTAAGTAGAGTTCGAGTCATGTTAACAGCAGAACTCCCTCATGTTTTGTGTTTTCCTGGACCAACTTTAAATATTTTCAAATTAAAATGAAAATGGTAATTGTGTTTTAATTGCATGTATGCAAAGCTCCCGCAGAAAGCAATGCCAATAAGGCAATATCCGTGACAATCGAAGGGACTTTTTAAATCAAATCAACATTTGCCTATATATAGTTGGCAGATGGTTTGCACTGTGGCTAATTAATTGATCTTTTGAGAGTTCAATGAGCTTAAAAGATTGCAACCATTGTCAGCTCTATCAAAATTATGAAAGTGCACTCCGGAAGAGTTGATTTGATGCAATTTTCCCTGAAAATTCACAGAGAATGTTTCGAAGTTACCTCGTTTAAAAACTACGTACTCCACGATAGGGGATATGTATGTGTCTATATATAAGCGCTGATTTCCTCATTTATGGCACGGCTGGCTGATATTATGCTCATCACTGCTTCGGTGGAAGAGGGAACTTGGATAAGAGGCGCTCAGCACTCGATTTCACGCATACATGCACAGATAGGCTCATACATGCGTGAATAAAAAGAGCGAATGTATGTATGTATGCGTGATCAAGCTGTGCTGGTGAACGCGCCCAAGGTCTCTTCCCTTGTCGCGAGTCTGACATTAAATTTTTTCAAATTCTCAGAATGAAAGAAAAACACTACCGCATTGATAGTTTATACATATATGTTATAGATAGAGATTTCTCTAGAAAATTCAACATAATATATATATTTACTACTTTATTGGGCTCGTATCGTAAAGCGCTTATCGTAATCTTCAATCAGTGATGCGAAAAAATTGTTTATAAATTTGTATAAGTCTATTAAAAAGATTCCCGACACTCGGGATAATCTACTATATTTCGTTCTCGGCGATCACTTTGGTTATCAGAATATTCACTGAATAATCAATAAATTAATTCTTAGCTGCCCATAAATTCTGAAAAAAATGATTACAAGTTTATTTATTTATATTCTTGTTCTATTACAATTTTATATTAGCATTATTTTCCATTAAAAGGCCTCGATGAAAGAATATTTCTTGATTGATTGATTGTCTTCTAGGTCAGGGTATCAGAAAGTGTAGTGTAGTGTTGTTGTTGGACAATTGGATTTCGGTGTCATCGTGGTTCCGTCCTCCCGCTACGGACAGCCATATGCAATTTTCCAAATGAACTTGGCGATGTGTGATATCCCACACAAGTGGGACTATAGACACAGATTGAAGCGCGTTGATAATGAAAAAATGCAACAATAAAATTATAGTCGAGGAAGTAGATACCCTAACTAAATATCTTTAGAAGAGGCTAAAAAAAAACTAAACTAAAAATCATATAGACACTTAATTCAGCTTATGTTGGACCAGGCTATCTCTGTTTATTGACCTAGAATCACACGTTCGTTCTGTACTGCTCCGCTAATCAGTCTCCCAGCAAGTGGATGACAAAAGATGACTGTCTACAAAAGTCGGAATACCCCTCTTTAGGGTATCCACATGTGCCGTCTACTGGGATGAGCTCGACTGCGGCTTGCAGTCCGATTTGGATTCAGTTTGCCGGCATCGGCTCTCCTGATTAGAGTTCGCCAATTTAAAGTAAAAACGCGCACGGATCGTTTGCAGCACAACCGAATATACATGCATCTATTATAGGAGCAGCTGTTCTCTAAAATCTACATATAAATCGTTGGTCCAGACATTCGCAAATATTAAGTCAAGGCTGTCATGTTATATGAGACATCTTATGGGGCGGGACGGAGGCCCTTCAGCCCGGACCTCGATCGTGGGAAATGGGAAAAGCCCACGGATTTCATATTCGCCTGTTTTGGGCTTTCCCTTAAGCTAGACATTTTTGTGTCGTCGTATTGGTCCTTCTTTAACATGGGAAGTGAGTAATAGGAACATTGAACTGAATTTTTAGCTAAGAATAGATTCGGCAAACTACGAAGTATACATATAGTAGATGGAGGCTCCTAATCTTTTTAGGGGCGTTCCTTTACCTGACCCACAGAACCGACATATGACTGTATTGAATGAAATGACTCATCGGATCGACTTACGTTGAATATTGCAAGTGGCAAAACCTTGAGTTGCGCTTGACAGAAGAACTTTTCTCAAGATTTAAGACCTTGTACTATACTATTTTTAATAACTTCTTTCCAGTTTTAGGCATCCTTCCCTACTACATATACATGGTCATCTATTTGGTTCCGATTCTGGTGATTCATTCCTTCATGGGACAGTTTTCCAGCAGCGGCTTCATATCAGCATTTCGCGTGTCGCCGTTTTTCAAGGGTAGGGCTATGGAAGAAAACCAATTACTTTGGACGATTGTCACCCTATGTTTTTGTATTTTCAGGCATGGGCTATGTTAGCACCTTCTTAACCATCTCAGTGCTCATCTACTATGGAATCTTTGCGGCTGTACCGCTTTTATTCATCATCAACTCGATTCGCCCCACACTGCCATGGAGCTGTGAAGGAGTGAAGTCCTGGTACAATTTATCCTTCGACCGATTGACCGTAAGAGCAGAGTTTGTAATGTTTCCTCCAACCATAATTAATCCTTACTTTCTTTAGATTTGCAATCATTCAAAAGCCGGGCAGTTCTATCAAATCGACAATGGAACAAACTACTATTACACAACGCTAGTCGAAGTACCATCGGTTCTCTACTTCCAGTGAGGCACTAAAAGAATTTCTATATGCCTCGTTCCTATCTTATGCTCCTCTGTTTTTGTAGCTTCCAGTTCGAAAATTTTGCCGCTGGGGCTGAGGATTACGAGCTATCCTGGAACTATGTGGCTCTCTTTATTCTTGTCTGGGCCATCATTGGCTTCATCTTTTACAGGTTCTCTGAGGCTGCAAAGTTCGGAAAGTTGCTGCGGTACATGGTCTTGGTCACACTGGGTCTCTTGGGAGTGTGCTTTGTGCGGTTCCTCTTCCTGCCCGGATCCATCAATGGTCTGTTGCAATACTTGACGCCAAGGCGCGACGACTTGAAAATGGGATTCGGCTCCACCTTCGTTGTGGTGCTGCAGACCTTCGGCGCTGGCTGGGGAAGTGTGATGGCCCTCTCCAGCTTCAATGGCTTCAAAACGAACATTATGTCCTACAGCTGGATCATTTCCTTTGGACAGATTTTCATTTATATATTGTTCGGATTGGTTACCTTTATGCTTGAACATTACTACAAAAGTGGGTACATTTTTGTATTGCATTGAGAGTGTTTTAGATGTAAAAGTCCTTCTTATGGTCCAGCATTTGAAAACGATAGCTTTGAAACATATATCGTAAACCGTTGGCTGTTGTTCTTGTCGAGTGCCAGCGCCTTGTCCTCCCTGGAGTGGCCCAACATGTGGACCGTGATATACTACTCGATGCTATTGCTGGCTTCCCTCATTGTGATGGTACCACACCTCTTCTGAGAGCGGACTTAAGACTTGGTTTAAGTCTTAGTTCTCATTCTTCTTTGCAGATCACTCAGATATTCACGGTACTCACGAGTGTGTTTGACGAGTTCGAGGGTCTGCGAAAGTACAAACAGCAAGTGACCTTTGGCCTGATCGGTGGCCTGGCCCTTTGCTCTTTCATTTTTTGCACATTCGTAAGTAGAGTATGAGTATGACCTTTATGCTTAATATTCTTTATTTATGACTATTCCCCGCAGCTTGGCATCGTGTCTTGGTCTGCTTTGGCCCTGAATGCCATCTGGTCGCATAGCATTCTTCACTTGCTATTGCTGTTGGTGGTTCTGTGGATCTATGGACGGGAACGCTTTCAGCGGGACATTGAGTTCATGTTAGGCCAGCCCTTTGCCTCATGGAAGATTTACATTCTCCGGTTCATAGCTCCACTTATACTGATACTGTCGCTGGTTTGTTTTTGACTTGGAGTACTTGTCCCTACACTGTCATTACCCTCTCTATTTCGTAGTTGATAGGTATATTCCTGGCCGTAATGCGGCACTCTGTTTCCGGGACCATTGCTTTGGTGATCAGTGTATGCCTGGTGGTGATGCCATTGCTGACAATACCTGGCTATGGGCTGTACAACATGTACCAGAGCACTGGCAGCCTTTGGGAGTGGTTCAGACGAACCTGCCGCCCCACCGATTGGTATCCTGTGGAGATGGAGCATCGACAGCAGTACAAGGACGCTGTGGGCAACACCGATGTCACCCATCAACTGTTCGAGGTCACCGACGAGACTGCCGACGAGGTCAACTAGTGCGTGCTTCAAATACAAATCAGACTTTATTGACACTCACTTATTTTTTAATTGTAAAAGTAAATAATGCTCTATTTTATACCCGGTACTCAGTCAGTATATGCGTGAGCTTACAATTTCGGTAATTTATACAATATATCGTTTTGAATCGGTGTTCGGAAAAGGCACAAATTGAATTATTACCCAAACAAAATTTCAAAAAAATTGGTCGAACCGTTTGGCAGATACAAATGCATTTGCATTATTGTGTAAATTTTTATTTACATCTGTTCTCTCTACAACTCAACATCTTTCTGTATCTGCATCTGCATCTGCTCGTGTAAGAGTATCTGGGAGAGAGGGAATAAAAGTAAAAAGGGGAAATAAATAAACACAAGCAAAAAGAATGTGCATGTATGCATGTACAGATCCGAATTCTATTTGAACGAATAGATCCCTCTCTCTTGCATCACGCTGCACCGCTTTACACCCTGCTATTGCTCGGGTATGATCGCATTCATGACTCGACGGTCACACGGTAGTCCACCATACGTGTGACCTCAGCTTTTCCATTCCTGCTCGTTGATTCACATCTTAGTCCTAATTTCAACCCAGCTTCAATTCCACTTCAACTCGTAGGCTTATTTCGAAATTCAGAGTTACCCTTTACTTGATGAGATTATAGGGTATTCGATGGTTGATGGAGGCCATTCGTGATAACTGAAGCTTTTGGCATTTCGAAGCTGCCTAAAAGTAAAGCACTGGATATTGCGGGACGTGAGAGCGCCAGCGCACGGCAGACCACCAGAGACCAATAAGTTCTGTAACGAATTCTGCAGTCAGAGTCAAATATTCACCTTCTTTTCAATATTTGAATATGCAATCTGGAATTTCACACAGGCACTTGAAGTTTCAAATGACGAACCAATGAAATGAAATTCAGACAACGAACTCGAATACCTCCAGTGGAGACATCTGCGATAACGTAGACACACAGGCAGGGTCCGGGTTTCACAGTCACATACATTTTTTTCATTTACTTTTGAATTCACATAAATTAAAAAGTAAACGGGTTTTTATACAACAAAACGAATCTTAATTGCAAAAGGAAAAAAATAGATTAATTATTGGTCCATTGAGGCGTTGTTTGACACCATTACTATTGAAATTTAGATTGTGACTTCTTTATAAATAATTTTTTTGGAAACCCAATCCTCAAGTTTGACTAAAAAAAATTGGTCAGGGCAAATTCACTTTTTGGATTCGTGGAACCGTACAACTGCAACATGACACATATTTTTTTCAAAGCTTTTATTTTGTTATTTTTAGAGTTGACCATTTTTCCAAATGATGAGTGTTATTCTCAAATGTTAATCGAGTGTGTGAATGGTTCGGAGACAGCGTGGGGATATTCATACCATTTTGCCAGAAAAAAATATAGAATAATAATAATAAAAAGGGGCATGGTCGCCGTACAAACAACAAATGATGGTTTTGATATGAGTTTACTGAATTGCGACGTGGACTCTGTATGGTTACACTCGTAGATGTCTGCCTACATCTGTGCTTTTATAACCAGCTTATTTGTCTAGTTGCTCACGTTTGCAACACAAACTGCCAAACTCATTCCATATTTATGAGCTCCAATTTGAGGAAATGTGTCTGTACAAATTTCGAGAAATCGTGCTACTTTCCTAATAAGTTGATGTTGATTTCGATTACGAATACTCACGATTACGAATACTCCGATTACTTTGTATTTGTTTTTGGGAATCATTAACATGAAAATGTTGTCACTGCTGCTGCATGCAAATACTTGCAATTATGTTTGTGGAAATTTTCCAAATATTGGTAGAAGGAAGTTCATTTCTAATTATTTACTTTGCCAAAAGAGTTTTTTTTATTTATTTGCGAATTAAAATTAAAATTATTTCATTGTAATTGTTCATTCAAGTTTGTATTAAACTGATTACATTGATTTTTCTATGAATGGAGAAAGCTATGGTACAATCAAAGATCCAAAAGTCATTCTGACATTTAAAATTGTAAGTGAATGGTCAAGGAAATTTTTAACACTAAAAAAAAGACTGGCCTTCGGCTGATTTTTTTAAGGGATTTTTCCCTTCAATCTTCCTTAGTTCTTCTAAACACCTCGTTAACTGGGGAAAGTCACTAAGTTACTGCCACTGTCAGTCACTCAAAACTGTCTGTTCTATCCCTCTGCTAAGCGGTATACATTTTAAAAGGCTTCTCTTTGGGAGACACCTGCCTCTGGAAGGACAGCTAACAGGAAGATATGAGCCCTAACCCGCCGCATTGTCAACTGTGAATAAACTTAAATATTCTTAAATTACGTATACGCATACGCGATGTGTGCCAGAGGAACAATGGGTATGCGTGTACCCAGCTTCTACATTGCGTCAATTTAATTTCATTTGCCTGCACCGATTAAACGTCAATTAATCATTCACATATTGTTTGCCCATCTCGAGAGTGCTCTGCAACCTCCTCAGGTACCCAGCGCGTGCCCCAAAGGTTGACAATGAGAGAGCGTGTGTAAAGAAACGTTAAAAGGTCTGTAAATTGTGTGAAAATAAACAGCGCTAATTGGCCGATTCTGAGGTGTGACGATATCTCCCTAATTGCCCCACATTCAACCGTTATTTTTATCCAAGTTTTTAAACAACTGGCCCCACAAAAGGCATTCCCTGAATACATGGGACTGCAATCGTCGACCCAGTGTCCCTCAGCAATAGGGCGAATAATAGTAGCCGTTACAGCAGCCCACTTGGCTGGCTATGCATATATTCCATCTCGCACACCCTCAGACATCGACAATTGGCGAAAACCAAATGAACACAATGCGAGTGCCAATACGATTTCGGGGAGAAGGACACGCATTAAAAATGAGTTGGCGCAGCAATTTTCAAATCGAATTCAGGGACTTTTTCGCACTTGCTTAGTTTTTTTCTGCCTCTCCACTTGCCTGCTGGCTGTAGGCGGTTTTGAGGCGTTGGCACTTGAATACGCCATTCGACTGGAAGGAAAACGAAACAATAATTCTGCGATATGGGATGCACATTTCCTAGCTGAATAGAAAGAAAAGAAAGGGGGACACTTGAAAGAGACGTGGAAAAGAATAGCACAATATAGAAATAGTTCATCTATATTGCACAATATAGAAATAGTTCATCTACCACTCCAACCTGAAGCACTAAATGGCAATGGGAGTTAAAGAAGGCTGAATAGTTTTAGGATGATGTGAAGATTGAAATTGGTTGCAATCACTATACCTCTATCATCGTCTAAAATCATTCTTCACTACTTCTTCACTCCCACAACCAATGCAAAGTTCCCTACACATTTCCACAGCCCAAGAACTCGAAAAAACCTTAAGTCAATTAAAAGAATACCGAATCGAAAGAAATTAAAATGCGAATCTCTGAGAGCCAAAATGTTTACAATAAGGTTGGCAAATAGACAGACAGCAAATGGAAGCACTCACTAACTCAACCACTAATTGAACCACATTGCACCACAACAGCAACAAAAACGATACACAGCAAGAACAGCTACAGCACTTACCAAAAAACAAAAAAAAAACCGACCAGAGACCAACTAATTGAGCATTCTGACCAACATCCGAATGAGGTCACATGGCGACCCTGCAACAGCACATTATGACCCAGAACGACCTGTGTGGGAGGAATAGATTAGGAGTGGGTCTATGTGCAACGGTTGTTTTTGTGCTCCAAACCATTTAGTTTCAATTCAATTTCCAAAATTTTGCCGTGTGATTTGTGGGTTCGTGTGCCATGACAATTTATTTTTGTTTAAGAAAAGGGATGATTTAATTTGGGATGATACCAAAACAATTATCTAGCATTTCACTGCGTATAATATGTCACAAATTCATTTTGATTTGTTATTGCAAATGGAATTTGATATGGCTGTATATGCAGTGCGGAATTCGTGGTAATCTATAAAATAGACAGACTTTTAGTCTTTTGTTTAATCTCTATGGTACATTTCGGCAATGTAGTTTGTACTTTATATACAACCAAAATATGATGTTCTTTATGCTTTACGTACGTGTCATGTTATTTTCATATAGGACAGTCTTTTATTCTGTTTTTTAAACACTTTCATCCTATAGAAGCTGGTCGCATGTACTGGCGCCAACAACCAACAGCATCCAATACATAATGCATTCATGTTCAGTCCTTTATGTCCCTCCGTCTAAGGGTTCCTCGGTGAAGTCATCTGGAAAGTTGAAATGACACGTGTCTGTTGTTGAACGAGAATTCCCGTGAACACAACTATTTTGTGTGTGCAGTAAGCAAACATGAGCAGGAGGCAATCCTTTCTCAACTGTCTGAAGGAAAGTGCTTTCTGTGACTCCATTCACATCTGAATTATATTTTCCATGATTCAATGTCTCGCAATAAATAATAGCCCAAAGATATTCCGAATACAGACAGAAAATCTTTCATTTCATTGCACATTTAGATCCCACTCTCAAAAGATAGAGTTTCCTCGAGCCATCAGCGAACTATGAGCTCCAAAATCTGTTATGGAGAAAGTAACTAAAATAAATGTTTATTACACACAAGGCAGCAATATGAAGAAAATGTATGTAGAATGTTTGTATATATTTTGGCAAAATGTTCTCATGAAACACCAAAGTGCACTTAAAGAGAGAGGCTTGAGGCAATTTCAATTTACTTACATACAGCCGCATGGATAATCAGATCATGCGTGAATCAGGGATCATACACCACTTTGCATCTGTAGGATAATTTTAAGCCGTATGCAGAAGAAAAGATAGTCATGGCGATGACGCCATGGGAAATGGATGCCATTATGGAAATTTCCTTTTTTATTGGACCCTGGAATAAGCATACAGCAATTTATTTATTTAATTTTTCCGTTTATTCCTCAATTTCCCCTTTTCTCCGAAGTGCATTTTATTGGAATACGTTGATGTCTCAAAGCCGAGAAAGCAGTACAAATATTGCAAACAATTTAAAACCATAACAACGGCTGTCACAAAAACAAAACTCTTTACTCCCCATACGTCCGCGTCCGCTAACGGACCGAGAATTGGCCCGTTTCCAATTTCCATCAACCCTCGTCATCATTATGGGTCTAATGTGGAGCGAGCGGGAGTGTGGAAAGCTCGTGCTCTATTGAAATAAATTTATTCGCACTCGAAATATTAATACCAATAGCCAATACCACCACCTATTATTGTGTAATAAATATGCACTGTTTCAATTCTCTTGTAATAAAGCTTAACGTTTCTCAGAATTAAAAAATTAATTAAGGAACGAACATATGTTGTTTAAAGTTAGTTTTCTTCGAAAATTCATGTTAACCATCTATTTTTCTCTTAAGCCTATTACTCAGATAAACCAAATATTTTTCGTTCGACCGAATCAGGGATGATATTCGTATGGAAACGATAAAAATGCATGCCTGTATTTCATTCGAAATAATCTCACTGCAGCCGATTACATGGACATTGTGATTTGTCAATTTAATAATTTTCATATCTGATACTCATTTTATTTATTTATAATTTGATAGTTCTGATTTATACAATATTCCGGAGCTTTCTATGTGCATTGTCGTTCTCTAGCGCCACAGAGCCCAGAAGTAGTACATTCCGGGTTGCTTTCCGACAAAATTTAAATTTAAAACTGACTTTATTTGTAAACAAACACAAAACAGTGTAATCGTAGATCTTTTACATGTGGCCACACCAGTCAAAGAGCCAAATATTGGCCACTCCCTGTCGACAGAAAATTTTGCATAGCTGAGTACGATACTTTAGGTTTCAAGATTTATTTAATGAGCATCTGACCTTTTTCTACATCATTTTCATTAACGAGCCATATACTGTGCTTATTCTAGGCCCATTTCATAGATACATTTCATGAAATGGGGAAAAAGTTATCCAGGGGAGAATTTCAGCAGAGTTGGTAGACGTGTAATTGGCAACAATTTTTAAGTTAACTCTGGTCACACTATTCCATTTCATGAATTCAACTTTCGTGTTTATCGAATACGTAAAATGGTGCTTATGCACACTTTTTTCCCATTTCATGAAATGAATTGGACCTAGTAATAAATGGGCAGTAATAGTATCAACAAAGACAATACATTATAAATTTGTAGATGCCCCACGCCCAAACAATTTCAATGCTGTATGGAGCGACATTTTCTGAATGTGCCAAAATACGCGCTGTCTCGCTCGCACAAAGTCAAGAAACAACCCGGGTCTAAAAATGGAATGACCTTGCATGTGTCATTCCCCCCACCCCAGCTGCCAGCAAATACATTTCTGTCTTGTTTACGTCTCGTCAAAATTCGGCAGCTCGGCACAAATACGCACACATATGTGCTTGCAGCTCTGTATGTACTCACACATGCAAGCTCATTCTCTCTCTTCTCTTCTTCTTGCAAGCGAGTCAGCGCATATACAGATTTCAGCACTGCTCACGATATGAATTGTACATACTAATTGTATGTATACTATTTATATATGAATTGTATGTATACTATTTATATTGTCTTTGGTAGAGACATTGATGGGAAAAAAAGTGCAGCCAAGTCGCATCTCACTGCGATTGCAGTGCCCCTCGACTCACCCACTCATCGAGCCAGCACCACAGACTTCGATGAAACGCATCAACTTACCAGTCAAGTTACATTTATTCATGTGAAGCTATTTTTCTTACGCACAGGGTACTTAAATTTCACATAATTTAATTAGTGTATGCAAAGTAGCCACAGATTAGGTTTAATACATCGAATTACATCAAATTATTGTGTAATCAGCCAGCAGAAGGCGGCCTGATGGTAAGCCGCTTCCCTGTTACCCCTTCTCAATTCTCCTCGCACGACTCAATCTCCTTGCGCAGCTGCTCCACCTAAGCGGGAGTGAAGTCCTTCGTAATGTTGAAAGTCTTGCGTATCTCATCTGGATTCTTGCCCTTTATCATGTTGGCCACTGTCTTGCAAGTCAGCTCGAGCAAACCCTTGATATCCAGATAATTGGCGGCCAGTAATAGGTCGAAGAGTGTGCCCTGGTCGACCTTGAGGAAATCGGCGTCCCAGGGGATGATGTCGTCGGTGCGCTTCTCCTTGAGCTCGTCATCTTCAGAGGGCTTGGGATCGTCCTTATGGTACTGGGCCCAGGTCAGTACCATACGCAAAATGGTGGAATTCACATTCGGCAGAGGGACAATGGCACTCTCATCTTCCTCAAGTTTACAGTCCTCAAGCATTATCTTGATAGTTCCAGAGCACTTCGCGATCTGGATGTCGGTATCAAAGATTTCCTCGTCCGAAGACTGCAGTTTAATACTCGGCATTTTGGGTTATGTTTTTCTGGAAATGGGGAAAAACGTGAGTAATATAGAAATGTAGAAAAAATAAGACACAATCCCTAGAAAAACACGCACACACAAACATCCACACATACATATGCATGGCGATGAAATGCACAAATAATGTATATATGCACATATGTATAAGAATTCTCCTGTGTGTACGTATTATAGTGCTGAGATTATAGTTTTCCATCTTTTTTATTGGTGGAACACTCACCTTTACGTATTGTTTCAGTTCAATGCTGCAAAAGCTGGCAGAAATCCCAATTGTTAGAAACGTTGTAGAATGACTGGAAGAATGACTGGATCTGAACCAGTGTGAACAGTCCGCGGAACTATCGATAAGATACCGATTGACATAATTTCAGACTTTAACCTATTTTAAATACTGATTTTGATTAAGTTAAGCGAATTCGTTTACTTGATCCATTGAAAACTTGCAAAAGGATGAGCATTGTCCGAGCTAAATTTGATAATATTATATTTTAGCCTGTTATTACATTATACCTTAATATACCAAGGATTCGCCACAAACCACGAACCAAACAGTATATACTATATGCTTAAAGCCTAGTACTCAGACAAGCAAAACTTTCTTTCGGTTACACTGTTTTGTGTTTGTTTACAAATAAAATCAGTTGAAAATTCAAATTTTGTCAGAAAACAAGCCGGAATGTACTATTTATGGGCTCTGTGGCGCTGGAGAAGGACAAAGAACATAAAAAGCTCCGCAATATTGGATAAATCAGTATCCATTTTAATTATAAATAAAGCCTAGTAAAAATGTTATCGGAATGAATCAGGGTTGATATTCGTATGAAACCGATACAAATATATTGCCAGCAAAATTATTCCACTAGTGTCATAATTTTGGCGGTACTCAGCACGAGCAAAATAACTGCCGGTAAATGCTGGAAAAGTATTTAATGGTATTTGTGGTATTCCGCCAGGCACGACAAATTTATTTGGCCGGTGAAATAAATGAAGTGGTGTGCGTTCATATGTGTGTGATTACAATCGAAATCGAAACGTAAACACAAATATATGGAGTTCAAAAAGCAAAATATAAAGAGATTGGGGTAGTTTAGCGACGAGGAGATTTTATTATTATTAAAAGAAATCGAGCAGATGCGTTTGCTATGTAATTTGGCGAATAAAAAGCAATTTGATGCAAACGCAATAAGAGGCGCATGGGAGTCTATGGCTGCAGTGATGAATAGAGAGTACAATTTCAAGTAATTATAAAATGTAAGTGAATGTTCATAGGTATGTATTCCAGGTGATACGTGCAGAAAAGCTTGGAAATCGTTGAGGGATGAAATTTAGGTGATAAATAGGGAATAAAAAATAGTTGATTGCATTTTTGTTCCGCAAAAATGCATTTATACAATATTTCGGTACATTAGCCGTGCATTGTCGTCCTTCAGCGCCACAGCGCCCACAAATAAAACATTTCTGCTTGCTTTGATACAAAATTTAAATTCTTAACTGATTTTATTTGTACACAGTGTAACCGTAGGGCATGCACACCTGGTCACACTCGGCCGCTAGTATTTTTATATTCCAATTTTGCCAGCAAAATTTTTGCTGGTCTGAGTACTAGGCTTAAATAAAATGTGTATCGTTTATAAAATTGATAAGAAACAATATCCATTTAATCGGCTTCAATGAGATTCAATTTGTTTTCATTATTGCAATTTTCTAGCCGGTGCAATTTTCTATTGTCGATGACGGCAGAATATAGAATAATTCTATCTTACAGTCGAGCCCAGCAAATACCACCTTTTCTTTTCTAGTATATATCGTTGCCTTTCCAGTATTAATCGGTCATTTATTTTGCTTATCTGAGTACTCATTTGAAAAATTCTTGCGCAAGAATTACAGGCATGCATTTTTATCGTTTCCATACGAATATCATCCCTGATTTTTGCGCAAGAAAATTTTGCTTGTCTGAGTTCTGGGCTTTACACTTTATTTGAATTATTTATATGCGGAGAAACGGTTACGTTTAGTGATGGTTCTGATGAGCAAGGGTCGATATACCGAGATAGAAATATATATATAATAATTATATTTTTCCCACGAGCCCAGAAAATACCACCTTTTGCTTTTCTAGTATATATCGTTTCCTTTCCAGTATCACTAACCATACAATATATATTTTATTAATTTATTAATTTTATACCCGACACTCATTTTATGAATTTATAATGTGATAGAAATATGCTGATCCAGGTCCAGCGCAGGCACTTGCTATAGAGATCGTCCAGTGCATGCTTGAGGGCCACGGGCAGGTCCTGCAGGGTGCCGACGAAGCAGCCGGAGCACGGCTTGTGGAATTTGTGGCAGTAGTTCGTTTTCAGCGCATGCGTGGTGACCTCCTTGAGTCCATAAATTTGACACACATATTCGTGCCAATCTCCTGCAGGAACATCTTGATCAGAATCTCGCCCAGGCGATGCGGCTAGCGGCAGCTAATGGAAGGCTCGTCCATGCCCGATCTGCAGAAGCTGGAGGCCAGACTGGAGTAGGCGCTGAGATCGGTCTGGATGTAGTCCTTCTGCTGTTGCACCCGACAGCACCTGCGTTTGCTTCAAGGTCATATCGTTGGGCAGGGGTTTGGAGGAGTATTGGCAAAATATTCTCATGAAACACCAAAGTGCACTTGAAGAGAGAGGCTTGAGGCAATTTCAATTTATTTACAGCCACATGGATAATTCCGCGAGCATCCTGATGCCACAAGAATATGCGTGAATCAGGGATCCTTCAGCACCTTGCATGTGTAGAATAATTTTAAGCCGTATGCAGAACAGAAGCTAACAATTTATTGTCATGGCGATGAAGCCAAAAAGAGAAGTGCATGAATGCCAATGAGGAGGCACTATGGAAATTTACTTTTTTTGATTGGACCCTCGGATGGGTATATGGCAATTTCTTTATTCGAGTTTTCGGTTTGTTCCTTTATTTCGCTTGCCTCTGTAGTGCAGTTTATTGGAAGCTGTCGATAGCTCAAAGTTGGGGAAGCAGGAAAATATTTCATAAAATTATAAATTAAAACGGCTATTGCAGAAACAAAATGACTTGACTCTTGACTCCCCATCCTTCCGCTTACGAATCGAGGATTGGGTCCGCTCCAATTGCCATCAATCATCGTCGTCATTATTCTTTTCATGTGGAGCGAGAGGAAGTGTGGAAAGCTGGTGCTTTATTGGAGTTCATTTATTTTCACTCGAACTTATTTTGTTTCTCAAGATTTATGTAATGAGCATCTACATCATTTCATGATTTTTCCAAACATAGGACACTTAATCTAGCAATTTTCACAAATTAAAATAAGCCTTGAACAAATCCAAGATTTGTTTAATTCGCATATATGTATGTACACTTGGCCCTCGCTTAACACGGACTCTTTTAGCACGAACTCGGTCTTACACAGTCACAAATTTGCTCCCTTTCCCCTTTTAACACGTTGAAAAACTCGTTCTTACACGATTGCGAAATATCATTATAATTATTTGTTGTATGCATCAATATGTATTAGAACCTCTAGAAAATGGAGAATCCCACATTTGAAAAGTAAAGAACCGTTTAAACTGCCACAATGTGAATTTTGTCTCGCTTAACACGATTTCGCTTAACACGAGGTTTTCTAGGAACGAACCCCCATGTTGAGCGAGGGTCAGGTGTACTTATATGTATATGTATGTATTTATGTATCATTTACGAGTATCAACAAGTTCTTGCCATTCAGGCCACGCCCATTAAATTGTCAAGCTCTGCAATGATTTCAAGGGGCATCGATTTCGCTTGGATGGAACCGTTCTCCACTTTGGTTGATTGCACTAAACGATTTCGGTTTTCCTTTGCCTTATTCAGATTTTCCGCATAATTGCTGATTTAAAAACCAAATTAAGTGCACTTGGAACTCGACCGAAGGCAGGAGACAGAAGCGCTGACAGTCTGTCATTATTCGTTTTTCGATATTTTTGTCATGGAGTTGAATTCAGCTGTGGGGGAAAAAGCAATACCAAGTTTTTAAAGAAAAGCGGCAGTAGCCGACATTTTTTTTTCAATTTACAATATTAGGTGGATAAAATTAATAATTAACTAGAATGGTTTCTAGTTCGATTTCTCTAGATATTATTTCTTTAATATAGCGAGAAACTGGTATGTATGTAGATAATAACAGCGACACGTTTGAAAATTGCTGTAATTTGTTTGTTCTTCTTGTTATGTTGAAGTATAATTTCCAAAATAGTTTCCATAAAGTTCAGCAAAACTCGAATACCACTCAGAAATGTGGAACCCCTTTATCTCTTCTCTGGAAGAAGAGATATGTTTTTATCAGTTATCTTTGCCTGGCACTAGAAATGAGTGTTTTTCTATTGCTGGTACTCAACAGAACGTAATACGGACTATTTTACGACCCCATCAGTTGACACCTTGCCCAACAAAACCTGGCAGTAATTTTTTTGCCCATTGGCCACATCCTGGGCTAAGCCACACACTGTGCACCCACACCCACTCACTCTAGCACTCACAGAGGAGGGAGTCTGCACCAGCAGAGAAGAAGGCATAAAGTAGGAATAAACTGACCGTACTCGTACTTACAGCCACTTCTGGCTATCACCACTCGCACTTGGCTCTGCGGGAGCACCTAAAACTTGAGTAAACACGTCTACTTTTTCTAGGTTTTCCAGGTGTTTGCTGGCAGACCTGTTTTTCCTCTTTGATGTCCAAAGAGTGGGCGCAGTTTGTTAGACTGCATTGGGAATATCGCAGGATGAATGTTCATGGATATTCTTAACATTCCTATGAGTCTGCAATGTATTTAATAAATATGAAAAACCCATCTCAACAAAATCACTTATGCCAACATAAAATCCCTTGCCAACTGTTAAAGTATTTGCCAAATCCTTGGTATAAAAATGGTACGCAATCCGAATGTCTCGCAGTGAAACTAAAAACAGACTCAGATCCCTTAAAAACGGTTAAGAGCAAAGGAAAATAAATAAAGCCCTAGACAGTAGAGGCAGGAAGATTAAGGACGTTTGCATTGTCTTATGGAACGTATCTGGGGGTTCATGGTGCGCAAAATAACATCCACATCTCACATGGCACCCCCTGCTGTGTTGGGGCTCGACTATAAGCATATTCCCGCCATGCGGCTGCCACTTAATGATGTAGAAATGGGGCCCAGAGTGTGGCCGAAATCCCCGTTGCTTTGAAGCCATTGACTATGCGTGCTCGTACCCGATTTTATTCTCCCCTCTGTGATGCATACTAAACGTACATACCTTGCATCCATCTATTTATATTTTTTTTCGCTGATGGTTTTCGTGAGTTCTTCCATGACTGCGATTTTCTCTTGACGAATGAGCAAGAGCCCGAGTGCCAGCGGGAACATATTGATCCCAGTTATATTTACCAATTTATTCATGTCGAGAATGTGAACAGAAACTACAAACTATTGAACAACAGCCCCAACCCCCATGAGATGAAGGTTCCGGAGGATGCTGTGGATGCTTTCCATTGAGCAGACTTTTCCCATGCTGCGATTTTGATCTGTTTCTGGTTCGTGTTGGAGCTCTGCCTCTTTCCATTTTTGTTATGTTTCCATTAAAATACAAGTATTGCAGGCACCCGAGGTAGTGCGAGTGTATGCACATCAATTTGCTCCACTCAGAACAATCACTCATCCAAAAGAAGGAAAAGACGAAAAAAAAAACCGAATCACGTGGAGGAACCCCATTCAAATTCAGAAACTTCTGCTGCCTGTCTGTGCATTTCCAATTAAAATGTGGCTCAATCGCAGGCATTGAATGTGATTAATCAATCATTGGATTCGACTCATCGTCTGATTATGCGCTAATCAAAGTCAGCTCTTTATTTCAAGCTCTGTCCTTAGTTACGCTTTCCTTCCTCTCTTCGCTTTAGTTTTTCTCGATTTTCCCTGCGCGAATCACAAAGATTATATATTCTGCTAATCAGGCGAAAGAATTGTTGCGCAATCTGCAACTAAACGCCGTGTTCCGCATCCACTATTCAAAGCCCTCGAGATGGAGATAGTCAAATGATTACCAATTAATGCAAAATTTCTTCTCTCCCTCTTTTTCTCTCCAGCTGCCACTAAAAGTGGGTCGAAAAAAAAGGCAGCGGAAAATCTCCTCGAAGATGTTGAATCCGGTTCAGTTTTTTCTCTTTTACACGGGCCTTTATCCCATTTCTAATCATGAACAGCACTTTTCACATTCAAATTTAATTAACGCTGGGATTTTGCCTTGAAGCATTGCATGAAGGCAAAGAAAACGATTTGCGGCAGCTGCTTAGTTTCACATCAAAGTTTTTCCCGCTTTTCTTATAATTCTACTTGAGCTAATGGAAAAAAATATCGTATACATTTTGAGTAAATAAATTCTAGTTTAAAGCCTTAAACTGAGATTAAAGGACAATTTTGGGATAGATCTATGATGTACCCACTGCTTGAATCTGCCAGCAGTCATCAGGCTCAATCCAAGTTCTAGCCACAAAAGTCTTCCTCTTTCTTCCCAACCGCCCAAGCCCGCACCGCAAACCGCGAAACTTGTGGCCGCAAAAACTGTCGTACGAATGGCAAGCTGCCTGAGGATACAATTCCTTTGTTCCCGCAACCAAACCCACTCCTGGACACTTATTTGGTAACTCACTTTTGGTGGTTTTCGGGACAACTACAACAGAAGGTTAACTTCAGCAAGTAACCACAAGCCGAGCATACAGCAGGTGCTCCATTTTACAGATCTGATCTAAAGTCCCGCCAGAAAAACTCATTAGAATTTAACAAATGAGCAGAGCATGCCATAGCACTAAAAAATTCTAAGCTAAAAGGATTAAATCGCTCAGGAAAAAGCTGAAAATCGCTCGCAAACGAGCCGTGTAATAAATGTGGAAACATACGCTCCATCCAGGTGGAGATTCTGCCATCCATGATATCCCCGGGAAGTGACACAAGAAGGGTTCACATAGCAGAAGCCGCAGCCGCTGCCATCTAACGAGCTCTGCTGATTTCTGCGGCTTTAAGTTGGAGTCGTAAAGTAGAAACGTCTAACGTCGGGAGGGTATAAGGGTATCCAGTATGGTGCTCGTAATCGTACACCCATAACCAGGCAGCGTTGATTTATGCAAACAGCCAGCGTGATGTGAGTGAACTAACGCGTGTGGGAGTAAAACTCTGCTAATAGCAGTGGCAACAGCTAGCATGCAAAGGGCCAGCGGACGAGGCGCCAGGACTTTGAAAACTTAAATTTTGCACATTAATGCCGGTGGCGGTGGCTGTAGTGGCGGAACCGCAGACGAGTACCAGTATGACTACGCATTAGGCGAGGCACGTAAAACGGGGCGTATGCGCAACGCTTTGAGTCTGCTGCAAATGAGCCGGAGACTGTCAAAAGGAATCGCCAGGGACAACTCGACTGCAATGTGGGATACAATTCAAATTCCTTATAACTTTAATAAGGTAACAACAATTTGTTTTAGTATTATATTAAAATAATGTATATAGGAATAGACATAGCGCTAGTCGATTAGCTTGAAAATAGAATGGCGCGTACTTCTGGGAGGACATGGCAAATATCTTTTACTCTGAAATTAGCCTTTTTTTAATTATTGGTACATTGGATTTGGGAGTACAACCGCTTTTACTTTTTTGATATAAAACTTCAGCTAACCAATCAATTTAGATATCTGTCGCAATAATATTTTATGATTGTTTGCTTTCCAGATTTGTTTATGGGTCACGCTGAAGATAAATGTGGCGCAGAGTATCCGCAGCTACATATTTCTGTCTACAAATACACATGTTATCCCCGCAGATAGACGAGCAACAGTAGCTAAAATGAACTGGTTGTGTTAGGAAATTTATTTCTAGTTTTTTCCCCCCGACTGTGTCGATTGAATATTAATCATGTAGTCCAGCACGTATACGACTGGTGGGCCGTGAGGTAAATCGATGTGCCTGAAAATATATGTCATAGAGTACCGACAGATTTTGAGCAGAAACACTTATCTTTAAAAATGAAAACCTGGGTATTGAAGTGCATACATTTTTAAAATGGTTGAGTTTTTCTCTTATTTCTCAAGACCTTCACGAAATTTTCCTAGCGTTATTAAAGTCCTTTTCTTTGTAATTTCAGGCTCATTTTATAAGAAAAGTTGTACGCTTCGCTCAACCTCAAAGGTGATGATGGTAAGGGAAAGTCCTGATAGGAAGTTATGAAACCATCCATGGAATTTATATTTATGAGGATTATTTGTCAGTTAAGCTGCATAGACTCTGAAAGATACCTTCAGCTGCAAGTCGAATGCAGACAATGAGGATTAAAATTTAAATGAAAGTCGGATGCCAACAGTTTCCATTGTCCTCCAGTGACTCCCGTCTCTCGGATGTCAGTTATGGCAACAATTTTCGTCACGTCAACAAAAGAATGTCTTGGCTTTCATCAGAAAACACAGGACGCCAAGGCAGCCATAATATTTGCTGTCAACTTGTCTGCAGTTGCAGTTGCACTGGCAAGGGAATAACTGCTCCTTCTTGCAACTGAATTTTTGAGAATACAAAAAAAATGACAAAGCATATGCAAGGCTGTGCCTGTTCCAGTTTCATAGCATTCACAGCACCATACTCCTCCTCCATCAGCAGAACAGAGCCAATTGGAATGTGCAATTATTTAACCCACATTGCGGCCATAGCCACCGTCACTCCGTCAAGGTTAACTGGCTTCACCAAAAGTGTTAATGGCCATGGCATGGGCGTAGGCCCATCCCAACCCAGCTAAGCTTTACACCCCCCTCCACTCCAGCCATTCGGCAGTGCATTTTGCCTTGGCTTTGGATAAAAGTTGCCTGTTAGTGGCAGGGAGAGAGGGTCGTGAAACGCCTGAATGCGCAATGAGGGAAATTCAATTACAAACCGTGTTTGAATGAATGCGTCGAGAAGTGGAACTTGGGATGGGGATGGGGTAACTAGACTTCCCAACCCCTACCCAAAGTGAATGTCAGAACAGTTGACTGGGTAAATAAGTGCGGAAAGGCACAGAGGACGCAAAATGTAGGGGTTGCTGGGTGCTTTTAGATATGTCCTTGGCCTATGTTCCGTGTCAATTGATAGAAGCAACACTCTCCTACTCTCTCCTTCTTCTACTCTGTTAGCCTTTTTCTATATTCAGTTAATGTGAATTTAAGTTCTGTTCATTTGATGTACTTTGACTGCAACTGTGCATGGTTGCAGAATTCCGCCATAACGATAAATCCCTCGATTTGTATATATTTATTAAGTTTCTTTCTTCGACGAGGCCCAATATTTATAGAGACTTGGTTAAAAGGTTGTTCTAGCACCATATAATGGGTGAAAATTTAACTTCTGTAAGGTTGTGCATAGTCATAAATTGTATTTGCCTGCAGACAGCCAGAAAATCAAGAGAAAATCTCTTCAACAAACAATAAATAACTCATATGCAGCGAGCGCCAGCGGTACTTGAACATAATACGCGAGGCTAAAGCAGCCAAGTGGTGCATAAAACATTTGTCTAAGCCATGACTTTTAGGATAATCCAGCACAAACAACCCCTCCCTCTGAGTGGGGTCTCTACCCCAGTTCTCCAATTCAGTCGGCTCCTCTGACACTTTCATTCCCTGGTGTTGTACCAGATCCCAGCTCTGCAGCTCTGGTGCTGGTGATGGTGCTGCCTTGGCAACTCATGTGTTATGGCACTCCTTTGTCTTGCGACAGGTCAAATAATACGTCGACACAGCGGGGACACTCTGCTTTCGTATATTTCCTTTTGAGCCACACCCCTAGGTGATGCATTATAATAAAAGGAATTTAAATAGTTTTCCACGGGAATCCTTTCGACTGGGTTCTTCAGATGGTATTCCGTAACGCAAAGGAAAAATTGCATTTACATACTATCCAAATCGCAATTAACTTAGGGGAAATAAAAGGAAATGTTGGATAAATAAGACCCAGGGCCAACAATTGCACAACTTGCACTCACGCAGCAATTGTTCGTCACATTTCACTTTCAGAGTGCGGTTCTTGCTTAACGGAAAAAATAGTGCAAGCAAAAACTGCAACAAAGTGTAAATGAATAGCTGTAAAGAAAGAGAGAAGCAGTACAAAATACCAAAGAAAATTGCATAGAATATTGAATAAAAATGGAGCCAAAAGGAAAACAAGAGTTATATCCTATGGGAGGAGGAATCGTGGTCCTGGAGATTTGTTAGCTATGCGAAAATTGAGCTAGTTAAGTGATTTCTGTGGGACCTATAAAAGGATCTTACCAATGAAAATTTCACAAACAAAAAAAAGATCGAATTGGAGGCCATAACTATAATGAAGGAAAGTATAACTTTAGGGAAAAGTTTATAGAAGCCTTTCTATCTTTTCATTGATAGTTTCGACAGTAAAAGAATAAAACAATCTTATATTTTAGCTAACACAAAACTGTCCATAATGTACACTTAATTAATTTAATTCTCAGCAACTAATAATTAGTTCTTGGCAACTAATTCTACACATTGCTGAAATAATTTCCACAAACTATCTTCTTTGATGCACTGTTAATACATTTAATACTCGTCATATAAACTTTACTTTTCGTACTAAATATGCAAATGTGCAAACGAATAGAACTTTTCACTTTGTGTTTGTGTTAAAAAAAGTCAATTTCTTTCTTGTAGCCACTGGATGCTACTGCCACTTTTGACTTGCACATAGCGCTATGATATACCTGGAATCTATATATTCGGGACTGGCACTAAAGCTAGGGGCACGCACATGCATAACATCAAAAGTTTGGTGTCTCTGCCACACGGATTTACGGCATGGATTAGCATGCAAATTTGAAAATTTATCAGTTTGACGGTCGCAATTCCTGGGTTTTTTTTCCGTGATCCCAACCGCAGTTGTATAATCCGCACAGATACCCACATATACGTACATGCATACATATGTATGCAAATAGTGGAAACAAATTTTGTCACACACTCCCACAGAGCCATAGACAGGATGAAATTGGTGGACTGCTTAGTGTCCGTGTTTTTACAATTCGGTAGATGCCATGATAAACATATGTGGCAGGCACTACCCATAAGTATCCAATTAGATGATGAATAAAAAGGGAATATTTGGGAACAGTTTCCAAACAATTCGAGTTACAACTAACAGCAGTCTAAGCAAAGATTAGCTCACCTCTTACTCTTTTGGTACGATAGAATGCGTCTTCTTCTTGAGTTCTTAAGTGAGTTTCGTTATTTGCAAATATATTTTTAATAATTTAAGATTAATATTAAATTTAAGATTAATATATTAATTTAATCTCTTTTCGCACAAAACTTCAATGCAGAAATGTTGTGCACAACTAATAAACTGGAACAACAATTCCTCAGAATTCCCATATCGTGCTTGCCGTGCACCTGCCGTTCTATGAATATTTACCTGCCCCTGACAGAATATGAAACTTGAATCAAGAGAACCATGAGTAGTGGCTGCAATCAACTGCTGTGAGATTGCTCTATTGGCCAAAGGGGAGGAGGAGTTGCTACTGGGGATGGGACAGCTGAAATGGGCCTGGGAGATGGGCAGGGGGATAGACACAGACACTGACCGCAGGCCGCTGCAGGCTCCAACTCCAGCCATCCATCCATCTATTCGTCCATCCTTCCAGCTTCTGTCGAACTGTCAGCTGTACTTTCATCCTCCGGCTCGGGCCGTACCAACTATATACATTAAATTGTTTATGGGTCTTGGATCAGCTTAAAAAATATTTTAAAAAAAATCATTTCTTAAGAGAAGTCTCACCGGAGGGAGACTTCCGCCCATTTCTTTTGTCTTTGTCGTCCCAACGCTTTGCAACGTCGGGGTCCAATGAATGCCGTATACACTTGGGGCGTCATTCTGTTGCCATTGCAAATGCTTTCTGATGCCGCTTCCTGACATTTCGCCTGCAGTGCTTAGACAATGGTTAAGTGTTGCCTGTTTTCTGTTTAGAACACTCTCATTTTCCCGAGCCATTTGAGGGGTATGCCGCAATGGGAATATGCATTTTTAATAGTCGAGCGACTGCGATCTGCAGCCTTTTTGAATTTATCTCTTATTGGAACACTGTACGCAGCCCCGCAGCGACCTGACGCATATTCTCACCACAGGATACAAGAGGAATCGCAGATGAGAGTAGTAATGGGAGTTAGAGAAGGAGTTGAGACTAGAGCAACGATAGAAGGCAGATCTAGAACTAAAGCTGAGTCAGAGTGTTGCGACATTTAAGCAAATACTATGGAAGCCATTTGGTTGGCCGAAAATGCAGGTGGGCCTCTTCTGTTTGGCTTGGCCAAGCCCTGTCGAAAGTGTGTGTCCAAAGGTTAGCCTCCAGAAACCCAAGGCACAATTGAAATGTCATCAACACACCTGCAAATTAGTCAAATTTAATTCCCATATCGTTGCGGTCGTCTTGCATAAACAATTGTAAGCCCATAATTTATAGGGTCTTTAATGAAAACCTAACCCCAAATTTTGCAGTGTTTGTGAAGCTGTATCCGGCTGTCTTTCCATTCAAGTGAAATGCATCAAATTGTCACAAATGTGGCATTATGCACACTCTGTCGAAATTTACGGCACCTTCCCAGAATATTTTATGAGACGCCCATGAAATAATATGTTTTTCTATGAATATTTCGCTTTTAATATTTACATATTTTTTACTAATGATTTTAAGATCTAAATAGATTTAAATTATTTATGTAAGTAAATATTTACCTTCTGAAGAATACTTTCTAAACTACTAGAAATTCTATATAATGTATTTTCGCGTCCACTGCTAAAAAAATCTGTTTGAATTGTTAATGCCTCTTACTAATTAATTATAACTCCCTGGCACTCCACTCCCAGTATGTAGAAAAAATTGCATTAAAAAATTCAAGGGCCAGGACAACAAGTGGCCCCATGTGTTTGTCATGAAGTAGCGGCACAGTAAATTGCTTTTAATTATGCAAAAAAAAGACAATAGTAAAACAAAAACCAAAAAGAAAACCAGTGAAGAGCTCCCCGTTGTGCTCGCTATGTTTCTTGGTATACTTGACAACAAGCCGCAGACGGATCTGATGGCAGAACCCAAGACCCCGAGGGGAAGCAGTTAAGTTTGCCTTTAGTCTGGTCCTGCTCCTGGTTTGGTCTGGTCTGTTGAGGAAAGCATCCGAGCGGAAATTAATTGTCACAAAAGACAGAGCGCGTCGTGGAGTGGGTTTGTGTGTTCGTTTGTGAAACAATTCAAGCCAGTTTTTGTTGTTTTATTGCCTTTATTATTTAATTTTTTACAATTAACAACAGCTGCTTAAAGAGAAAAAAAATCACGACAGGGAAGAGATAATCAAATTACCGAAAATAAAAAAAATAGTGTTTTTGTATAAATTGATTTAAAGTTGATATTTTCTAGTAGGATAATTTTCCATCTAATGTGTTGCATTATTGTACTATTTACTATTAAAGTCTCCATTTTATTCTCCTTACTGCAGGTGGACAGAGCGGCTTAATTGGGTTTATTCAAGTCCGCTCCTGAAGTTAAACATAGGATATGTAGACCTACCATAGCTACAAATCGAGATGCAGATTTATATAGATGTACTTGAATTATTTAACCAAAAAATGAACTATTAAATAAAAAAATAGGGTAAACAATAGATAATAAATGGTTTCAACATACTTAATTGGATTTTATTAGCCAACAAAGTAAAAAAATTGCTGCTGGGCGAAGATATTAGTGGTACACTGTACGTTTCCTAGGATGGACTTGTGTGACTTTTCCATGCTAGAAAGCTCGCTGGTTAGTTTGTTTCAAGTTTTCAGTCAGATCACGCGCCTTCATACTTCGTCCTTAATTTTCTCCAGTGCTTACTTTAATTTCTCGACTAAAAAACATGACTGAAATTCCGCAAGCAAGAACCTCGAATTCGGTCAGACGGCTGCCCTCGGTGGTTTCCTATTTTCTTACCCTCGTCTATCTGCAAGATAACTAAAAAAAAGTGTCGAATAGAGAGACAGACAGCAGGCACGTGCTCCCACATAAATATCACTGTAACACAAATGCTGGAAATTTAATTGACGGAAATTTTATGGGCAAACTACGCGCAAGGCAGCGAAATGTTTGCATAATTTGTGAACAATTGACAAAAAATAGAAACTGTAAAGATGAACAATTTTGCTTAAATTTCGGTGTCGAAGACTTAAAGACAAGACATAAATAACTGCAATCAAGATTTTGAGAGTACTCGTGAATGCACTGGTGGGACTACCCCATTAAATGCACTAACGATCTGTAAGTCAGGCAAAGGATATTCCGACTGCCAAATGTTACTGGGTTCTGGGCTGGCGGCTGCCGGCTGTTAACCCACCGAAATTGTCGTAAAAGAATTTGTTTTCTCTGGGTGACATGACAACCAGCTAAAATAATAAAATTTCATTTTCCGCAGCCGAGTAAGAACACTGAGTGGCAAACACCAAAGCCAAGAAGCCAGTGGGCTGGATTATCATTTTATGTGGACATTTCAGGTGCACCATTAAGGTAAGAGCGCATCCTCGTTGCCTAGCTCAAAAAACAGATGTATGCCTCCATACATTTAGCCAATGTTTGTAGAGTGAGTACCTATGTAAATTCCCTTAAAAAGAGGATCGAGGCTCAATGCCTGAAGGCTAAGGTAGACGTTGACCGTCACAATGCCTCGAAGCTCACAAAATATAGGCCTGGCGCCACTGGCGAGCCATCGACCTCGCAACAGAATCTTAGTGAATAGAATTAATAGAATATTATTTTTAGTATGTATCTTCTGCTTGCCCAAAGCAAATCTTAAACTCTATGTAATGGTTATATCTACATATATGCTGTCCGTAATTAATCATTTTACATACAGTAAAGAACTTACACAACGTTCAGAAAAGTCAAGTCGCACCTCCACTTCATTTTTGACAAAAAAAATTTATTTAATTATAAGCCAAAGGTATCATCCGGCCGTGGTCCCTGCCAGATAGATGTCCATGGCCGCCTTGTTCAGTTACATCGTTTGGCGTCGTTTGGGTATTGGTTGGATGTGCGGCAGGCGCGTCCCATCGGGTACGGGTGTTGTTTGGTTAGCCGCCGCACTGGCCGCCGCTCTGGAAGAAGAGGAAGAAGTAACATCTTGTTGCTGACTGGAGCTCACGTCCGAGATGGACTCGCCATCCATCTTCTTGCGAGGCTCCAGGGCTTTTCCCAGCTTACACCTGTAGATCTTTTCCATGGCCTTGTGGCCATCCATGCAGATCAGCGTTCCCCGTCGCAGTTCCGGATTGATTTCGAGTGCAAAGCGTCGCATCCTAGACAAAATTTTTTAGCAAATTACCAAAAAAGAACTATGGATCTGGCCACCCTCCACTTCTAATTTGTGACCAATTTGTAAACAACACAATTAAATCCCTTGAATGCAACCCTGAAAAACATATGTTCCTTGCCATTTTCTGCGAATGGCAAATTTGTTTACGTTCCGTTTCAAAGTTAAAATAACCTGCAAAAGTTTCTAAAACATTTGGGAAGTAATCAAACCATTAATTATAGCGATGGCAGGAGCTTACGGCTGAGCAATTGGCGATGATTGGCTATGTGAAAAACCTCCTCGTGCAGTCAGCGCCGTAGCCAACGTTTTCGCTGTTGATAAACAAGGCCATTGCCATGTATCTATGTATTCTTAAACCAGGAAAGAACGCAATCAGAATTAATCATTTACATCATGACTATGTTCCCCTGGCAGATGACAGCCGCTAAAGCCTATCAGCTAAGGTGGAAAGCGAAGTTTCATAATCGTATGCGGGATTCGCCGTACTACATTGTTTCAGCGAGGCAGGACAAACACTATTCAGAGTAAAAGAACATGCTGCTGGACATGACCAGCATTGAGGACAGTCTGGAGGTGCTGAAACAGATGGAGCTGAAGACCGGCGCTGAGAATGAGCCAGATGGTGCCGAGAATGAGCAAGACGATGCCAAGGAGGAATCGGACTCGGAGCAGTACGACGAAATAGACGAAGATAATGACTGGCATTAGCTATCTTGACAATGGCACAGCTTACAACGAAGAGGATGGCAACCTAGATGATGGTCCTTCATATAATTTAATAGTTTTGAATCTCTGATTTACCATCTTGTCACTTTAATCTTATTTTAAACACATTTCAAGTACAATATATTTATATTTAAAGGTATGTGGGATTTAATCCAAATTCTTGGGGGCTGTAGTTTAAGTACACCAAACCAGATGACTTGAGCTGCAACATGAGATTCATTTAGCATGGACAGAAGATCTCGAATGGGCTTTGGTCGGGCACCCACGAATCCAATACCAAAACGGCGTTAATGGGGATGGCATTGTATTTGGTGTTCTTCTGGCTATACTGCTCCTTCCAGTCGCCATCGGGCATGGGGAAATCGTTCACGGTGGAGTGCTGGTGGTGGCCGCCAGCATGGCAGCGAGCGACATAATTTCACCAGCTGGAATATCATGGAGGAGCATTAGTTAGTAAATCTTTGGCTTGCCTCCTGCGCCTGTCCTCCATTTGGGTGCATCACACATTTTGCCATGCTTACCTAACGCACCATAAATTGCAAGAGAACGTTTGCTGGGCGTACTTGGTTTTGGATGGGAGTGAAGGTGGGGGTTGGCTTCAGTCTCTGCGCCCACATGTCTTGGGAGAGTGACGTTCTTCTCGGCCAATTCATTATTCCAATCATTGCCCGGCAGAAATCAACTCGCTCCGTTACAAAATCTTTTATTTGGGGGATGAAAACAAGAAACTAAAATTGGTGCTAGAGTGGAGACTGTGCATCCATCGATGGCCCTGGTCCAGCACATGGCTAAAATAAAAATAGATCATCCTATCAAAGGGTAGCTGTTGGGGCGGCAGAGGGCTCGTGGCCTCGCTTTTTATCTTATTCAAACAAAACTCTGTGACTATATGTATAAATATTATTGTGCAGACACTAAAATACAATACAAACATCATGCGGAGTGTGAGCAGATCTGTTGATCCTATTCCTGTGCCAATCATTTTTACTTTTATTGGTTGGCAATCGGCATTTCTATTTGATAAAGGCCTCTGGCGGTATCTGGTTCGCCTTCAAGAGATTTTCGAACACCAAGCCGGCATGATTATAATCCCAATTCATCTCCTCTAGGCACCTAGAGATTTGAAATCAATTATAAATGGACTTGGCTGGATCCTTCGGTCCTCCTCCGCACTTACTTGCGACTCCAGTCTAGATTCATTTGACTCTTTAAACTCATGGCCTGGACCATTTGCATTTTGGTGGCATCATCTGTCGCCGGCGGCGGCCCTCCGGCGGCACTGGTCACACTGGTATTTAGCGGCATTGAGGCAGCGCCGCTTGCAGTAGCTAAACGATTCTGTAGCGAGGATCCGGACGCTCCAGCCATGCCCGATGCAGTGGTTCTGGCACCAGTACCAGCTATGGCAGCGCCTGGTGCATCAGCTGGCCTATGCTGAGATCTCTTAAAAGCGCGCACCTGTTCATTTGTGGCGGACGTAATGAAGATCGTCTCGTTCCGTATGCAGAAGCCCGAGTTCTGTGGTACCACCACAAACGTGCGCATAAAGTGGCGCCACCCGTACGCATGTGATGTGGATGGCCTATCGTGCTCGCCGCTCAGCTCCTTGAACAGTCCCGTCACCGTGAACACAATCATTTGGGGCTAAAATGAAGTAGAATAGAGAAGGGGGAACAGATATGTAGATGGATGCTCACGGTGTAAATGGTTAGATCGAAGGTGAAGGTGCTGCGTTCGTGCACCGTACGTGGCCACTCGTTCAGGGTGGCCACACAGGCCAGGCGGCCGTTCTTGAGCAGCCTCGTGCGATGGTCAACGCGATCTTGATTCACAAAGCGGCAAAAATTGCGATTAAACTTCCAAAAACTGGTCAATCTGCCTACATAGGATGCACTTGGCATTGTGATAGACAGCATAGCATGCTCATGATAGGCATCCAGGAGGGACTGACGGCTCTCCATATCGAATGTTTTGAAGTATTGATCCAAAAACTGGCGGACCACATCGGCACCGGCATTGTCGCACAGAAACGAGGTCTGGGTCGTTGGCATTGTGCCGAATGTGGCCAAATCGAAGGCAACCTGCGGCCCCAGTGTTTGCCCATCCAGTTTGACCAGTTTGGGGAACTTACTTCGTAGTTCGCTGACAAACTGCCGTGAGTCCTTGCAGCGCAATCGACACGGATTGTTCCGCAATATCAGCTCCACAATAGGCAAATTACAGAACACCAAGAGTTTGTCCAGAGATGAGATCTGCAGAAGAGATATTACTCGTTGAGTTATGGCAATGCTAGGTTTTGCTAGGTCACTGATGCTCACCTTATTGTCAGCCAAGTGGAGTATCTTGAGGTGGGGCAGGCGCTTGTCGATGCGTTTGAATGCCTTCATGGACATCAGATTGTTATCGTTCAGACTGAGGGCCTCCATTTCGGGTATATTTTCGCACATGATGTCGAGGGCGGCACCCATCACCTTGTGCAGAAACAGGGGGCAGAACACCTGCTTTATCTCGGGATCGGCGTAGAACTGCGACATATCCAGGGCCTTGGTCTGACTATTATAACGCTTTGCCATGACCTGCTTCATCCGCTCCTTAAGGGCATCGTCGACAATCACCAGCGGTATGCCGTTGCGCACGCGCGGTGCCAGCCGGAAGCCATCTGGCATTTGTGCATGTTTTCCCAGCTGTTGGATGTGCTCGGCCATCTCAGGGTCGTCCACATGAAAGCAGACGCTATCGCTTTCGGTTCGCCAGTACTGGGTGTTAAGGGGATGCGGAGATAGTGCTGCCAATAATGCACGCATAAGCGCATCCTTCCCGTAAATCTGTCCATTATGTATCGTCACTTGGTACCAGCCAAAGGTGTTGGTCATCAGTTTGCCAAATTTGCTCTGTGGAATCTGTGAGCCTCGACGATCTTTGGCTGCTGTTGTCATTGCATTCATGTCATCATCATCATCCAAACGACGGAAGTCATCCTTGCGCAATTTTATTTCATTTCTGTGGGGAAATTGTGGAGGCTTGAAGCTGACCCGTCTCTTGTCGCGGTCCTTGCGACGTTGCAGATCATCGCCATCGCCATCGGCATCAAAATCTTTCAGGCTACCACCGAATTTAGGCATTGTTGTTTTATTAGCACACGCACAAGTTGTTGCTGGGATAATTTGTTCACAAACTATCGTTTCATTACCACTATTCCACTTCATCCGACTGCCAGAATTTTGAGCAATGTAGGAATGTGAGGAATGTAGAACAAAGAAAATTAAAAGCTTGTCTTTTGATTTTATTTTTTAAATAACTATCATTATACATACATATAATAACTAACATTTATATAGCCGTTTTCCCAAAGGAAAAAGTATGTTTGTAAACATACTGGTTCAAAAACCGAAAAGAATACATAAATAAACTATTTATTCTGAACCGGTTGCAAAGTTTCTCTGCAATAATCCTTATAATTACGCGCTTTCGGTTTATTTTTGCATCTTCAAAATTGTGGACGTCACAGAGTTATGCGATTTGAGAAGAGCGTGGCAAAAGATAAAAATAAAAACTTCATTCAATGTGAAACCATGGGACTCCCTCTGGCTGTTTTTCGCTTTTACACGAATTTAAAAAACTTAATTTTCTTATTAGCTCTTTATTTTATAAAATGTTTCGGGTCGTCGCTGTCCGATATTTTACTCATATCGGCGCGAGAAAGCGGAGCGATTCAGCCGGAGATTGGTTTTCCCCCTAATACTTACATATATATATAATTCAATGGGATGGTTTATACACAAAAATATAAATATAGGTATGTACATTTTCTATCAATGGGATAGAAACAACATTTAAAATTATCTCCCTATTTTCTAAAAGCGATTTTTTTGTTTTAATAATTTTCGTATTTATAATGCTAATATTTTACACTCACCAACTGCCTACGCAGTTCTTTCCAAATTGATTTTCCCTATTTTATTTTGAGTTTTTGTCGTAATTCCAGAACGGAAATGCCCACTTTAATATATCAATAAATACACAAAGCCATGGATGGAACCCGATAGAAGTAAAACATCGTAAATATCGATAGTACCCTTGATGACTTTGACACCTCTCATTGTAAACAATGCATACGCACACATTGAAAGCATTAAGAAAATGACTAAGAAACTACGTTGTTTAAGATTTTAATCCAACATCGCTGATTGATCAGAAGCTAAATGTGGAGAAGCTTCAGCTTGATTTGGAGCCTTTTAAAATGGCTATAGGTAGTGCCTTGCACCCTCACCTGTGAGAAAAAATACTACGCCGTAACGATGATGTCTCTGCTGGCATGGCTGATTAGTGACGTCATTGTTGATGGAGACCACAAGGAAAAATGCGAGATTGTTTTCTGATATATCGGTAGGAGAGTGCGTAGGACGTGAGAACTGTGAGGCATATACCAGTACGGAATACCAGCTAATCAATAAGGTAATTCCATAATGGCCACAGTTACCCAACTCACGATTTCTCTCTTGTTCCAGCCTGCATATCTTCCAATTACCTCCATGAGCTAGGGGAAAATACAGTTTGGGAAACCATTTTCCTAGCTTTTCCCTGTCACGTCTTTTTGGCTGTGAAGTCCCACTGACCGTGTAACTTTTGACTCGTCAGAAAGTACACAGAATGTGTCACGTTCGCGCTGGGGACTCTCATGTGTGGGCGCTATCTTGTGTGGATGCGTTGGCACCTGGCGGCGAGGTGTTGGCTTTCTTCTGGATTTTAGTTACCGCGCCGAGCCGCAACGAGCTCATCACATGTCTCCTCCACTCGGCGACACTCCGCGGTGGCACTGTGATTAGACCGCCAGCACGTAGAGGGTCTTAGCATCCAGCCAGATGCTGCTGCTCCAATCAGATGTCAACTACATTGCAGATTAACGGGGATTTGTGGCTCCTTTGTTCCAACCTTTTTACTTTGAGCGTAAGAATTACGAGTGCTTTGAGACTTCTGTGGCTATGCATCTTTAGTTTAGAATGAATATAAATATACTTTTGGTCATGTCAGGAAGTTAATTGCTTAACATTATTTAAGCTATCATTCTTATTATCCCATGGGGACCACTTTAACCAGGGCTCAATAAAAGTGTATACATTTTTATGTGCAATATAAATAGGGATACCCGTAAAGGCGACCTTCAAAATGACTCAACATTAGGTATTGTTGGATCGATAAAATCTGTTAAATTTGTCACTAGCAAATGGAGTGATTCTGGAAAGATGAAAAATAATTGATTTAGACTTATGCATAAATTCATTTTTTTTGTTTTTTGCGATTTCCATAATTTCCGTTGCCAGCTGTACCTTTAAGGAGTTTTTCGTTACACATCGCTTTTAAAATGTATTCCAATTTCCATATATTTTAATGGAACACCGCTTTAAGTAATATTTCCAGTAGACAGCGCGGACACGAGTAGCAACAGGCTGCTACTTAAAAATCATTGGAAAAAATTCAATGAAAATATTATCAGTGTACATAGTCGCATAAATTTCACAGAATACAGCCAGCAACAGTTGGCTTTAATGGAGCTGATCCATATCCGCGTCTGCTAGCGGAAACTTTTTTGTGCTTTCCATTTTAAAAATGGATAAATATGTGCTCCTGTATGTATTTTTTATGCGGTACTCGGATATGGGAGATATATTTACATTTTGCATCTCTTTTTTCGGTGGGCCTGGTGAAGGCCCACCTGCTGGCTGTCGGCAAACGTAAATAAACATAAAATCCAATTTTCCTCTACCTCGTTGCATGTTTGCCAGGCTCCTTCTCGTGTTACTTGGTTTTCCAATTCTTTGAGTTGCTTCTCATGTCTTGTCAGTTCTTTCGGGGGGCGCTGTCAGGCCCACTTGAAGATTCGCAATCAACGCCACCAACAGAAGGCGGCTGGCAGGTGGGCAATTGATGCCACTGCTCTTTTGATCTGCTCCAATTTCATTCTCCATGACAGCTGAAATCTCTCTGAAATTTACCCGATTTGGGTCGCCCCATTACGTATGTATATTGGCTTCAACATTAAAGCGGGTGTGGTACATTGCGTAATATTTTGTGATTGGGACACCACCAATAGGGCTGACAACCAACTGACGGCAGACTTTTGCGGCTAATCTGAATAACAAATTCAGTTGTGTGGGGCGAAACAAAAACTTGCATAAAACTGACCAGAACTCGGTCAGATTTACTTAACTTGACAAAAAAGAGTTTCGAGGTTGTATGAAAAGCTCGTTTGGAAACGGCTGTGAAAAAATTATAATAGAATATCCTCGAAACTTAAAACATAATTTAAAAGACAGATTTGGTGTATAAAATAGTAGTTTTAAAAAGCTCTATTTGTTTTACTACCATACTGAAAACAAATATTTTAAAAGAATATTTTTAAGTTTCCATTGCTGAAGCAGCTGTTACAAGAGTCTCAAAATCGATTAGCATAAAACTGATAATAAACTGAACTTCTGTTGAGGCTGTTGCTGATACATCGGCAACAGCAGTAAGTAAAAACCCAAATGACCAGAATTTTGCTTGAGTTGAACGAGTCCCGACGAACTTTAACTGCGTGAAAAACAAAACATTTTTGGGGACATATAGGCGGGCCATCTTTTTGCGGAGTTTCCAATCAAGGAATTTTTCACTTGTCAAATATTTTCAGTTGAACTCTAAATTATTATGGAAGCAATACTGATGCCACCTCTCGAGTCCACCTATCAGATTACGATTTGTCCTTGACCGGAGTAGGGAAATGGGGACCAAACGAAAAGGGGGACAAGGGAAAACGTGAGTGGATACGCTTTCCCTTTTGGATACCCTTACAGATCTATTGTATCTAGGGGAGGTGGAATTATATTTTGATAAGATTGTGCATATGCATAATATCATTGACATAAACAATTCAATGCTCCTCCGAACGCACCTCGTACGCTCTTAAAAGAATCACAAATTATTCCTTTTTTGTGTGGCAAACATTTTCTCGTAAAAGTAATACAATAGTCTCTGAAAGAGTGCTTCAAAAGGGGAGCGTATTTCAATTTGTTGTTGCCTTTTCCGCGCTTATCTACGTTTCTGGAGCACAATGGTTTTGGGGTGGGGTTTAGGTCAATTTTAGATTTTACTTTTTTCAGCTTTTGCTTTCCTATTGTTTTTCGCTCCGCTCTTCCACCCTAGCAGTCTTTTTCCCGTGCAATTGAGTTAAATCGCAGTTTTATGTGTGCATTTTTTCTATTTTCGGTTTAACTTTATCCGATGTTCAAACAACCTGTTTGCTTTCACCTTTCCCTGCTTTTGTTGCAGTTTTATTGGTACGATTTAAAATCAATTGAGGTTCTTGATTTCGATTTTGTTTTGGGCGTTCTCCGTGTACTTCGTGTTCTTATCTTTGGAATAAGGCATATGACCTTTTTTCATGAACAAAAATTTACCTATTGCTTATATTTTTCGTTTTAGCTGAATGAAGATGGCTTTCAGGCGGTGAAAAAATTGCATACACTCAAATTGTATAATGCGATTGCACTGAGTTCTAAACTGTTCAGTTAGTTTCACTGGATACAAATTGATAAAATTTGTTTAAGTGTTTATAAATGTCTAAAGTGTACAAACCTGCAATACGAATGTGCGTTTTCCAAAACTTAACGGTTATTTTCCCACTAAGGATAATGCTGCTTAAACATAGTATATGTATATATATATATATAGTATATATATATACATACATATATCACAGCAGATTGATTTTAGCTTCTTTGTTTTGCTTTTATGGTTTGCTTAAAATATAAGAATAAAATGCAATTTAAATTTAAGGCTCATTGGAAAATTGGCTAGAGAACGATAAGGAAACATAACGCTTCTTCAAACGATAAAAGAGAAGCTTGTATTTGGTCTCCATTTATATTTTCGTTATTTCAATATGTTAATATCCCTTTTTAAAGATCGATTACGCAAAATCCATTCAAAATGAAGGTATAATTTTAGATGCGACCCCGCCCATGGACAAGTGTCGGGAACATACTATCAAGTTCAATAAACATTATGATGCTTGTGGCATTTACGAGGTTCTAATATAATTTATGCGATTTCTTGTACACCCTTTAACCAGTTTATGGGCGTTTTATGTGTTTCATATGGTATTTTGTTAGGCGAAATTTTGCAGTAAATTTGATTTTACTACACAATTCAAGTGCTGTGCTGTACGGTGCGTATGCGTATTCCGCGCACACAATCCAAGAATTAAACCGCAGGTGGCATACTTGGTGAACACTTTTTGAATATAGATCATATAAAATATATATGAAAGAGTTTCCACCTTACTTACATATTTCCAAAAAAGGAAATTATTGATTACTTTTCAGAGATTTCCTGCTTTAAAGAATCGTTTGCATCAAGCGTTCGATTGAGAACACTCGTATAAAATTCTGCTGGTAACAGTGCAGAAAATAAGGGGATAATAAAAATAAAAATTCACTCCTTATCATGCAACAAGTTGGGTTTTACCTGTTGCTGAAAGGATGGATTGGGATTGTCTACTAGAAATTGCATGTTTGACAAGTATCTCAAAGAAAGAACAAAATCACATTAAGAATAGTATCTAAAATGAACTTTGCTCATAATCTTCTTAATAATCAGCTCCATCCTATCCTTTATCCTCATAAGTAGACCGACTCTCACCAACTAGGCCACAATAAAGCCATTGTATCGTCAAGTTTTTAATTAAAAATTATGACCAAATTACTATCCGCGCCTAAGTGCATAAGTTTGTTGACTGCTCAAATGTGTCACACTCCCACCATCTGTCATAAGTTTGATGTACGTATGGTTATGGAGACCCTGAGAATCCCAACTGGTAATGACTCTGACAGACACGCAGGAGCCTTCCTGCGAGACGTTGACGAGCATGGCCACATTTTCTAAGCGAAACTTTTCCATTGCCCTTAGAGTGCAACTGAGAGAAGAGAAGGCCCACTTATGTGGCAGGCAATGAAATTTAATTCGTCTATGTGTGTGTGAATGGAAAATGAAATTATCCCTATCATGCAATGGCGACAGCCACGTCTCCAGAAAAGAGGTCCCATGCCTCTGCCGTGCTTACAACTTTATACGAGCACTGCTTGAAATTTGCTATCGCCTAAAAGGGAAATTATCTTTTGGCTGCCTCATTACTCTCACTTTGACGCAGCTTTAATTAAGTGCCAGGGAAAACCATCAAGCGATGAAAACTTAAATGCGGTTGTCGTGTGTCTAATGAAGAACTTTCCATTAAAATGAATACGAGGTAGTCAACCATAACCAAGGCATATTAGCGCCATGAAGGAATAACGGACTCTTTGGCAGAGCATTTCATTCCTTTAAAACAAAGAGGTGGAAAACCGAATGATTTCTTTAGGTCGATCATATTTTTTACTTTACAGTCGGTTTATTTCTTTTCTCTACATTGAAATCACCTGAGAAGTCATTATAACCTCTGAAAGTGTGCACAAATTGACAAATAAAATATTCACTCTCAGAATCCAGATCCCACACGATTGAGTGTTTAAACATCTCAATTTAATCTGTGGTAGCCACATTTCTTTAGATTTGGCTTAATGATATATGTACTTATAGTATGACTATTCTGATCCCTTGTACTTCCTTTCTAAGTTGCATTCATAATAATAAAAATCTATTTTTTTGCATTATCGGGTTATTTCAAGCAGCTCTCACAGTCTTTTCATCTTATTTCGTTTTAGTTCCTTTTAGTTCAGCTAAATCTGATTTTTTACATCAAAATTTAAAATGGGAATTTGTTATGTTATGGGTTCAATCATATTACATGCTTAAAGTTCTTTCCAAGTTTATCATAAAATGAGAAGATATGTATTTTTCATGTCTTTAAATAATATAAATTGCTTGGCACTGTAACTGCTCATCTATTCTATGGAGCTGCGTGACCCCGCGCATAAATTAAATCAATTAGTGCCAGACAGGACGAGAGCTGCACAGTGTTCTGTTGGCCGCAAATTTGTAAATGTTCGGTTGACAATATTCTGTTTGGGTATGTGGTTTGTTTGTACTTGCGGCCAGGGCCAAGAGGTCGGCAAATTGAATCGGCATTTGACATGTCTATGTAGTCGATTGTAGTTGGCTGTCTAATCAAAACATTATGCCTTATGCCAGAGGATTAAAATTCCATGATGATTTACTAGCCTTGGAATATTGTGGAGAGTAAGTTCAAATATTATTGTGGTGGAGTGGATACTCCGATATTAAATGAGATTTTTTCCAACTTCTGTAAAAAGTTTTTACTAAAAACACAAAAGCAGAGCCAGTATAAGTGTCCCTCGCTTGTGGTTGAGGAAGTAGGGAAAATAAATTAAGAACAAGAAAAACTTTTCCAATCTGTCGGTGTCTGTCGCACTGTCCAAAGGATTCTACAAAAAGAATAAAGCAAGGGCGGAATTTAGTCAGCCAGCAGCTTATGAAGATGATAAACAAATTAACAAATTTATTATTGTTTTTATATTTTCCCCGAAATTTTAAATTTGACTTTCAAATGGAGACCTTTATTTTATGGGAAATAGATTATTCGAAAGTACTTCATTCGGATTTGGTTAGCTTTTTATGGCTAAAGAAATAATAATTTGCATTTTTATGATTTTAAGTCAATCTTTACGGCTTCCTTTTCGTCAATCACGCGTACGGAATATCATTTAAAATCAATAAAAACATTTTATTTCATAAATTTCGATGTATTTATTCGAAAAATGTGCGGCTATTTGTAATAAATAAAATAAAAATGAAGTGTTTTTTTGTTTTAAATGTAAAGAGGGAGAAAAGCGATACATGTTAAAGAAACGGATTAATTTATTTATAAAAAAAATTTCAATAATAAACATATATTCAACAATAATTTGATTTCACAAAGTGAAATATAAATTGAACTGTTTTGAGTAAACCCAAATTATGTTGATCTACTTTGTGATATGTTTAAACATAAAGCATGCATTTACAAATAAATTAACTTTTAGTAATAATGCAAATCACTCCTTTCATCTGATTACTATAACTTTATTATTAGCAATTATTTTTTATTTATTTTTGTACACTTTAAGAGACAAATTTCATTGCACATACATTTTGCAGATCGACTCAGGTCAAAAGCTGAATAAATATTTCTGGTACTTTGAATATTCTCTGTTTTATTCCTGCACTTAGAGAGTTAGGGACTTTTCTGAGGGGAACTTTTATGACTGTTGGCGTTACATTTGTTGGAATATATGTACATATGTACATATCTTTCACACACTCCGTATGAGTGTAGTCGTAAAACTATTTTATGATATTCCGAGTTTATCTCTTGTGGAATATACGCAGTCTGTTTAGGGAAGTGCAAGCCAAATGAATAATTTTCTCAACAAATGTAGCTTATGTTGAGGTATAATGTTTAACTTATTCTAATCGGTTAAATATATAAAGAAAATAAATTTTTACGAAAATTTTCATTTTATCTTTCTTTGCCTTTTTTTTGCCTTTTCTGCGATATGAAATGGCCAAAGAAATGCGTTGGATTGGCCATTAAGTGGGGAAGGCGGAGAATCGCAACTTCACAGCTCACAAGTCACAGACATTAGCTGTCACCTGGGGAATACGAGAATGTTGGCTCATCATCAAACCCCTTTGGCCACAGGGACACAGCCAACAGCTAACAGATTTTTTGTTGAATGCAAATGAATGCTGCAAGCACACATCTTAAATCAGGGCTTTATATTTACATATGTATATCGTGTGTATATATTCCATTCATATAATTTCCAGCAATTTAATTATATTTCCATGGTCTCTGGGACTGCTCACAAAGGCAGTTTCCGTGCCCTGTCTGCAAATTGTTTGTCGATTGCATTTCCCATTCGAAAGAAGAAGATTGTACAGAAAAGATTTACCTTTACGTAAAAGTTGTTCTCTCTGCAATTCGAAGTTGTGTCCTTAGATCTACAAAGACAGGCATTTCATTTGATTCGAAGGCATCTTTGGCAGCACTGGAATTTCGATCCAATTGTGGCTTTGAGGTTCAGGAATAAGGCACCGCATGTGAAATATTTTCGATGGTTTATTTCCAAGCTTTTATACTCGAAGTCCATGTCATTTATATTATTTTTGGGTCCGTTGCTTCTGATGCTGCGGTCGAAATGCAATTGAAATCATCTGCTGTCAATGGATTTAAGGTGTGTCCGAGCCATTACGGTTTTTGTTCAACAGCAGTAGCATGCTGTGTGTGTACACAATTAATCAAACAGCAGCCAAAAAACGAGAGGACAAAAAAAAAAGAAATATTAAATTGTTCAGACGCAATGTTGACCCGAATGTATGGCACACAACCGCAAACAGGCATCGCGTCGCCTACATATATGCCACATGTAAATGTTAGACATGCGTTCGGTTTGCTGCCGAATCAAATAAGCGGAAAAAATCGCTTGGACTGATATACCTATGTAATACATATTATGTATGTATACTATGAACGATTCGACAATCGTGATGTTCATACACCACAACAGCGACAAATGAGGGAACAACTTGATTCGATCTGCACAAGTTTTCATACAAGTTTTTTCTGTTTATTAGATAATTAAAATCATAAATTATAGTCAACTAGTGAGCCCTGTCACTATTCGCTGTGGCGCACATGCTGGTTGCATGGATAAAAAAAGAAGATAACTCCGTCAAGGTGCAGAAGTATCCAAAAGCATTAATTTTAGCTACATGAGAAAATATTCCTGCCACTCCTCTAGCAGGCTGAGTAAATATAAAGCACACCTCGTGGCTTCCAAAAAAATAGCACTTTTCCTCGAAATTTGTTGAAAAGTTTTACTTTATATTTAAATATGCACCAGATAAATCTTCTAGAGTGTTTCATTCGATGAACTGAAAAAGGATTAGACCAATTTAAAATTTGACCCATCCACTGAGTATGTGATGCGACACTTTAAATGTCCTTAAGTCAATTGCACACTTTCACTATCCAACACTAACCTATATCAAAAATGTATTTTTATCCCTTTTTTGTAAAAATATTTTACCACTGTCGATGGAAACAATTTTACCCGCCAGCAACTTCCAGTAAAATAAATTATTTCGCTTGACTTTGTGCATCCCTGAACTTGGGATTTTGCAGATGTTTTCACTTAAGCCAAGCAAATTGTTTAGCTTTTATTTGTTGCCACATAAAATTGATAAACGAAACATCTGTTTTAATAGAATTTATTTTTTCTGGAAAAAGAAGTTAGTTCTTTTCACTGTTCATACGTATTGCATATATGAAGTCTGCTCTTCAATCATTCATACATCCATGTGTTGCGTTGAGCAAATAAAAATCCTTCACAGCTTTGCGCATTTCTTGCATCGCAATTGGATATTTTTTCAGGGAGACCCCATATAATATGTCGTTAAATATGGATATAAAAAATAGTGCAATAAATAGTTAGGGTCACTAAATTTTTATATGACAGTTCAATGCGGCAAACTGAAGAAATTGGCTTTTGCATTCGTCGGGAAAATAAAATAAAGGTTAAGGAGTGACTAAATAAGATTTAAAATCCAATTTGGAGAATTTTCGTATGTATCATAAAGTATTAATAATACCGCGCAGGACATAAAAATGTTAGGTTCATTCTAGGAGATAACTCGATAATAATAATGTTTATAGTCCGGCTGCAGTATAATTTTCTGATCATTTTCGGCAAGCTGAATTGGTATATATTTTCCACTTCCTCTTGATATTGAACCCCGACTTTGCAACTTGAATTGATTAATAATTCATAAAATTAAAATAGCAAAATTCAGAAATGACCATTTTAGCAGTCGGCCCTTCATTTTCAGGACTTCACTAATGATTGCTGTTGCATTCTGTCAAAATGTTTTGTTTTACTCTGCTCCAGCACGGTCCCCCAATGTTGAAGTCTTCCTTTAAAATGGCTAATTGTGTCACTCTAATGTCTTTGGCCATCCATGTGCGTGGATTACGTGTTTCGTTTGCCAAAGCAGCAGACCGCAGAGGAAAATAGCCACAAAAGATTTGCCAGGAACACGTTTTATTTTATTTTCTGTTTCCAGGACAGGAAAAATGCTTTCCATCTACGTGATGCTCGTCCCTCTTCGGTGTCAGTATTACATCTAATGGGGAGTAAATGGTTTTATTTCTATTTACTTTTTCATGCAGCTTGAACAGTTTTTAGATGAAAAAATGCTCTAAAGAGCTATATATTTTTTTCAAAAACTCGTTTCTACTTTAAGGCCAAACATTTTTTTGCCCATCATCGGTTGGGAATACCTTGGTGAAACTTGAAATCTTGAGTATAAAAACGTTAAATTCACTCAAAACTTAATTTGTGTATAAAGTTTTGTCTAAGAGTAAGGCTGTTGTTTGAAATCTGTTTTGGCTTTTATAATTGAGACAGAATCCTGTAATGGTTTTGATTGAAAACTGTTTTTTTGTTTCCTGGTCATGCTTTAAGAGCTGCACACTTCTCCCACTTACCATCTTGATTAGTATTCGTCAGTTGTTTGTCCATTTTGCTCGGCCATTTGCTTTGCCCATAAATTTCCGTTTCCGCTCGAAGCACTTGGCTGTCGTCACCGCCATGGAAATACCATTTCCGTCACGCCGAGGCGCTTGGAAAAAGGACAGCGTCAGACAGCATCATCGAAACGCGTCTTCGTCATCGTCGACATCCGTCAGTGCCCTTAGCGCTTCCGCGTCCTGTCCATTTACAGCTTTCGATTTTTCCCATTTTCCTCACTGTACAACAGTTGAGTTGTGGCCCAGTCGCCACGTTGGCTTCATAAAAACTGCTATCGCTATTTTTTTCCACTGATTTCTTAATGTTCGTGACAATGTACCTCCTATATTTAGTAGTAAACACATTTGAATGAAGTCCCTTGCCTTTTTTTGAGAACTGAAGCAATATTTACGAGTATTTCGTTGATTTAGTTTTAGTGCTGCATAATTTTTATCCTTGTCGATTTTCATTTCAATGCGCTAATTAGGTTTCCATTTACTGCTTTTCTTTTCCTTATCCTTTCACCTGTTATTACCTTAATTCCTTCGCTAATTGCACTTTTTGTTTTTTTCTGGTGGTAAGTTGAGTTGTCACAGAAAAAGTGTAAAAACCTAAGAAGCCGATTTTGGTACTTAAACATATTTTTTTATTTATATTCTCTTAGGCTATAAAGTTTCTGAAGGTACATTTAATGGAACAAATATGTTTGTGTATTAAATATTATGAATACTTTCCCCAATAGTAGAGAATCCAAAATGAAATGCCACAAATTACCCATCTCACGCGCCTATTAGTGGGCCGAGTGCGACTTATTTTCTTAGTAATTTCATTTGAAATACGCATACGCCACGTGTGACGCACGTGAGAGATGGTGCTAATAACAGAATGGGTATTATTTTTTCGTACATGTGGGCGGAATTTTATTTAATTTACGTAGACATTTCGTTGGCGAAAGTACATTTTAGTATAATAAATCCACTAAAGAGTGGAGTTTTAATTTAAATTATGGAGAACGATTTCATGAATGGATATCAATTTCTTAAAGCTAACACGGTCAATTGATTTTTTCTTTCACCTGATTATGTATGCGGATCACGTGTTCATCGGACGGATGTGATAAGGCTGATTTTCACGAGATTGGTTAACCCCAAATTGCCTGTTTATTATCGTTGGGTGTGCCACCTGAATAACAATTTCCTTTACCAGGAAAATGGGTATAATTTATATGCGCCAATTCATCAACCACATGACTCAATACCCTTTTATTTACCTTATTTTTTCTAAATGAAAGCCCCTCCTTGAATGTGTGAATTTATGCCGACGAGACAGTCGCTTCCTCCTGCCCGCTCTTCCTCCTTTACATCCTTCTAGCAGACAGCTTACGCAACAGGAAACGGAAACGTCGTCAATTGTCTGCGTCAGCCCTTTTCTGGCATAAGATTTATGTCAAACACGATAAAGCTGTTACACGAATACTGATTTTATTGCGTCAATTTGTATCCTAGGCTTTGGTTTGATTCAATTTTTTTATAAAATAATATCTTCCACTCGTTGACCCAATCTGCATCATCGAAGCCCCTTGCTGGTTCGCCTCAATTATTACGAGTAGGATATACGTAAGGCTGCACCACTTTGATTTAGCTACGATATTTACCGGAAAATATCGGGCTATCATTAAAAGGGTACAATGTACTTTCCTCTAATTGCAAATCAAACAATAATTGCCTGTTTCATTTCAACAGATAATACCCAAACTGTAATTTCCTTTGAAATTTTCCAACCGGAAATGGCAAACCAGATTGCGAACAAACCAGAGAAGCAAATGGAAAACCAACAAAAAATTTGCACAAATCCCAGACCTTAATTCAAATGGAGAGGGTAAGAGAAATCTCTGGCAACGGAGCAAAAACCAAACCGCTTCCTGAGTTTTGCTTTTGTTTGGTAAGGTCTGTTCGACTCTTTTGGCCAAGCTTCGCCAAGAAAATATCTCTTCTATCTTTGTAGTTTTTCGCCTGAGGACTCTTTATGGAGAAGTATTAATTGAGTTTGTTAGCGGAAAGTAGAGCTAATAAAATACTGTCAAAGTAGGGGAAGAGCAAAAATTCTACGCTTCCAGCCATATTAATGAGCATCTATAAACAGAATTTCCCGAAATATCCCCTTACAAAAAGGTCAATTCGACCTCGTCGAACTTAAACTATCACACGAACTTGAACTATCACAACTATTTACAGAGCCATCTTCCATGGACAACGATGCACTCCAGCATATTTCTGAGGTCATGGCGATAAATATATTGTTCCCAGAGCATAGGGTGCCGTTCCAATCCCGTCCAACCGAGGCAGTTGCTAACATACGTCTGTAGACTTTTTCAGATCTCCTCGATTTCTATCTGTGTATAATTTGTGAGACAAACTTTGTCATGCGAGCTCTGGCAGTTAGTCCACCAGCTGCGGCCCTGCCGCAAAATATAACCAGGACCAGCACCAAGACCCGAACTAGCACCAGGACCGTGGGTAGAACAGGAGATCACGAGTTGATAAATTTTCAAATTTGCATGCCAATGAATGGCATGGAATTGTTGCTACAGAGTTTTAACTTTTGCTTGTGGGTGGGTACTCTGGTACGCTGCTGTGCGGTCGGAGGTGGTGTCTATCGTATCTAGATAGAACGTGCAAAGAGATTTATCCCTGGGCCGTTGAGGTGGCATCCTTCAACGAGCTGAGCTGCATTAATTGAATGTCGAACTTTGAGTGGCTTATATCATTAAAAAAGGGCCCAGGAGCTAAGAACCAAGTGCTTGTCAACCAGCTCGTACCAGTACATTTTACGCTAGTTAATTGAGATTTTATATTTTCTTCATTAAGTGAAAAGATTCTGAACGGATACACATCTCCAGTACTATCCATGCAGACCTAAAAATTCACAGGAAAAGTTTGTCAGAACCAGTTTGGTGCCGTGCTCGGGATTTTCTGACCTGCTAAAATCGAGTCCTGGCTGATGAAAGTGTGAAAATTAGCCAAATAGACCCATCAGAGGAGACGCCAAACTTATTGGCCCATCCTGCGTATCAGCACTTTAGGGTGAGTGCAAAAATATGTCAAACACTGGCTGGTGGCTGGCTGGTGGCAAATTCTATTGGCATAGAGCTTATTACCCCTTCAGTTAAGACTGTAGCACCTTTAATAGAACCTCTTTAATTGGTGCACTAAACTATTGGAAAATCTTCTGCTTTTTGCAGCGACAGTTTTACATTTGGCCGGGGCCCAGGATATTCTGAAAGGAATTTCAAGAGGCCACGGTCTATGCGCTGAGTGTTTCATGCTCTCATTGAAGCAGTCAACCTTTTACGCATTTACTTTGGCCTCCATTCGCCATTCTAGTGCCCCTCAGGATGCATCCATTTAGATGGTATACCCAGAGAAATATATGGTCTTAAACATCGAAATATGGCCTTAAATTAAGGTAATATGGAATTTGGTTTGTGTTTAGGAATCATAGCTTTATTTTAAGTCCATGACAGTTAAGGCTATAATGGTCTATAAAAATCGTCCAATTTTTGCCGATTATAATTTTTTTTATAGTATAGCACAGTATATTATGTAGTATAGTATATATATATGTAGTATATTATTACTTTATTTATTTAATAATACAAACAATTTTGCTGATTAATGTCGTTTGCTTTCGAATGCAGTCAAATTCTGTTTCTGTCTTAACCCGGATTCGAACCTCGGACCTCACGCGTGTTCTTCCAACGTCATTACCACTACACTAAGGGAAACCTAAAAAACTTAGAAGCACAAAATAAGGACTTTGTGCGCTGGAAAAAGACTATCAGTTTCTGTAGGAGAAATTGAAAAATGCAATTAAATGTTTATAAACTCTTATCATAAATCTTTCCGCAGCCCTTGCCGTAACTACAATACATTTTTCCATCTGTTTTATATATAAATTTAATGTACATTAGAGAAAATTAAATTAAATTTTTCTCAGTGCATTCAATTTGAGTTTCACTCGAAATGAATTCATGCATTCCACTCCATGACGAGATGAAGGGCAGATGCAGAACAAGTTTCTGGCCAGATGGACATTCGGAAGTTTTATAATTTATTATGTCCACGCAGCAGTTTGTATAAGAACTTAATTTTATTAATGAACGCGGGTAGGCACTAATCCAAAGCGATGCAGCTAACAGGGAAGGAAAAAAATGAAGAATAATATTTCAATTAATTACTCAACCCACGAAATGTCACGCCAGATCGGACACTTCGGTCAATTTTGACGGTGTGAAAAAGCATTATATCAAGAATTTGAAAGATACTGACTAGAGAAATACATAAAGATCAGAAAAATGTTCCATACTTATTGACAGACAGCGTTTGCACTACAGAAGATGCCTTATGACTCCTTTTGTCGTCAAATTCGTCAAAAAAGCTGAAATGTAGCATTCACATATGTGGTCCAATTTGCTCTTTCGTATGTGTGTAGACTTAAGCCCATTCGATGTAATTGGATTTGCAAAAGTGAATGCATAAATTGACATCTTCTTTGCTTTCCTTTCAGAAGCTCAAACAGCAGCTCGGAGAATCATTCACAGTTCTGCCTGAATGTTTCTTTATGATTGCGACATAATACTGTAACATCGTCGGGCTTAAGGATGCTTAAAACGGTTTACCTTTCCGTCTTCTTTTTACTTCCTTAATTTCAAATATTTGATTAGCCTTTGAGCACAGTTCTGGCAGAACGTTTTGGTTCTATATTTATTGGCAAGCGAAAGCTGACTTCTCTCCACGCCAAACAATTTCGCGAAAGACAAGCAGCGGGATGCAGTACTTGAAGGAGCTTCAGGTCTCAGTCTTCAGCCACTCTGATGTACAGGAAAGTTGGAGTGAAAACTTTTGGCACTCAGCTGCTTTCTCGAATAAAGGCTTCCACTTTCGGTGTAGTCCTCTGCATGAATGCAAGCTCTGACAGAAGATGGTGCCCTTTCTGGAAAGGGATTTCCCGTAAGCCAGTTGCAATTTACGCATACCGCCAGGAGGTGCAAAAATAATGCCAGAAAATCTGTACAATCAATCTGGAATGTGGCTGGGAAACCAGAGAAATGCGTCCAAGAAATGCGCAGACAAAATAATTGAAAATTTGGTTACGGCATTAAAGGATGCCTTAGGTAGTGGTTCTATAAATAAATATCTTTAGGAAAAAATGTACATTCTACATTGTTTTTTCAGCATGGATACATAATTTGTTGCTGTGGATTCCCATTCAATGGTAAATATACATTCTACATTGTTTTTTCAGCATGGATACATAATTTGTTGCTGTGGATTCCCATTCAATGGTAAATATAATTGAAATATTTTCCATGCCGCTAGAGGATGCTTTAAGGCGCTCTTCAGAGTAGCCTCTGGTGGGGTATCCGTATCCCTGATTAGTCAATGATAGTTTTATGTCAGCATGGATAAATAATATACAGTTTTCGGTTTCAACTCACGTTTGAGAAATACAAAAAATACTCCTTCGTCACGCAGAATATAAAAATCACTACATGGCGATTTCTCTCTGCTCGACTCCACATGAGATGGGAAATGGGTTGGAAACCGTCTGACTTGGGGATCACGGACACAGCTTTTTACATTTCTGCATCATTAGGTGGAGAGGGTGGCACTCAGCAGTCAGTCGGTTGCTATAAAGCAAACAGCAGGGCGTAGGACATAGCACATACGCCATGTTGTCAACGGCTATGGCCAGAGTCTAAGTGGATCAATTTCCGGGCTCTGGAGGGATAAGCAGATAAGACACATGCCTTTCAAGCTCCCACAATGATAAAATATTTTGTTGAAATACTTTCTCTTGTAGTAAATTTTTATGGCCAAATAAATTGTGGAAAAAAGAATAAATCCCGCACAGCTGGCAAAGACAGCTTTAAAATCTATTAAGCTTCACACTCGCCGTACGGTAAACAAAATCGTAATAAATATTATATGGTAGATATATAAATACATATATCTATAAAATTCCCTAATGCAATTGCACAAACAGCTCTGGGAACCGCAATGTGGATGGCAAACAGCGTTCGCAGTGTAATGGTCTGATATGGGTTTTTGGGATGGGATGCGGAGGCCGTGTGCCTCCAGTCCTCTTGGCCGGAATTTATGTCTGCATCTATTGCATCTGAGATGGGATGTAAGTGCTGGACCTTCATATGCTTCTCCAAACAAGTTTCTCGTTTAGCTCTACCTAATTTACTTTCCAATTTAACAACTCAATCATAATTCTAAAGAAAGTCAAAGATATTAGTGATGATGGGGATTGATGCCGATATTTAACTCCTCTTTGATTGGAAATTTCCCTCGCCAGATACTGCTTTAACAGCTCTGGCACGACGGAGAAAAATGTAATGAAATATTACTGTCCATGTATGCAAAAAATTAATATGAACAAAAAGCGAACGCATTAACGTCTGACAATTCAGTTGGCGAGGAGTCAGAAATGAAAAAGATTATTCGCATTGCTGACTGCTGGAATCAATTATAGTGAAAACCCTTTTTCTGTGGATTTAACGGTTCATCATGAAAAATGAAACGAGAGAGACAAAGGAACTCATTCTGGCAGAGAGAAAGGGAATTTTATGTTAGCTGAAGCCATTTAACGAATGACTGGGAATACCTGTACATTTAATTTTGCTAAACTTTGTCTCACTCACATTCCACCAATTGAAGTGTGTCCTCTTGAAAAATTGCAAACAGCAAATTGTCTTTGGCAAGGACGAAGGAGACAAATGATGCCAGGTGGTCCGGAGTTTGCTTCTACTTACATTTGCGGAAAAAGACTTACAAAGCCCTGGGGAGGAACGATAGAAAATATAATCTCTACCAATGGTATTAACTTTACATTTATTTTATGTTGCACTTAATTAAGAATCAGCCAAAAATCATATTTAAATATTAAAAGAAAAATCAACATCGTTTTTAAAGTTTATATATAAAATGGCACTAAAAATGCAACTAATTTTATCTTAACCAAAGCAGTCATTATGACAAATGCATACAATTAGGAGTAGATCATGAGTGTCACGCGAGTCGTATGAGCAATGCAGTCATAATTTTGCTGTGCAGTGAACTAATCCGCTTTATATACCCCAAAGTGTTAATTAGTTAGTTGATGAAAGTGGTAGAAATGTTGGGGGTGCTGCTGATGGGTACTCTTTCAATGTGGTTTCATTAGTGGCCAAGTTAATGGATGCCTTCTCTATCCCAGCTTTTCCTAGTGCTGACTTCTTTTTGGCGGTTTACTTTGCGATGGTGTGCAAAACTTTCCAGCAGCTGCAATTTTCTCCTATAAAACTTTTTGGTTTTTTGTATCTCTTTTGTATCTTTTCTCTGTTTCTCTCCTATTGGTTTCCTTGTTTCGCACAGTGTGTCTGTGTCTTTGTTGCATATAAATTGCCGTCAATTAGTTTAATTGCTATCCAAATATTTTTTTTCTTTACTTTCTTCCACTCTCATTGCACCCTCTCCTGTTCCTATTGGCGTCCATTGGTGGCCCTCATTGATTAGTTGTGCAATTGTTTTGCAGCTGTCAATGCCTTTGTTTCATTTTACTCCATTTATTCGTTTTACTCGTTTTTAATGGCCATCAAATACCAAAGCTGTTGAGTCTTGATTGCAACCATTGTTGGGGCCAGGAGCCCATTGTATGTTGGGAAAATTAAGGAATATTGGTTGGAAAAATCCAAAGATGGGCATCCATTTTCATGTCGCTATTTTTCGATTTTCAATTGCTTCCGGTATGGGGTTTATTGGTTATTTTGTTTTCTGTTTTTGGTAGTTTTTAGATGCCTTATACGTCGTTAAAACTCCGTCTGTCCGTCTTTATTAGCGCCTATAGCTCAGAGACTATAAAAGCTAGAGCAACCAAATTTTGTATCGAGACTCCTTTTATATCACACTGTTACAAGTGTATTTCAAAATTCGCTCCGCCCCCTTTTGCTCACACAAAAAACGAAAATCAGTGGCATGCACAATTTTGAAGATACGATAAAACCAAAAACGCAGATCATATCTATCGAAGTGTTGAATCCGAATCAGATCGGATTATAAATATAGCCACAATGAAGAAATCATAGACAATGACCATATCTATAAGATAGTGGAATCTGGATCAGGTCGGATTATTATTATAGCCAGAAAGAACTAGTGAAATTTCAGTGGCCTTCCAAGCGCTTACTCATTCTCTCTCTCTCTCTCGCAAACATTTCCACGAGTCGTGGTAAAGACGTAGAGAAGACAGATGTAAAAAACAAATGTAAACAAAAATGGAAACAGATAATATCTAATATACCAGGAGCAGCTTGTGGCTGGCAATGATACGCTGATTGAGCGATGTTCCCACCAGGAAGCGACAGTCAGCCCATTTTTCAGTCTGCAGCAAATATTGGCCGCGGTCCTTAATAGCTGCCAGGTTGTTTTGCCAGTCGACATCCATGATCAGTTTTTTGTTCGAGCTTGCGCGCAAGTTAGGCAATTTTGTTGAATTTTATTGTAGAAAAGATATTTTTATATATTATATCTGTTATCTGTTTCCATATGTTTTTTAAATGTCTTCTCGATATTTCTACATCTACATCTACGTCTTTACATATATACGGCTCGTGGAAAAATGTGCGAGAGATCTAACCAGGTCTAGATTCGGCCATCTGATAAATACGGTCATTCTAAATGATTTTGGTGGTTTTCTCGTATCTTAAAAATTGTGAATTCGGCGGAAGGGGGCGTGTCAAAATGATCTAGGCGCTCATGAAGACGGACAGACGGAAAGACTGATGGATATGGCTATATCGACTCGGGTATTGATGCTGGTTAAGAATATATAGACTTTATGGGGTCGGAAACGCTTCCTTCTGAGTGTTATACACACCCACTATCCACACAAATCTAATATACCCCTATACTCTTCGAGTGTCCCCTTTTATGACACCTACCCGCAAACTCCTATCATGTGAAAAGATCAACTCGACGCCCCAGTGAAAGCTCCAGCCACTTAGAAGATATTTACTTTCGGCAAATTTGAGCAAATTTATCTGCTTTTATATTTTAGAATTTCAGCACAAAATGTAGCTTTAAGTAGATTGCCCCAAAAACGTTTTATTGCTCTATTAGCGCTAATAGGTTAAGTAACATCAGTTTATTTGTTACAAATATTTGAAATTTGTGGAACTTCGAAATTGAACAAGTCCCATCCGAACAGATTGTTTGAGTGTCAGGAATATAGTATGACAAAATTTTCCAGTTTATTGCCGTACTTTGTCCCAAACAAAATTACCATATATTTGGATGGATCTTATGAATGGTGTAGCAACTCATAATCATAATGGGCGCCGTTGGAAGTCCAATCCTCGATGAGCGGTGGCTCAGGTGTCGGTGGCTTGAAATATTCGTAGGCCTTCACGACGACTTTTAAGACAGCCGATAGATATTCGGAAAACATCTTATGCGCTTGGATCTTTAGTCGCTCTGGAAAAAGCACCAAGGTCTCACTGAGGCTCTAGTCCGTTCGATATTCTTTAAACCACTGATTGAACATTGCTTCAGCACAGGACACAAAGGCTGAAGAAACATCAACATAAACGCATGGGCTTGAAGGCAAATACCAATGCCTTAAATGCTTCCGGCAGAAGAACCGGATCCTCGCGAGGGCGAAGGATCGGTGCCCGCAGCTCGTTAAGAAGGTGGTAGGATGCAGCATGGAGAATAGCTGGAGGGGCACCCAGACCATGCAGAAGGACTGGACACCCCAGTCGAAGAAGATGGGTCTGGTTATGCTTAAAAGCAAAAGTAAAAGTACGTTTTTGTTTTAAGTGTAATTTTTGTAATTTTTGATGTATAAGTGTTATGACAGCTGGGTCTAAGCTGGGTGCCTGCCGAACAGATTTTTCACAAGTTTAAAAATATGCTTTTTATAAATTTTTGTTGCAAATACCTCTCCCTATTTTGAGGGATACGGCAGACAAACTGTTAATTCTTCTGATCTATTAACACCATTGATTTGTGTGAAAATGGCATCCATCCATTGCTGTTATTTTCAGCAAATGGCTGCCATTGAGCTTAAATGTCTGTGGAACCATTTTCCATTGCTATTTTTATACCCGGTACTCCAAAAGTACAGGGGTATATTAGATTTGTGCTAAAAGTGGATGTGTGTAACACCCAGAAGGAAACGTTTTCGACCCCATAAAGTACATGTATTCTTGAACAGCATCAACAGCCGAGTCGATAATGCCAAATCTGTCTGTCCGTTCCCTCTCGATTTCTGCTAGGTCTGGAATGCTAGGAATGCTAGGTCTGGAACGAAAGACAAAGAAGATTTCTTGAATATTGATGATGCTGTGTTTGAATTTCTGTTAGCAAAAAGACGACTGCCAAATGCCAAATGCCAAATAAAACGAAATTAATTCAATGAAAAGCACACAATATAATTTTAAAAGATTCACTATAATTTTATTATATTAAGCTGCTTAAATCAAAAATAAATTTATTTTATTTTAGAGCCAACAATCATTTAATATTTTCTCTGGTAAAGTGCAAAAATTCGCTAAAGTAACTGTAATCTCAACAATCACTATATAATAAAACATTCTGCAAATTCTAGAGGGTCTCATAATACAATATTTTAGAGTCCAAATTCTGATTGTACCCCATACAGATTTCCATATTTGGTGGTGTTTTTGTGCTGGATTTTGTGTAGTCTTTCAGCCAAATGCCAGAAAGCAGAAAATTGCATGTAGTACAAATTTCCCGGCGCCACAGACGAACTCTGAACTCTGGGATTAATCCAGTTTAATTTTCCATCAGTAAAAGAAAATATTGTATCAGACAAAATTTCGTGACAAGAACGGCTCTGTGGCGGGGAACGCTCTTTAAATTTGTAATCTGTGAATATTTTGCCAACTTATTATTGTCTTGCTTTGATTTAATTTCCATTTTGATAGAAATTAATTTCCGGCATTGCGGATGAAAAATGGGATTTGATGTTGATCATCTCTGAAGCTTCCTGTGAAAAGGAATTCATTTCAGCCACAGTCTAGTATCCCCAGGAATACGTATACCATTTGAGGAGTTTCTCAGGGGAGTAGCTGCATTGATGGCAATAATTTATTCCAATTTCCTGGCAGAAGTAAAACATTTTGTTGCAAATTTTCCTGGATTAATTGCGGCTAAGGTAGACTCTGTGGAGTTTCCTGTTTCCGGCTGCTGAAAGTATTTAAAGCGAGCATAGGAATTAATTAAATTGCATTACCTATGACATATGGACACTAGGACACAATTTGAGCCAACCGGCAACTTATTTCAATGTGCAATATACATGAGGCCTCTGTGGCTCTCTCCTGTGGCAAAGAATTGGAAGGATGCTTTGTTTTGTTTGGCAGCCAGGTCTAATGACTGAATTCATTCAGAATGCCACTTCAATGTAATGATTAGCATTGGCCAGGGCTAATTGGGAGTCCAACTAAAGTTGCACAAACTTTTGTACATTTCCACTGAGAAAGTTCCACACAAACATGCAACATTTCATAGGAGAAAGTCTGGAAAGTTTGTTACAAATAATTGGAAATACCCCTTAATAATTCTTCGTTCTTCTACTCTTATTTAATTAGATTCTCTACGCTCCACTCGTATTTCCTAGGAAAATTACACATCTTGTTCAACCACGAAGCTAATTATATAATTTTCCACCCAAAGGGAAAACTAGTACTTGGAACTAACAAGGACTCGCTGCTGATTGATGCCCGAGCAGTTGAAATTTTCTAATTTATGTGTATGCAGGGTTTTGTGGCGATGGAGAGTGCACTCCGAGCAGCTGCTCCACGGCACTGAAATTTTCCTGGAAAATTTACAAAAACAGAGAGCTTTAAACAACCAAATGAGAGTACACATTTATAATTAGGAGACATTTAGTGTCTGTATACTTTGAAATGGCACATACAAGTTGTCACTTTTGTCACATTATGAAGCTATTATGAAATAATGATCAACAATTATTTTTAGCTTTTGTTTTTTACTTTCCGCTGTAGAAGATCATCTAAGAAGATAATTTACTCACATTACGTGTCCTTACGTGCTAATTCATTATACGGTGATTTATTAGAACCTTCTGCATTACCCGTTTAAATTTGCAGGAATTCAACATAATCACTCAAACATTCAAAAAAATCGATGTAATCTCTTATTATTTTGGTACGATAAATGTTTCGTGTCAGCACCCCCAATTCAATTAAATATCCATTATGCCAGTAAAATTGTGTCGCATTTTATTCCCGTACAAGCTCCTTCATAAATATTAATTTATGTGCCAACAGGAGGGAAACCGCAAGACTAACCAAAATAGAATTTTGTGGCAACCAATTTTCTCCAGAGTAAACATTTGCGGATGGGCGAAATATTTCACTACTGCGATTCAGGATTTCCATATTTACTAAGGACGGGGAGAAGCTGAGAGAAACATTTTAAAATAAATTGGGAAATATAAGAGAAACTGAATTCGAAGTCCCATGGAAAATCTGCTGCATATTCGACCTTCGGTTTTCAGTTTTTTTTGCAGCTCCCAGGAAGCAATTTCATGTCGCTGACTTTCACCAAAGCCACAGAAAAACCCAACGAAAAAGTGGAACAGCCATTCATAAACGGAAACGTGTTGTCTGTGTGCTTTGCGGTTTGCCTGCGGGCGGACCGGAACACTAACAAAGGATACCTGATTTCCGGAATCAGCAGTGGAACATTGTTTGGGGCAGATTTTATGGCAGAGAGTCAAAAGAGGTAGGAGGTAATAAAATCGATTACATAGACTCTACATAGCACTCTACATTTATAGAAAATCATGTTTTTCTAACCATTTTCGGGAGCGGTTGCAGTTTTCAAACCTGATTTTTATAACTATATTACATAATACTTGTTGGCTTGTAATTCCACACTTTTTGCTTTGATAGACTCGCAACAATCAAAGAGACTCGTAGAATTTAAAAAGAAAATTGCTCAACTCTAGTTGAGAGAATTTAAAAGAGAGTTTTTTTCAAAAAAGCCAAATTTAATAAATTCCTCTAAATTATTTCGTTTCTTTTTTAAAATAGGTTACCTTTTGACTGTGGAAACAACAGAGAACGTTATGTACATATATGTAATGCAGGGTGTTGCGGATATTCCTACATGAGGATACAGATTAAATAGGGTTATTATCTTAACTGTTTAACTGTTAAACTGTTACATTTTCTAAACTGCTAACTAAGCGATGGGATATTGCTCAAAACATATGCAACGTTCAACAATTAAATGTGGCAAAACAATTCTTAGAAACTACCAGACTTTCCTGTCATAATTTCAAAAATACACCATCTTTTTTCGGAAAAATTTGTCTTTGGTTTTTTTTTTTCAATGGTTCTCGTTGCGATCGTCAAACTGGGCGTGGTAGCTGGCGTTGTCTTTGCCACCAAGCAGATGGGAGTTTGGGACAGTCCAGAGCACTCGGTTGTGCTCTTGGAGAAGGCCAAAGAACATCTCAGGCCTTACGCATCGGACCTGAAAGACTTTATTTTCTCCTGGAAATGGCAGGAGAAATGAAAAAAGCAATTGGACCCAAAGCCCTGACGAGAAAACAGGACAGATCAGACTCCTGGAATGACACCATCAAGAAAGCCTTCCTCATACTGAATCAGGTGCACATACTGTCATAACTTTTCGGAGGACAAGCAGCAAGTCATAACCGATTTCGTCAAGGAAAAGGACCCCAAGAAAGATGAAATCATCTCAGAGATGTATCGAATTTAATCTAAATCTCTTTGACTTTTGGCCAAATGAAATCAACCAAATATTTTAAATTTGATGGAAAGTGACTGGGTAAAACTTTGGGAAGTAAAGCTGCAAGTGAAACTCTATAAATAAATCACGGTACAAACTTCTTTCTAGTGAACACAAATTATTATTGGTGGACAAAATCTGCATTTAATTTCCATTACTTGAATTCGAAACCATCTTTGTTGGCTTCAAGTGCAACATGGTCGCAAGTTGCGTGACAGCGGAGAGTGCAACAAAGTGTTCAATAAATTATGCCCTTGCCTCTTTCTGTGCAATAAAAGCAGAGGCAGCCCGCGGCACCAACAGCAATCGATTTGTCTTAGCCACACTACACGTCCAACATGTCGTATGTGTAACAAGTCTGCCACATAAATTCCCAAGGTTGCAGCTAGACTCTTTGCAGCGTCTTGGCCCGGCCACACAAATAGATAAAATAAAATAACAAACAGTGTTGCCCGTAAAGTTTCGAGCACTTTAACTAGATACTGGGATTTGATTTATTTGAAAATATGGCAAGTTTGCGATACCATTTAAAAAAGATACCTACAGCCATTTGTTTGCATGAGCAAAATCATTTAGTAAGAGTTGTAGGTAGATAGAACTCTAGCAATTGCAATCTAGCCAACGCCTTTTAAATCTAAAAACAAACAAAATAAAGTAAGTAAACTAATATTGCTCTAAAAACGGATAGCCTGCAGAGCATACAAAACCTTTAGTTTAATTTCAACCTTCATTCAAATCTACCATATTTGAAGTTACCGGAAGTTTCCCTCCTTCCGTACTAAATATTTGTTAAAATGAATTTTAAACTTCCGTTGAGTTTTCCGGGCTTTTTCCCCAGGTTAAAAGCACTTAACACACGTTCAACTAGATACCAGCTCCATCTGTATCGCTATATGTGTCTGACTCTCCACCCACTTTGAGAAGTTTTTAGCGAGCTAATATTTTTATTTTTATTTGGGTCATTGGGGAATTACTGGGTTCAAAACTTTTATGAGAAAAAAGGTAAAAGGTTTTTGTGTGGCAGCTTACATTTTATGTGCCCTATGAGTGATTTTTGGGCCTGTCTGGCGGATCACTTTAACATTTGGAGTTACTCAAAAATGTTTACTGTCGGCTGGGATTTCATTCCTATGAATAAGTTCTCTATTAGTCCTCTAAATTAAAAATTCTTCTAAAAAAATACTTAAATTATAGGATATGATTTTCAAGTTTTCTAATTAATTGGAAAAAGAAAGAATTTGTGTAAATTTCAGATTGTTGATCTCCGCTGAGATAATCTATTCAAACTGATTATACTCTCATCCTCCACAAAAAGCTTAGAAAAGGAAACAAAAGGCAAATTAATTTCAGAGGATAGCCCAAAAGTATGGCAGTATGTCGTTCCAAATAGCCTTCACTTTAATTTAATCTTAATATAATTCACATTCCTCCCCATAGATTTACTATAGATCATCTTTATATATGAACAGAGAACTTTGATGATCTCGACAGTGAACTGCGCACCTACATGGTGCTGAACACGTATCTCAAGCGAGATGATCCCAATTTCGGGAATAAGCTAATATATTCAATGCCCCACGTTTATGTGCAGCATGATCCCGCTGAGGACTGAGGAGCTTTCTGTCATAAGTCGCAATCCTTAGAAATATCTTTAGCTATTCAGCTAACTTTTGCATTTTATTCAAACAAATTTTATTAAATAAAAAGGCAGAAGTGTCCTTTCAAAATAAAATTTGATTTGACTTGAACAGCAGATAGTGTTGGTGAACCAAAACCAACGAAAATGTATCGTTATCTATCTTTATCTAGTTTCTCAGTCAAGTCTTGTGACATATGGCCTTTACAAAGAAGTTTTTCCAACAAAGTCTTATTTTTTGACAGATTTTTCGCATGAGATAGAATATTTTCTTTAAAGGTGAGGGGACCGGATGTGGTCTAGCCGTATCGCTTCTTTGTTCCCGTTCAAAAACCAGTGCTTCTTCGATGTACGAATGCATAATACGTGTCCCAACTGAAACTAAAAATTTAAATTTCAATTTTTATTTGTATTCATTTTATTCAACAACGCTTTCCGTTCAAAAGCTTTGATGGAATTCTAGGTAGTCTTATCACGTCGTTCTTGGAGATTTTAAACGCCCAGAAGGAAGTTGTTGTCTATAGGCCACGCTTTGCGGATCCATAAATGCATCATTATCATCACTAAACCGTAAAGCAATTCAAAAGTCTAGAAAAGTCATAATACTGAGAGACACTACGAATAAAACACACAATAGGATTGGATAACCATTTATTGAATCCCATAAAGGCATGTTTCCGAAATACACATGAAAGATCGGTAGATTTTCTAGTTTTGATTTCAATCACCAAGTTCTTGGTTCAATAATATGGGATATTGGGAGCCGCTATTGATTTCAATCAAAGAATTAGCATACAAAATATTGTTCGTGTGTCTATCTCCGAGATAGATTTTGATCTTCCCGCGTCGTTGACTCAGTTCGCTCACCCAGGTACTAACACTATTCACTAATTTGACACTGTCAATTCTAGCGACATCATGTATGTTCAGCACTCTTAGGCGAGGAAGCCCCTTCAGGAGGTCCCGAATTTGGACATTCTTAATACCTGGCATGCATATATGTAGGTACAGAAGATTCTCCAGCTTCAGTAAGTGCGGTACGGAGACCTTCTTGCAGGACACGCCAAATTGCGTAAGTGAAGAAATATTGCAAACAGGCTTAATCTGTCCCTCGGACAAACCGCCGTGGAACCCAATCAGGAAAAGGCTTTCCAGAGGAGCACCCTGTTTCTTGGTCAACCCCTCGATAAACGAGTCGCGTACAGAACCTGTATGCCACACCTCCAATTGTTGCAGCCGAGGCAACTGGTAGACCAGCTCATAGGGCGCCGTGGAGTCCAGCCATTTTACGTCAAAGCTCAGGCGTTTCAGCTGCTGGCAGTTCGTCAACAGAATTTCAAAATGTTTCTTATTCATATTTTGAATTCTTGTAAAGTTAAGAATTCGCAATTGCTTCATCGCTTGGCAGCAATCCGCCACGTTTTCGCCATCTAATCCATGCCAGATATTCAGATGCAGAGATTCCAGTTTATCCAAGTGATACAATCCTTTTCCGGTATACATGGTGTCACACTCGAATTTCAGTTCCCGTAGACACGTGAATTGCTTGAGATTGCTTACAAAATTCGAACACCATTTATCCTCTGCTCCTTCTTCTTTATAGTCTTCATCTTCTTCTTCATTATCTGCAAATTGCATATCAGCGTGCAAAGATATGAGGTTTTTCAGGCAGTTCAGATCGTCCCATGCCCTGAACCGTTGAAAGACCATTTTCAATTTTTTGAGATTGGTACAGTGGCTCCGCAGCAGGCACAGGTGCCGCTCGTTGTCGGACTCGTAGCTAACCAGATTCTCGCCAACAAACTGAAACAGTTTTTCCAGATCTTCGTCGCCTAAACGCCCCGTGAGAGATTTATCAATATGTTTGTATTTATGTCTTGCGTATCGCATGAATATCTCTCCGAAATAAACGTTCGATGAAGCGAAACTTAGCTGGTCTTCTACCTTCAGGTACGCCACTATCACTCTCCAGCAATCCTCTTTTATATCGAAAGCAGTTGTACGCGACGTTTTATCTTCGACTTCCTGTGCCTTAGGCACGTCACAGCTGGCAGTGGCTTTCTCCTTTTTAGCTTTCTTCTTATTAGCTTTTTTCTTTCTATTTTTCGTGAGAACAGCTTTTGCCACATTACTACCGCAAACGTGTTCACTCATTTCGCTTTTTGCGTTATTCTCTCTAATGTTCTGCGGAAAATATCAACCTTTACGTACGTATATGTGTGATTATGGAGGGAAAGTCTCGCTGGAAATGGATTTGTTAGTCAGAAATGCATATACATATGTATATAGCATTACTTACATGAAATCGATGCACTTCACTTGAACCCTTGATGAATCTAATTCGTGGTGCACGATGGATTTGTCAACGCCAGTTGCCAGTTTGATCGTCAGCAGCTCCAGTTACGGGTTGATGTTGATGTTCAGCTCCATATGTAATCTGAGATTGGTTTGGGCTTAGTTTTCGCTTTTTTCACTGTAATTTGTTGGGAGCGCTTACCAATACCAATACCAGCTTAAACGTGGAGTTTCAGGTTATTATGCTGGTACTTATTATTTTCAAAATAGTTTTGAGAGCGGGGGCTTAGTTATGGCTTTCACAAATGGCGTATTTTAAGCCTTTTTTCTCGGAGACTGAATTGAATGAAATTGATTGAATTCAAAAGGGTGGCTATCGTTTTTTTGTAGATGAAAGCATCGATAGTATCGATAGGAACAGTAAGGGTACTCATCGTATTTGTTTAAAAATCTGAAAAAATCAGATTTTTGTTATGCAAATATTTTTGTTGGGTTATTATTAACAGGACCACACTTAATTCAATGACATATAACAATGGCATACAACAAAGTTTTGCTTTGAACAAGTTGAAACAATAAATTGGCGATATTATTGGTTATATTAAAAATACACAAAGTATATGTACAATACAACGTTAAGCCTAGTACTCAATCCGTTCTTGCGGAAAAAAAATGCAATTAACATGTTTCTTATCTAATTATAAATTAATAAAATGATACCGGATATAAAAAAATAATATATAATATTCTTAAAATCGGCTTTCACTCGGCTGCCATAATCAGATTACATTTGGCTTCATTATTCCATTTTTCTAGCCGTCTGGTACTTTCTCGCTTGCTTCCCTCAATTTTTTTTTTTGCCTGCCTGCCGACGAAAGATAGAACAGTTCGATTCGATCGATGGAAAACTTGGCTGGTCTGAGTACTAAGCTTTAAAAAGTACTTTTTATGGACTATTCAATTTGAGTGTCGAGCTGGAAATCAGCTAAGAAATAACTTTTATCGACTTCAAATTTCAGTATTTCTTTGCAAAGGGTGGGATTTTTTTAATACGGTCACACTTCACCGCAGAAATCGCAATAAATGTCTCAACAAGTTGTTTACTTTTTCTTAAATTTAATTTTTGCCACATTTCATCACTTAATATGGAAGAATCGAATGAAAGCGAACAGATTGATGCCAACTGCAAGTATTGTCAGCTAAGAATCGACGATGACAACTATCTGGAATGCGAGTGTTGCGATGAAATGGTTCACATCAAGTGTCTGCACACGAGTAGTACACCTGGTGATTTTTTGGGGGATATTTTCTTTGACTTCACATGTGCAAAGTGCGTGGAGGAGCAGCTGAAACAGACAGGAAAGCCCTACACACATAATGATGTGAAAGAGCGGTGTGTGCGTCAGAAGATATCCTGGCTGATGGTGCTGACACTGACCCTATACAATCTATCGCACAAGCAGAAGGGTCTGGGCCATCATGGGTTCTTCCACTGGCGCACACACATCATCAGTTTTGTGGACCGCAACTGGCACTACATATTCGGCCCGAATGCGTGAGTGGTGGAGTAGTCAAATCCCTAGCAAGGAGACCCTTAATAAACCTTCTTAATGCTCTCCCTAGTCGCCGTCGCAAGAAGTGGACTGGCTCCGTCTCGGGTACTCTCTCCCACAATAGCCCAAAATACTTCATATCGGCCATGGAACAGTTCAATGAGACCGGCTGGTGGAAGCTGGCCAAGCCAAACCAAACACCCAGAAGCACGAAACAAGAATGTAGGTCTGGATTATAATTTCTTTCGCTTTGCAATACATGTTCCCCCTATATGCAGATGAGAAAAATCAGGAACAGCGCCTGGCGATGCGATTTGACAAACGTTCCTTTATCGGTGATGAAAACAGCTGCGACAGTGAGGTGGATGTGATCGATCACAGTGCACCCATCGTAGAAGAGAATATCAAGATTCCTGCTGTTGTCGAGGCGCCTACACCCAGCAGCGAAGGCTGTGCACGTTCTATGTAAGGCATTAACTTATGACAGCTTATGGACAGATCGCCATGTGCAACTCTTACACTTTCAGTCCTTATATGGGACGGCAACCCAGGCAGCCGCCGCCTCCTGTGCCCGCTGTAGTCCCAGAGGAACCACCGCCTCCCCCCACCGCACCAGTGCCTCAGGAGAGTCTGTCTATGGCAGTGCAGGAGGAGGAGGTTAAATCGCCTCAGCAGCCACTGAGCAGTGTGCAGGCCAGCCTCATGGACTTTCTGGCCGAGAGTTTGGGTGGCGACGACCTCAGCATGTTCAGCAGTTTACCCGGCATAATGCCGCCCCCTCTGATTGGAGCGGGAAAAACAGATTTCTTTATGACGGAAGCATTGTTGGAGTCCCCCTCGACCAATGGGGGTCTGTTCGACATGGACGCAAACTTTGGCATTCCGGACAACAGCGAAGAAGTGGAGCAAGGACCCATCATCAAAGAGGAGACGATGGCAGCACAGTTACCAGCAGATGAGGCCGGCGCAGAGAGCGAGGAAGATCAAACAGAAGACCAAAAGGAGATCGCAATGGAGGAGATGGAAGCTACCTATAGTCATCAACCGCGAATAGTGGAAATAACCAATTACCAGCCCCGAGAGCAAAGCCAGGAAATCAAGCAGGAACCCATGGAAGAGGAAATGGAAGAGCTCTCCGAGGCATTGCCAACTAGCACCCCACTGATTGGGCACTGCAAGCCGAGCGGTTTCATCCGACATCCGCGCCGCAATTGGCCCTGGCTGCAGGAGACCCAAGAGGCGGATGAAGTGGCCATACCCAGCGAAAATCTCTCCCTGATGAGCGTCTACGAGGAGCAGAAGATGTATCAGCGGCTGCACAAGATCTTCTCGCTGGAGAAGCAGTGCCAATTGAGCATCCCAGCCTTTGTGCGTCGCCTCTATCGCAAGCTTTGCCTGCGCAAATGGAAGCGAAAGCACAACAGACCCATCTTCAACCTGGACGAGCACATCGATCCCACGGCCAGGTCACGGCGCAAGATGCAGGGCGAACAGCAGGCACAAATTCTGGATCGCTATCAGCTGCTGGCCCATTCCCAGCTGAATGCCAAAAGCTCGTTCTATGCCCGCATTACGGGCTCCACGCAGTACGAAATGTTCGAGTCGCCATACTCGCAGCGGGTCCTGCATCCTTTCATCTTCCGCAGCGAGACGATGGGCCCGCCCTGGCTGAAGCTTATGTGCGAGCTGAAGCATCGTGTGAATCGCTGCCATCCCACCCGATCGCCCATAGACTTTTGCTACGTGAGGCCGCAGCATATACCGGCGGTGAATGCCCTGCTTCAGAGTGCCTTCTGGCCGAACATTGATGGTCAGATTCGAGATCTGATCGGCCAGTACAAAATTCTAATGCTCTTATCGTTTAATCTTGCAGTGAGCGAATGCCTCAGCTATCCGGACTACAGTGTGGTGGCCCTCTACAAGAAGCTCGTCATTGGCTGCGGCTTCCTCGTCCCCGACGTCGGCTACAATGAGGCCTACATCTCCTTCATGGCCGTGCGTCCCAATTGGCAGCGCAGTGGCATAGCCAGCTTCATGCTCTACCATCTCATCCAGACCTGCATGTCCAAGGATATCACCCTGCACGTGTCCGCCAGCAATCCGGCGGTGATGTTGTACCAGAAGTTTGGCTTCAAGATTGAGGAAATCATCGTAGACTTCTACGACAAGTATTTGCCGCTGGACTCGAAGCAAAGCCGGAACGCCTTGTTCCTTCGTTTGCTGAGATAATCGAGAAATATAGAGTCAGTTGCAAATGGAAATTGTGGGATCTCTGCATGCAGATTCTAATGTCTCGCTTTATTGGATAGTTTTATAATCATTTCATTTCCACACGAATTCGAAACGAATCTTAGGCGAATATTTTCTCCTCCCTTCGCTTCTTGGTGACCACGGTGCCGGGCTTGTGCTGTGCCTCTGGATGATTTGTCAGCTCGGGTGGGCATGTGGACACCGGACTGGCCGTGACGCACTGCTTGAGGTCGTAGAAGAGGCCGCTGTCGTCCTTGGTGACGAAGGAGATGGCACAACCAGTCTTGCCAGCACGACCCGTACGACCGATACGATGCGTGTAGTCCTCGATGGACTTGGCCATGTCGTAGTTGATAACCAGGGAGACGTCCTTGATGTCGATACCACGACCAGCCACATCGGTGGCCACCAGTATGTCCTTGGCCCCCGACTTGAGGGCAGCCAATGCGTACTCTCGCTGCTCCTGGCCCTTGCCACCGTGCAGGGTGCACGAGTTGTAGCCGAGCTTCTCCAGGCCCTTGGCCAGCACATCGGCGCCCTTCTTCTGGTTGACGAAAATAATGACTGGCGGATCGATCTTCCGCGACAGGATCTCCATGAGCTTCTTGCGCTTGTCGTTCTCGCCCATCATGTACACGATCTGTTCCGTGCGCTCCGTTGGCTTGCCCATGGAACCGATGTACACGGTGGAGGGACGTCGCAGATAGGATCGGGCCAGACGCTCCACAGCCGGCGGCATCGTTGCCGTAAACATCACGGTTTGGCGGTACTTCTTCTTCGTATAGAAGTTCTCCATCAGCTTGTTCTCATCCTCGGCCTCTTCAGTGTCCGGCTTTAGATTGGTCACGGGCATGTACTCGAGGATCTTCTGGACATCGGGCTCGAAGCCCATGTCAATCATGCGATCTGCCTCGTCGAGGACAATGTACGTGCATTGATTCAGCACCAGATAGCGATTCTCCAGCACATCGATGAGACGACCCGGGGTGGCGATGACAATCTCACAGCCCAGACGCAGGCGGAAGCCCTGCTCCTCGCGGGACAGACCACCCACCACGACCACAGTACGGATGCCCAGGGGCTGGCCGAACTTGATGGTTTCCTCCTCGATCTGTTGGGCCAACTCGCGAGTGGGGGCCATGATGATGGCATACGGGCCCTGATCCACATCCTCCAGCCGCTCAATCTTGGGCAAGGACTGAATCCATGAGAGAAGGGGAATCAGGAAGGCCAGCGTCTTACCCGAACCCGTCTCGGCCACGCCGATAATGTCGCGATTCTGCAGGCCAATGGGAATAGCCTGGCGCTGAATGGGCGTGGGCTCCTTGTAGCCGACTTTGTCGATGATGTCGATGATCTCCGGCGGGAAGCCGGACTCGTTCCAGCTACGTATGGGATTGGGTATGCGGCCACCCTTGATGGTTATGTTGTAATCCTCACGGAAGATGCGCCAGTCGCGCTCAGTCATCTCGTCGTTGTCCTTCTCGGACCAGTGGCGATCGTCCCACTTTTGCTTCTCCTCCTTGCGCTTCATCTTCTTCAAGCGCACCTTCTCCTGCTCCTTCTCGGCCTCTGTGCGACGCTTCTCCAGCAGATCCCCATAGAACTGGCTCTGGGTGCGCTTCTGTTCCTTGATGTCGATGCCGGCCACGTTGCCGCGACCAAAGAACTGTACATGGTGACGCTCCTTGTAAAGATTATTGTAATCTATGGATGTGTCCTCGCCGGCATCCCAGTCGAAGACGAATTTGCGATCGTTCAGACGCCTCACGCGACGCTTCTTTTTTACGATGCCCAAATACCGCTCCCGGATGGCCTCCAGCTCCTTTTCCTTGTCCTTGTGGGTGAGGTCTTCGGCCCGTTTGTTATCCCGATCCCGATCACCACCTCCATCTCCGCCATGATTACCGCCGCTATTATTATTACCACCGCCACCCCTGTCGCCTCTGTTGCCACGCTCACGTCTCTCTGGCCTCGAGGGAGGCGGCGGCATGGGCGCCGAGGGTGGTGCTGTTGCTGGGGCGGTGGCTATGGACATGTTTATCTCTCTGGGGGCTGCCATTTGCTCTCGGGCTGCATCTTGAGCGGCGCGTAGACGCTCCACCTCCTCCTGGCGACGCTTGATGGCCTCGGCAGCACGCTGCTCCTTGGTAAGGAAGACCGGCTTGGCCCGTGCCTCCTCCTCGCGCTTCTTTTTGTCGAGCAACTCTTCCAGGGAGAGAGGTTCCTTCTTTAGCTTGTGGTTTTGCTTCTCATCAGGCATTTCCTCGTCCTCTTTACCCTCTGGCTTGCCGGAGCTGGCGCTCGAATCCAGTCTGGCTCTTTTCTCCGGTTCTCCCGAGCGCCCTCCTCCTGGACCACCACGTTCACGTGAACGCTCGGGGCCATTGTTATCTCTGGGCTTCTGGCGATCTGGCGAGCGACGTCTGATGCGATCCTCACTGTGATAGGTGCTTATTGTTATTTATTTATTCATAAATAAAGGTAACTAAAACTTACCGGGAACGAGAACGCCGCTGGCGTCTGTCCCTCTCCCTTTCGTTTAGCCTTTCTCCGCGCTGCGGCTCCCTTTCCCGCGGTCGTTCTCTCTCACGCTCCCTTTCCCTTTGGCCAACGCCCTGTTGCGGACGCTCATCCCTGAAGCGTTCCCGCGAGCGCGAGCGACGCTTTTTATCATTTACCATAATTCGTGAAATTCCAAATCAAAAAATCACAAAATGTTAACGCGAACAGCTGGAATTAACAACTAGAGATGGTAAAATTAATATATCGATATAAAATATTTATGGATTGGACTTGGACTAGACTGGAAAATATTAATATGTGCGATATAGATTTCAAATTTATGAATATATTTGTGTACATCATCTGTACTATCTGTAAAAAAAATCATAGAAATTCATTAGTAAATTGCAAATCTATCTATAGTTATAACCTACCATTGTTTGAAGTTTTGCATGTTATTTATGTCATCGTAATTATATGCTAGTAGCAATTCAGTGTCAAAAAAGCGGTGAAAATCGGCAGCCCTATCCAGGCATGCAAAATTTACTGGATGACTGGGTTACTAGAGACGAAGACGAATTTTGCGTTTTATCTGTTGTGCAATCTCTCCCTTCGCAGCGAATTTAGCAAAGTCTAATGTCATATCGTCATTAGCGAAGAATGATACCGCTATCGATGGCTGCTGCAGCCCTGGTTAAACATATCGAATCGCGCACACAGTAAACAAAGGCGATTGCACACAAAGATAGAAATTATTATTGGTTTGCCAGCAACTTGATCGTCTTTTCCGTTCTGGAGCTACGCGCTACTCAACCTTCGGCCGCGATGAGCAGCAACACGGATCAGGAAACGGCTCCAATTGCCGCTCCGCGCAACGGCAGCGCTGGAAGTGTGTTCCGCAGCTTCGGCTCGCTTTTCGGTGGCAACAACTCGGACACCACTCGGCCCCAAACGCCGCAATCTGGCGACGGCTATGTGGAGTTTGGGATGCAGAATCCGGAACGGAGTGGCCGGACACTGGGTACCTTTGCTGGGGTCTTCAGTCCGGTGGCCCTGTCGATGTTTAGCGCATTGGTTTTCATACGTGTTGGTAGGTTTATCTGGTGACGTCATGGACCGACAAACACTTGTTGTCTTGGTCCATTGAACTCTTGATTCTCTATATGTGGCTGACTTTCTCTGTGTGTAATCCGATTAGGCTACATTGTCGGCAATGCGGGCTTGTACATAACTCTGCTGCAGTTCCTCATCGCCTATGGGATTCTCCTGTTTACGGTGGCCTCTGTCTGCGCCATCTCTACCAATGGAGCGATTGAAGGCGGAGGCGTCTACTGTGAGTCATAGAAATGGACTTTTCTTGCGTCTTTTTTCATCTCGTGATTAACCCTTTCCAGTCATGATCAGTCGCACTCTGGGCCTGGAATTTGGCGGTTCCATAGGCACCCTGTTCTTTTTTGCGAATGTCGTCGGCTCGGCCATGGCCATCACTGGCTGCACCGAGGGCATCATGGATAACTTTGGCCCGGGCGGCCACTTTGTCAGTGACGGAGCCACCCTGCCCGACGGCAAGTGGTGGCGCTTCCTCACCAGCAGCATCATCAACACCTGCCAGCTCCTGGTCTGCCTGGTGGGTGCCGCACTCTTCGCGAAGACGTCAGTGCTTATTTTGGGCACGGTGACTATTTCCCTGGTTGCTACGTATATCAGTTTCCTGGCTCTGGGCGGCACCAATGACACGGTAAGTGGTTCCAGCCCATCCCCCATCCCCCCTCCACACCATCGCTCATTGACCCAAAGCCCTGTCAAGCTTATCAATCTACGAGTATATGCTATGCCGGTATCTGGGCTATCTATGGCTCATGCGGCTCATTTATTTAAAATGTAGTTTTAAGGCACAGCAGAAATCCCAAGAGTGAGTATTCTTTATTGGAATTATAATTTAAAGCAGAAACATATATAAATCCTAATATGATTCATCAAGTAGTTCCCCAAAGATCTATGATAATGCTTGTGAAGCATGGGAATTCGATTGGTAATCACATCTTTTCCTTAGAATTTATCTTCTTCGGAACCGTCTTTCTGCTCATAAGATCCATTATTTTGCTGTTGGAGACTGTCGAGGGCCGCATCGAGCTCAAGTACAGCTGTACCTTGGGGTAGTTACCCAGAAAAATGTCCGTTTTCCATAGAGATTTTAAATTAAAACGATTTAACGATTAATATATCATAAAAGAACTCATAAGGAACTGTCCATTCCATATATTTCAGAACAGAGTACATTTTCACCATAACAAAAATCGGTAGATTCCTTCAGTCTTTTCTGGCATACCCTCTGCCTTTATCTTACCACTGAAATATTTTCCTGTAAATGCACATAATTCCCCATTAAAACCCGCCATCGCTAGAAGCTACCATATTCCGTCTTGACCGCCTTTTTCTTCCTCGTTTTTGCCCGGCTTTTATCTTTCCGGTCAGTTTCTGTGGGTATATTATTGTATAATTCCGCTTTCAAATGCATATCTAAAAAACTACAGTAGTACGATAAGACCTAAGGGGTTTATCAAAATAAAATGACGATGCTTGTGAGTCAGAGAGAGAGAGTGAGGAGCGGGACTGATTGCAAAAGTATTATATGTGCATAGAAAATATAGTATTAATTAGCTAGTTCTTGCGATAACCTAGACTGATGGCCGTGATTGTACTTTTGCTTTTTGTTTTCGCTGATTTCAGATTCCGGTGCCCGTGGAGAATACATATTATAATGCAACGCACTTCCTACCGTATACGGGTCTGAGTGCCAACACACTGAGCAACAATCTGGGAGCGCAATATGGCCACGATTATACATCGAACAACAAGATGGTGGACTTCTCCACCACCTTCGGTGTGCTGTTCTCCGGCGTGACGGGCATCATGGCTGGAGCGAACATGTCTGGGGAGCTGAAGAATCCCGCAAAGAGCATTCCTTGGGGCACACTCTCGGCGGTGGCATTCACCTTCGTCTCGTACATCATACTCTCGTTCCTGATGAGCTGCACCACACCGGGCGTGACCTTGCGAAATAACTACCTCTTCCTGATGCCCGTCAATCTCTGGCCACCATTCACGGCCATTGGCATATTGACGGCTACGTTCTCCACGGGTCTGAGCAACCTGATTGGATCTAGCCGGATTCTGGAGGCCCTGTCCAAGGACCAAGTGTTTGGCTCGCTGCTGAACTTTGTGCTGCATGGAACGTGGAAGGGAAATCCCATTGCCGCCGTTGCGGTCAGTTGGGTGCTGGTCGAGTGCATCCTGCTGATTGGATCCTTCAACATTATAGCCCAGATCAACTCGGTGCTGTTCATGCTCTCGTATCTGGCCACCAATCTGGCCTGCTTGGGCATCGAGATGACGGGTGCCCCGAACTTCCGGCCTCTGTTCAAGTACTTCACCTGGCACACGTGTCTTGTGGGTCTGCTGGGCACACTCATCATGATGTTTGTGATCAATCCGATCTACGCCTCCTCCTGCATCATTCTGTGCCTGATTTTGGTCATTGCACTGCATCTCTTTTCGCCCGCCACTCAGGCAGCACAATGGGGCTCCATCTCTCAGGCTCTGATGTTCCATCAGGTGCGCAAATATCTGCTCATGCTGGACCCGCGCAAGGATCATGTCAAGTTCTGGCGTCCGCAAATACTTCTTCTGGTTTCCTCGCCGCGTTCCTGCTGTCCTCTGGTGGATTTCGTCAACGATCTGAAGAAGAGCGGCCTCTATATCATTGGCCATGTGAAAGTGGGAGACTTCAAGAGCGTCGAGGATGTGGAGGAGAATCAGCAATGGTGGTCGTTCCTAGATCACATGCGCGTCAAGGCGTTCACAGAGGTCACGCTGAGCCGCAGCATTCGCGAGGGCGTCCAGCATTTGATTCGTTTGTCGGGAATCGGTGCGATGAAGCCAAATACGATCATACTGGGCTTCTATGATAATGAGGCACCCAAAGATTTCTTCCAAAAGTGAGTGAAAATAATGATGGAATGCGAATTGATAATAATTCTGGGTTATTTCATTATCACAGCGGTTCCTCCCCCTATAAAACGGATGACTTTAACAGCGGCGATGTACAGAACTTCCCCATACGGCGCGATGGCGATCAAAAGCATTTTGCGGTGCAGGAATACGTGCAGATCCTGTGCGATACGCTGCGCATGAAGAAGAACCTATGCCTGTGCAGGAACTTTCAGCGTTTGGATAAGAACTTTATAGCCATGTGAGTGGGAATCACATCGTTTAATTATTGAATTTGATCTGAACGGAAAAATGTTCTCTATTCGGCAGAAGCAAGCATGTAAAGTACATTGATGTGTGGCCCATAAATATATTCAATCCCACATCTGGTGATCCCTTTGATATGGTCTCCCTGTTTATGATGCAGCTGGCCGTGATAATGCTGGCCAAATGGAAGCATCTAAGAGTGAGAATCTTTTTGTGCGAGACGAACGAAGAGCGCACTGTGGGGTAGGTTCATTGATAAACCCCAAATAGTTGCATTTTCAAAAACTATTTTAACCATTTTCCTTAGAACCTTTGACACCCAGGCCCCGCAAATGGAAATCTTCTCCAAGTTGAAGCTGCAACAGTCGCTCAAAGAACTCCGAATCACTGCTGACATTATAGAGATTGAGGAATGGAGTAGGGACTCGGATTTCATTCGTCATGCACGCACCCTCAAGCAGTTCACTGGTCAGGCGGATAATGCCCAGCTGGAGGATGACGATGGCGATGAGACAATGAATCGCTCGCTCCTGTATATGCAGCGGGCAAACCAAATTATACGCGATCGTTCTGATCAGACGGCACTATCGTTCATCTATCTGGCAGCACCACCGAAGCTCTCGACACCAGATTTTACAGAACGCAGTGCCAGCTATGTGGAGCTGCTGACGGAGCTGACGGCTGATTTGCCGCCCACAATTCTGGTGCATGGCGTCAGTACGGTGACCTCGACCACGCTCTAGGCTCTAGGCGGATGACAAGCATTTCCATAAGTGATAAACAAAAAAAATCAACCCACACAGTGCAACAAAGCAACCGGAATGAACCAATTTAGACGACACGCCGGCTCCCGCTCGCTCTCTCCTGTCCCCCTTGACTCTGTCTCTGGGCTGCCTATATCGCTGATATGCGGCTGGCATTTTATTATTTATTGTGTGTCTATGTGTGTTTGCAACTTTAGCAGTAGTCGAGTAATATTAGCACTTGTGTATGGTAGTATATTCGTTCATCTAGCACCCTGGCACACACATCACAAACAGAGCAGAATCAATCATCATATCAGCCAACTATATACATATAATTTTATGACGGAACGTATCATGTTTTAACCTTCATCCACCTCCCCCTAATCGAACCCCACCCCGATATAAACATTTTTGTGATTCCAGAGTTATATATTATCTAAAACAAATACTACATCTACTACTAAAAGAGTAATGATAGACGAAAGGCGAAAAGTATTAGAGAACACAGCCGCGAGATTGTGGCTATAATCATAAAGATTTCATTATGCACCTAGTGATAACTACTGATGGAATGGGATGGGGAATGGGGTACTCACAGTTCGTTTGGGACTTTGATGGATTATTTTAGATAAATGTATTTTCGTGCTACTTGTGTGCTACTTTTTGATAGCGTTCAACTGTGACTACCCCCCGCCCCAGAAAACTATTATCGATCATAGCGTTCAATGTATGTATTCAGTTCTTTCCAATAATCTAAATAAAACACTAGCTATATTTATTTATGTACACAACTGAGTGATTGTTTATTTTTGAGCAAATCGATTGCACATATGTGCAGACTATGCTCGTATGTGGAGGAATAGTCTCACACTTCTGAGTCTATATGATGGGTCTGTGGGATCTGTGGCTCTGAATTAATGCTAATTCAAAGAGAAACATTTTTAGAAATCAATACTATATAGGATTATTTAATATTCACTAATTCACTATACAATTTAGATTTAAAAATATATTTATTAACGAGGTGTGAGCTATGGATGTTTCGTCATGCTTTCCATCATGCTTATTTGTCTGTTTAGAGCACTTACAGACTGTCTTTTCCACAGTATCTGTATCTGTTATATTCCCAAGTTTGTATTCCACAGTTAATTGTAGTAGATCTGCTTGACGCCACAGTAGAGCTATTCCCAACAATATATTTATTATTAGAGACAGAAATTTAGATAGAAGTGGTGTCTACATTTTATTGGATGAAACTAATCTTGTTTATACTTCTAAAAGGGTTATCTTATTAAATGTACCGCAAAGCGTGTGCCGTGGAAAAATGAAATGATAGAAAAGAAAATTCAGAGTATACAGAATACAAATTAGGTTGGACTCCCCTCAAAGATAATATTAATAGTAAGAGGATGAGTAACTCCCATACTACGAGCTTAAAAATTAGAATATTTTAGGACCCAGGGATTAGATTTAGCTACTGTGCTTAAAAAAAGAAGAATGTACGGTAAGATTTGCATATCTGGCGGATCTATTTGCTCATTTAAATGAGCTCAACAGAAAAATGCATGGCAGGAATTCTAATATTTTAAAGTCTTCGGACAATGTTAGTAATAAAATGCTTAATAATTACCGAAAAAGTGCAGCCTTTGATAGTAAAAGACTTGTAGCTATTGGCAGAAAAAATGAACTTTTATTTTCCCAATTGTGACCTGTAACCGATGGACTGGGTACGAATTCCATTCTCGGATAACATTACCCTTGGACACTTAACATTCATGGAGCTAAGATCTGATCGGACAATAAAACAAAAAGTTTCCGAAGCACAGCTCGCACATTTTGGGCTGCATATAAAAAATAATTATCCACTGCTTTCAAATCGTGCTGTTAAAATTCTATTACCATTTGCGACAACCTACTTATCCGAATATTTCATACTTGATTTTTTCTTTTGTATGCCGCCAAAATTTCTTAATTTTATAGGTGTGCCTTAAACAGAAAAAGTTTTCGGAACACTGCTCTAAGCGGTCTTCGTTTCTGAAATTAAGCAGGCGAGGAAAAATAATGAGGACCCACGGACTTACTTAAATTAGCTTGGTTTGTGAAATATTGTTTGCTGTAAACCATATACCCTGATTGCATCTGGTTATATTACTTGGAAATACTAATACTATGGATCAATGGATTTCTTGCACGTAAGGAAACTCTATACCGGCTATCTACACTTACTAGAAATCCCACAATCCAGTCCCCAAGTAAAATTATGGTTTGGGGGTGTATACATAAAAATGGAGTTGGACCCTTGGTATTGATCGATGGAATAATGCGTAAGGAGCAATATCAAAGCATTCTGCAACAGAATCTAGGAGAAGTCATCGGAAAAATGCATTTTTCATCATGACAATGACCAGAAGCACACGTCCCATTTAGTAAAAAATTGGATGTCCAAGCAAAGATTCCAGTCCATGAAGTGGCCACTGGCCACCGCAATCTCCAGACATGAAACCCATTGAAAATCGATGGAGGCATGTTAAATCGCAGCTTGCGAAATATGCGCTCCCTCCAAGAGGTATGATGGGAGCTATGGGAGAGGACCAAGGACGTCTGGCACGCGATTCCTCTTGAAATGGTGCGACGGTACACCCAAAGTATGCCAAATTGCACGATGAACTGAAGAAATCAAAAGGGCCCATTTATTAAAAATCCTATTAATTACGATTTACTTAAACTTGGTATCTTTGTCGATGATCCGCAGTTACAAAAATACATAAAGTTAAATTCGACATATGTATTCTCGATGCTAACTGCGAATCATCGACAAAAATTAATTGATAAGTTAGTTTCATACCGTTTTGAGTGCAAGAATAGAGTTAGTGCACATGAAAAAGTTGTGCTTCATGAAAATTTGGACTGTTTCAAGAATCTTTTGACTTGATTCATGTAGTTAACAGTTTAAGCTTTAATTTAAGCTTAATTAATTCTTAATTAATTATTCTCTATACGTGATCGAAGGGCAAAAATAGGGTCGAAATCTCGACGTGATGGAAACTTTAAGAGGCGGGATTCGTGATCAGCGAGGAAAATCCTATAAGAAAATGTAGGTCCGATCTTTGGGACAGAAAAAAGGATATATTTTGTCGACTAGTATTATTAAACAATTTTCAATAAAATTATTTCTTTAAAAATAACCGCAGCTCAAAACTGTAACATTTGACTTATTTTGTTTTTTTGTTTTTTTATAAGTCTTCTAGCTTATCAAATGACTTTGAATTTTCAGATGAGAGAGCCAAATATTGCACTAACAAAACAAGACTAAGATCTTAAGCATGCATCAAGTAGAAGAGAAAATACAGACCGTTGAAGTGAGAACATTGAACTCGTGTTATAGATTTGCTCGTCAGTGTAGATGTCGAGTCACGTGTGCATCGTCAGAAAATATTCAGAACGGTTTTAGTTTCTGAATAAAGAGATACTCAGCTTTATAGTTTTTACTGTTTTGTTCCAAATGTGTAATATTTGTACACAAAAAGCATTTTTTTAAGACCTCAATATAATACGAGACTCGCATTACGAGTATATGCATAATTCTATAGTAATTTTTGCAAATTGAATTAAATCCTGTCGACTATATCAAAGATAACATGGGAATTATATTTTCCCAATATGATTTCTGTAAGAAAAACTTTTCTTTCCTTAGACGTAGTAGCAAGACTCTATACTTCCATGCCATAGAGTGGAATTTGATCCTACATATTGAGAGTGGCGTGTTTTGGCTTTATCAATGAAACGGATTTCGCAACGATATTTGAACCGTGCTTGCCTCCAGCTCTCCTATCGCTGAATCCATTAACACATTCCGTTCGGAGTGGGCATTTCTTATCCGCTTTGAACTTTGTTTGGGCATCGTTTACCGCTACCATTAAATGCTTATTAAGATATGGGATCGGGTCGCGTGTAAAAGAGGACACTGATTGCCCAGCAGCAGGAGCTCGGGAGGAGCGACAGCAGTCGAGGCAATAGAGTCATAAATGTCACCAGGATGCGCTCGATCCTGTTGTTGCACTATTTATGTGATGACAATTTATGATACTCATCAAGGACGGTCGGCGGGGCACACCCCTGCACTGATTACCTGCACACACACACAAACGCACAGCCTTTCAAGGATCTGCTTGTGTTAGCCCGTGATACCGCTCGAGTGTCAATAAATTCTCATAAAGGAACGCAATTGCCTGACACTTTCCAGGGGCGCTATCGGGAGCAGCCTAACGGACACTTTTTTGTTTTTTGGTGATACCTAGGGGTCTAAGGGTTAGCCCAGGAGTCGGGGGTACCACTGGCCCTAAGTTATGGCATGAGTTTTGTGGAAATTGTCGCATGCTTTGAGCCAAGAAATTACCATACAAATGCACTTCTATACGAGGGAGTACCACTCCCAAAGAGCACTCTGTAAGTCCCAGTCCCGACATGCTGTCTGGAGGGTTTTTTTTCTGCACATCTGGGTGACCACAACAAATTTACTTGGAAACAAACAAATAGTCGAATATAATAATTCATAATTCCAGATTATTACATGGTAATTTGGGACTCGAATGGATTCTCGATGAGATGTACAAAGGAAACAAAAGCAGCCACAGATCGATTCCATCGTCTGGGATTCTATAACAAAGAAGACAGAGAATTTCCCATGGAATTCCTCTTGACTTTGAGACCTCTACCTCTAATCGTATTTTCGCAATTTAGCGCCAACAACTAATCCGCAAAACGAAAACGATTAATCTGAGAAGAGAAGAAGAGCAAACGAGAAACACGCAACCAACAGACGGGACCAGAGGATTATCATCAGGTGACCTATTGTTGGCCTAAGAATAGGCCTTGAGATAGAGAGAGGTTTCCCACTTTCAACCAGAACCGCCCACCAACTACGGGTACCACTACCTATTGTTGCTATTTTGACAGCCAAAAAGAAGAGAGCCTCCTCAGGTAGCCCACGCAAAATGCTAATAGGAAATGCCAGGACAGGATCATCTGGCCTCTGCCTCTCTCTTAGGGGCGTTGACGATCTTTAGGCTATCCGCGAACCTTTCTCCCGAATATTGCAGCATAATGCTTGAGCCGGGATCAGGATTGGGACCGAGATCTGCTACTAAGCTGCGGTCGCGTGGCACTCTTGACAAAGTCAATCGATCAGATCCATCAGCGATCATCGTGATGGCCAGTGGCCAGCGTCAAGATCAAACGTCGGATCCTTTTTGTCGGCATTGGTCGGCACAGATCCCCACACCCTCCGCTTTGTTCTTGACAATTTGTGTGAAATATCTGGTCCATCATTTGTACAATTTAGCCATGCCCGGCGCTTCTCCTCAGCCAGTGTTTGCCCAATTGTTTTTGGCCGTTTTCTATAGAAATTCAGCGAACTGTTTGAATTGATTTTCCTCTTCTGATGGGTGGAGTGCATCCTCGGATCTGTGGCTCTGAGTTAATTAACCTTTCGCTGCGGCCACTTGAAAGTGGGCTTGAGCCGGTCTGCCCCGAGGTCTGATTGCAGTGTGGAAAGTAGAGCGATGTAAATGGATGTGGTAAGAGTACCTTTTGAGTACCGGCCATACTACTTATAAATAAACCATCAGCGAGCTGGAGACCTTAGTAGCTCATAAAAACATATGTGCTTGGAGTAACTAATCAAATTTGGTTCGAAAAATAATAAGGAGATTTAGTTCAAACAGAACTAATTTAGTAGTACCCAAAATTTTTGAATGACAAAGTCTCGTCGTGATTTTTCACGACAATTCCTGCTGGAGATGCACTTGCCTTCGATATGGCAGAATCCCTGATTGCCGCCGTCACTACATGACCTGCTGAACTCCAAGGTTGCAGCGCTTACCAGAATGATGCTAGAGATGGAGGGCCGCGCCCTAGTGGATGGTCGCAATGTTCCCGGTCCGGTGGTGGCCAACTATTGCATGGAACTGCCGCTGCAGAAGACTCGCATGGTGTGGCATTGGATGGCCGGCTGCCTTGGTAGCAAAGGATAACAAAATGATTGGTGTCTGCATGTCAAAGGCAGTGCCCACACTGATGCCTGCCGAGGGCATTGAGGCGGTTCTCACCATCGGTTCTGTCTGGCCCGGAGTCCAGGAAGAGCTTGCTCGGTGGCGGTGGTGCCACAACTGGCGGCTTTCGACTTGGGGCTGGCATACGTTGCCATCAATCCGAAGGGGATCCTCGTCTTTTTCGAGGATCGACTAAGTGACAGCTACATGCTGCAAGAAGAATCTGATGCCCGTGGTGCCCGACACGAAAATCTCTCATACGGAATCAGTGGATGATCAGCGGGGATTTCTCTTCATGGCACCCTTCGTGTAACCTAGCAGGTCTCAAGGAAGGACATAAATTGGGCATCGAAGCACTGCAGACAAAAAATGGATTTTTCGATTTTTTTTGATCCACAGAAAAGCTATTCCCACTATAGATTATTAGAAGCAGAAATAAAAAATATGTTATAAATTTATATAGGTGTGTTTTGATTGCATAGATTCTTGCACGGTTTTTGTACGAAATATAAAATGTTTTATGTGTGTGTCCCCAATATTTTGCAACGCCACAGTCTACGAAATATCGAAAAAACATTTTGTAGTCATTTTTTTTACCACTACCATTGTGTTTTTGACTTTCATTAAGGTGTGCAAACTTAAACCAACTTATAAAAATTAAGATCACTTCAAAATTAGTGCAAATAGTTAATTTATAGACCCCTTTTCTGAAAGAAAGCCAAGTGTCCTTATTTTTCACACCACTGTATTTATAATACTATTATTTAAAAGACAGAGCACTTTTATCTAAAATATATACATTTACATTTCGAAGCATCTGCCTATCGGGGCATGGGGATCCAAAGGATACTATCCAAAGAATGCATAAACTCCATGGTAGTACTATGCCCAGCCTAAATTCTAAGGTTTTTCGAATGAAAATACCTAATTTTGTTCTGTACCTTAGTTGTTTAATACTATGATAAAATGAATGAGTTCTCTGAGCACTTTTGATGTCAGATTTGCATTAAAATTTCTGTATAGAACAGACTTTGTTGCAGACTTGAAAACTGCTTCCTTTTCATGAGACCTACCCGCAAACTTCTTTCGTGTGAGAAGATCCCCTCGAGCGCCCCAGAGAAAGCCCCATTCAGCCACTTGAAAGACATTTACGTTTGACCCAATAATAAAACACAATCGACTAAAATCGAAAGTTGCAAACCGCACATCGGAATTCTTTTTCTTTGCTCTGCTGGAAGTTGGAGGCACCAAAGCCAAAACGGAACGAACGAGCACTTACTAGACCACAGACATGCAATGGAGCTGGTGATATGGATATGGATATCGATGTGGGGTGGGGTGGAGTGGAGTGGCAGCAGAGCGACCCGATCGATGCGAAAATTATGGAAATAATTCCCACATTGGGAGCTCTGCTCTGTCTGGTTGTACGTTTTTCGCTGGCATTTTGACCTTGGCAACAATTGTTTGCACTATAAAACGTCAATTTCAGCACAAAAGAGGTATGATTACGGACGGTAGCCAAATGACAGGTCAAACAAAGCGGCAAAGGCCACTCGAGGAGTCCATCTAGACCTGATCCGATCGGAGGCAGAAGACGGGCAATTAAACGTTTTGACCGCAAGCCAATTTAGGGCACGGGCTCTGGGCCCGGGCCTGGGCTGCTCCAAAGGTATCTGACGATTGCGCACAGGTAAAAGAGGATCAGGCCCAGACAGCGAATCAGGTAGCAGGAGGTTTACCTGTACCTGCACCTAAGCCAATCATAAAAGGGCAGCGGATTCGGCGCCTCTGCCAGCTATATAAAGGAGTACGACCAGCTCAGTCGGTTCAGTTATCCTTCGGCCTTCAACATGTTGACCAACAACGATCTGATCGAGCAGTTCTACTACCCAAACGAATCCCATTCGGATTCCCATTCGGAGCTGCTGGGCGTCCAGGGCATGGATGCCTTTCAGCAGCTGGAGCAGTTTATGTACCAGCAGGAGCTCAGTGGCAGCGCCGACAGTCTCTCGGATGGGACCAATAGTTGCTCCATGGAGCAGCTATACTACGACACCCCCGCTGTCCTGGGACTAGAGCACATGCTCTCTGCCCAGGCCGAGGAGCACCATCAGCAGAATCAAGCGAATTCCTTGGGCAAAGGCCAGCAAAGGAGTTCCAATTACTGGACCAAGCAGCAGCAGCAGCACGGAAGCAAGCTCTCCACCTCCATCTCTTCATTATCCTCCAGCTCCTCCTCATCATCATCATCATCTTCGTCTCCTGTGTGCAGCGGAGCTGTCCTGAAGAAGCGTCGCCTGGCGGCCAATGCTCGGGAACGCCGTCGCATGAACAGCCTGAATGATGCCTTCGACAAGCTGCGGGATGTGGTTCCATCTCTGGGACACGATCGACGACTATCCAAATACGAGACGCTACAAATGGCACAGGCATATATCGGGGATCTGGTCACTTTGCTCTCAAGAGACTATTGATGATGCGATTCCTCTTCCTTCACGGGGAGTCCCTCCACGAATGGGATGCTGTTGTAGCAACAATTTGAACCTAGTGTAAACTTATAAAGGCTGTTAGATTTAAGGACTGTACATGATCGTTTATTATTTTTATATTAGTTGTAATTTATAGAGCGCTGGCTAATAAAAATGAATGAATTGAAAACTGAAATGAATTTGAAGGTACAGTGTGGATTTGGATTTCTATTATGTGGGGAAGTTCCAAAGATTCCTAATAATAAAAACTATAAATTTCAAGTCAATTTCTTAATAAATTTATTTTTATACCCGAAACTCGAAGAGTAAAGGGTATATTAGATTTGTTGAACAAATTAATGTGTGTAACACCCAGAAGGAAGCGTTTCCGACCCCATAAAGTATATATATTCTTGATCAGCATCAAAAGCCGAGTAGATATAGCTATGTCTGTCCGTCCGTCTGTCCGTCTTCATTAGCGCCTATAGCTCAGAGACTATAAAAGCTAGAGGAGCACAATTTTGTATCCAGACTGCTGTCCTATCGCACTGTTACAAGTGTATTTCAAAATTTCGCCCCGCCCCCTTCCGCCCACTCATAGGACGAAAATCTGTGGCATGCACAATTTTAAAGATACGAGAAAACTAAGAACGCAGAATCATAGAAAATGACCATATCTATCAGAGTGTTGAATTTTGATTTTTTGACGCCTAGATCTCAGAGACTATAGAAGCTAGATCAACCAAACTTTCTATCCAAGCTCCTGTTATACCAAACCGAGACGAGTTTGTTTTAAAATTTGGCCACGCCCCTTCCGCCCCCACAAAGGACGAAAATCTAAAATTTTGAAGATACGGGAAAACCAAAAACGCAGAATCATATAAAATGACCATATCTAAAAAGGAACAAATGAAATTTCAGTGGCCTTCCAAGCGCAGACTGATTTCCTCTCTCTCTCGCACACAGCCGTGTATGTATATGTAGGAAGTAGATTTAGACATGTAGAAAAGGCAGATGTAAACAATTTATGTAAACAAATATGGAAACATCTAATAGATATAAATCTCCGAAAAGGTTCGACTTAATTTTTTGTTCTTTTTTGGCTAAAATTAAATTTGTCCCTTTTGCGAACATGTAATAAATTACAACAAGCTCACATACATATATACTGACTGGCCGTAAACGCGGCTCACAAATCAACAAGAAAAAAATAACTTGAAAACAGGACACAACTCATTATTAATTACTAAATTGATAACATTTAATTTTTCATTGTAATATAAATAATAATAATACTAAAATACTATAATAATATAATGAATTTAAATATAACTCATGAAAACAACATAAAACTGGAAACAAATTCAAAGCAAGTGTAAAGCGAAATCGTTAATTAAATTTGATTTTGATAAATTTTGATCAAATAATTCTTGGTCAATCTGTGAGAGAAATGGGATAAAACTGGTTGTTTTTTTTGTTATGTTATTTATATAAAATGAGATAAATCTGTTGGAAATTCGAATACTTCTGAGTAGGAGTATATATTCCGGTTTAAATATTCTGATACAATGAGAGATATTTTTTTGATCAAAATTAGATAAATAAAGGGAATCGGCTATAGTATATCCTCTTCCGATTGGTTTGGTTCCAGCTAAATTTACACACAGATGAGCATATGACCAAACCTTAACCGACCATCAAAATACAAGCAACATAACTTTACATATGTATATGTATATACTATATACTATATTGACACATCCTTAGCGATCGCTCTCGCAACATTTGTTAACATTCGCCACACTTTCCTCTATCACATCACCGACAGACAACCCGTCTCAAAAAGAGCATCCTAGTTATGGCTGAGAGCTAGGCGGCACGGCTTAGTAGCGGAGTGTGCCACACCCACTAACCATACGATACGAAAAGGTCAAAACATCACTTACCGGCACACGATTAATGAGTTCCGACTTCCGACACGACAGACGATAGAGAGAGGGACCTCCAAACAGAAGTGATTAAGGGCCGCATACGTCAACAGGTAAACAGTGATCCTTAGACACGGCCTTAGCGCTGCCTTAGATCCTCGGGCAGACCCACCAAATAGCAATTGATTTAAACATAGTCATTTGTAAAGGCTATGGGAACTGTTTGTGTTTCCCCTCACTAAGCCATCGCTCTTCAAACTCTAAAACAATAAACGGAACAGAAAGGCAGTTTCAATTTTCGAATATCACATTGACTTTTGTATTTATACAACTAAATACTCAACATTTACTTAACTACAACTATAGCTAGGTTCGTAATTCTAGGGTCCAAAAGGAATTCTTCTCTGTATACGGAATGCTCTTCACTAATGTTTCTAGATTACAAAATTATTCCAATATTTTGCTTAAATTTATTGCTTATGTACACAAAATCCCTAAAATTCATGCATATTTATTCAAGTTTTTAATTAAAAATACAACCTATGTTATGTTATACACAGAGGGCTTAAAGATCATAAATAATACCTTTTAATGAATTTAGATTCTTGTTTTAGGATCTAGTCTAGGAGCATAGTGAGAAATGGACTTGTCAGCTATATAAATTAGGATCAGTCTTTGGGGGTATTACGAAATTATTTCTTGGAAATTCCAAATTTAATGATCGTTAATCAAGAATCAATGTTCTTGCCAGGAAGAAAGTAAAGAAGTATAGGATATCGGTCCAAAAGAGATTAGATTCTACTCAAAGAACGTATTAAATAGGAGAATATTTGAAGAATTTTTTTGTATTAAAAGGCTAAAGTCATCATAAATTGATTCCAGTCGTTTTTTGATATTTATTGAAAAGTTCTATTACGATTCAATTCATTTTCGGTCAGTTTTCGTGACTTTTAAATAGCAAAAACCTATCTGAAAGGTTTTAATCTGTGGAAACTATTCCTTAATTAAAGACCAAAAAGGGAGACCTAGAGGAATATATTTAGAACTTTAATTTGAACATTTTCCGATAAAATCGAAAGTAATGATCAAATAAAAAATTTAAATATGAAATTGACTAAAAGTAACGCTCGAACATTGATCCTTTCATCCAAAATCAGTCCAAAAGGGATCTGAAGTAAGTAGAGTCATGTCCTGCAAGCCGTAGTCCGTTTTCCGTGGTCCGTTTATGGGTCCTTACACCGTTTCCAGTGAATATTTAGTAAAGAAATCAAACTTTATTGCAATTTCTTTTAACGATATTAATTAATTTTTTTTTGCTTTTGTTTTTATGTTGGTTTTCATGATCAAACATTAATGTGAAATATATATGCATATACCATTATGTATATTATTACGATAAACATTTAGTGAAGAGCATACACAACTGTGGCTTTGACCCAGAGTTAAGAATTCAGTGATTTTTGGACTAATTATACAACTATTTACAGTGTACTTAGGGACTTAAGAACTAGAAGCAATGGCGCATTTAACTAAATTGAAAGCGAACGATATACATATATAGTAGCTAAGGCAACGCTCTAAACTTAAAGGTTAATTGTAAAAGAAGTGGTCTTAGAAGTCTTTGCATGTGGGTTTCGTTATGTCTTAAAGTCTCCCGGGAAACAGGGCTAATGAAGCATAAAATCTGACTGATACAAGAAAGGGAAGGGGGATGACTCCGATCTAGATTAACTTATTATTCACATAATTAAATCACTCACATATCATTTTTATTAAACTTTAACGAGAAATCTATCAAGTATTGCAGGGTAAAATTGCTTTCGATAGGTCCAAACAAACGTGGAAGAAATATTAAATCTTAAGAGTAAAATGTTTTTTCACAGTTTCTAAAACAATTGTATATGGTTGATTTGCAATAATTTAAAATGTGTATAATCATCTTATCAATAAATAAACGATCCTCAACCGGTTGAATCGTCTTAATATATATATATATGTATATAGACACGCGATATATAATTGGGTTTATATTGGAGCGCCCTCCCGGTTTTCGGTTGCATTTGGGGGTTTTTCTGTACAACTTACGTCGGTTTTAAACTAAATCGAGTTGAGATAAGTGAGACTAAGTGATGACTACGAACTAAAACCTTTTCGGGCCAAAGACGAAGGCGACACAGCGGTCGCACGTGCTTTCTTTTTGTCTGTTGTCTGTGTGTTGTGTAGTTATATAATACGTAACGTAATTACATCCAAGCTTTACCACGGATGCGCCCACGTCCACGCATCTGACCACCGATGCCGCCGCCTCCAGGCCCACCACCACCGCCGCCGCGTGCATAGAACGGTCGTGGTCCAGGTCCGGGTCCACCATCGTAGGGTCCGGGCGGTCGCTGATAGGGTGATCTCGGATACGGTCCCTGGTTCGACCAGCCGCGACCTCGCCCACGGCCACGCTGCTGCATGTTGTCCGGACCGTTCATGGGTGGCCCGAAACGCTGATACGGAAAGGGAGGTCCATACGGCGGTTGGGGGGGCGGCGGTGCACCCGCGCCTATATGCATTTGAGGCATTTGATTCCACGGTTGCTGCTGCTGCGGACCGAGCGGTGAATGCTGCTGCTGCTCCTGCTCTCCGGACATATCCTGCATGGGCTGGCCCAGAAAACTGTTGTTGGACTCCCAGGGATTCATGAAATCGGTGGGCGTTTCCAAAAGAACAGGACGCGATGGTGTCAAACCACCGTTGGCATCCGTTTCAGACTCCTCCAGATCCTCCTTGGATTCTAAATGGGAAAATGGGGGAAAAGTTCAACAAATTTCTTAAAAGAAAGCGGAGATGCGGAGAAAGCCCGACTACCTCGCAGCGAATCATCGACATCATCGTCCGACATGTCCATATCTATGACCATATCTGCAGGATCATAGCGGGTACCGCCATCCAAACGATCCGATTCCGATGAAGAGCCTGAAAGAAGAAAAGTTGAATTGTGGAAAGGAAATTTCCAGCAGGTGTTCCCACTACTTACTCGCATTGGATTTGTGCGGAGAGCTGGTCTTGGTCTTGGCATAGCTATTGCCAGGCGGAGCCATGATGACCTCATCAGTGGAGCCCGACACAATGCGATAGTCCACATCTCCACCACCACCAAAATCCTACAAAAATTACATTTATCACACGAAATTCTATGAATGGCAAGTGATCGCAGTACCTTATCGGCGCCACCAGGCGAACCAGTGAGGGATATAAGATTCCTATGATCTATCTCCACCAGCTGGCGTGTCTTGTCCTGGCTGAGACCCAGCTTTGCCCCGAAATTAAAGGCCGGCGGCAGCTGGAGCGTTCGATGATCCACATCCTCGGCGCCCAGCGCTGCGGCACTGTTGTGCAAATGCTCGTTGTACTCTGGCGGGGCGACGCTAGCCTTGCGCTCGAAATGGGGCGGCGAATGCGGCGTGGACTGGGGATTATAGGCGGAGGAGCTGGCACCGCTGCTGTTCAGACTGGTGTCCAGCGGCGTCCACGACATGTTCATGTTCCAGGTGCTGTTGAAGTCATCTCCATTGCCGCCGCCGGACGACCCAATGGATGGCGGCAATGGAGGTGGAGGCATTGGTGCGGGTGTGTATTGTGCATCCTGACCACCGCCACCATTTCCGCCATAGCCATGATGCGAGGGCAGCGGGGGCACATACTGTTCCTGGTTGTTGGAACCGAAAATCGGAGCCGGTGCCAATGGACTGTCAAACTGCGAATGATTCGGATTGTATTCCCCGCTGCCACCAGCACCGCTGCCGCCACCTACTCCTCCACCCAAGCCAGGTATGGAGCTGCTGTTGCCACTGCCACCGGCGCCGCTGCTGTTGTTGTTTCTATAGCTGGATATGGGCTCTGGCTTGTAGAAATTGACACTCGGCGCATAGGCCTCGTCATCCGAACGCGAGCCAATCACCTCGATGGCGCTTCCCAGATCCTTCGAGTCCCGCTTGAAGTCATTGATGTCGAAAGGGAGCTTGCCGCTGTCCAAATAGCTAGAGAAGCCATTCAATCCGCCGCTGAACATGTTCTAAAAAGGGAAATATACTGAATCCTCCAATCTGCCAGACATTTTTTTGGGTCTCCTTACCCCTCCCAATGGTGGGCTTGTCTCGTCGGGCAGCTGGAGATCTGCATCACGCTCGGGCGACGGTGCATTTATGTCCGGCGAGGGTATGGGACTTTGCAGCGTGGGTATGGTCTCATCCAGCTTTCTTTTCACAATCTTTATGCGTGTGCCAAAACTTTTATAGGCCTAAAATGATTTAGAAAAAATGTAGGAGATAGATCGACCGAGCATTATTCTAGGGACTTACACTGGCCACCACTTTGACTTCTCTGCCTTGATGCTCGTAGAACTTCTTGGCCGCCTCCACGCTGGTCAGCACCGCCTTGCGGCTCTTGATTTCGTTTTGCAAATTCTTGTTGTAGGCATTTATGAAGGCCACACAGCGTTCCACCTCCTTTTCAATGTCCCCCGAGTGGCTCTTGTCCTTGAGCTGCTGCTTGATGGTCTCGATCTCCAGATGCGGGGGCTTTGGCACCTTCTTCATGCTCTTGTCGGTGGCCTCCGCCAGTTCCACGCACTCGCGCACCTGGGCAATGAGCGTGGCATTCTGGAACTCGTCGCTGGCATCGATTTGAGATTTCTTTGGCGGCGTGATGTTGAGCAGACCGCTCAGATCGCTCAGATATTCCTCATTGTAGATTTCACGCTGTTCCCAGATCTTAAAGATACGCAATATCTTATCCTTGACACGCTCATCCCTGCCAAGAGAAGCGGTATTAGTATCTAGTGATTTTAAAGGGGGATTTCTGATAACCTACCGCACCATGGTGGTGGCTCTTTGGAGGGCTGTGGCCCAGCATTCAACGAATTCGTATCGCTTCCGCTTGCTGTACTGTATGACGTCGTTGGCCAGATAGAAGAGCACCAATCGATGATCCACACGCACTAAAAGCAAAACGCATAAGGTTCCGGCTCTGGGATTACTTGTGGCGACAGCAGGGCCTTACCTCTCTTGAAAACATTCAGCCACGACTGGATGATCTTCTTGTGGTTGGCGCGGTGCTGCAGGCACCAATTTGACATTTGCTGTATTCCCTCCTGTGTGTCCTTCAGCGCCTCTAGACGCGTCTCAAAGAGCTCATCGTCAAAGGGTTCATTTGCGCTCATTTGGGCCATATTACTGGTTCTGCACTCAGCACATCACACTGTAACACGATATATGTATGGGGGTGGATGGTGGTGGAAAATCACGCAAATACAATTGTTTACAACGATTCGTTCACGAGGGGGTCGGTTCTGGTCTGTCCACAGGCAGCAGGAAGCAGGCGCAGCGCAGCGGCTACTTTTCAGCGTTGTATTCTGCACTCCACACGCGCACTTTTTTCACTCCACAATTTTCTTCGCCCACGCGTTTTCACCGCCCGTTAGCGCTCAAACGTTAATCACCGCATTGCCGTCGAACATTTTTTTACCGATGGTTGCTTGTGCTGGTAAATATTGCATGTTTTATTGGTTAAAATTAAAAAAAATTTGTTGGAAAAAGCAACTTAAAAATTTAGCTATCTTCGTAGGGATGATAGATATATTGATAATATATCGTATAGGTAATAGTTTTCGGACTGGCGGAAAAAGAAAGGCCGATAATTTGCTATCGGTAGTTTTGTGCGATAAGCAGTACTTATCGGCGTTGAAAAAAACAATTAATTAAATATTTCGTTTTTGACATTTTCCATGGATTATTTCTAATAGGTTTGAATAAATGAAATATTTCGAATTCATTTTTTGCAAGTATTTGCAGTAGTTCATACAGAAATGTTAGTTTTAAGCGTGTGCGCCAAATTACATTTTGAATTGCTGTGCTCTACAATCGATATATCGTAATTGAACACTGGCAGAATATATATGTATAAGTGCGGCCGCGGCAAACATCTGAATTTACCCCCATTATTTTCCGCCTCTCGACCAAAGCTGTTGTGCCCGCGCATGAACATCCACGCGGCTTGCATCACGTAAATATTTGCCGGTACGCTGCATATTCGTATTACAATCTGTATTATTGATAGCTTTTTGTGTTAAACGGCGTGCCGTGGTGTGGGTAATTCTGTTGTTTTGCGGTTTGTTGGATTGCGCTTGTATTTGTTTGCCGGCATATGGTGTCCGTCCAGTTTTTCCTAGAGATGTGCCTTTGCGCCGTATATTGTTTACTTAAATTGTACGAATTTAACTAGAATTTTTGTAAGAATGTTTTGACTCGAGTTCTGATTAACAGAGTTTTCAAATTTTTCGTTCAGTCCCAGTTCAGTTCGTGGTTTTCCACATAATCTAGCAACAAGTGATGCAGCGTGCGTGAGGCGCCAGCTCTATTTTCACTCCCGGAACCATCTCTAGGCTCAGACGGTGTTTTGATTGTATTTTCGGTTATTCTGTGATACCCTTCAGCAGAGGGTATATTTATTGGAGCATACGGTTGAAACTTGTTTGTTAAAAACATTAGTCCTTTTTGCAAACAAATGTAGAGAATTCCTTAGTATTAGTAAATTAAATAGTGCTTAAATCAGGCATAAGAATCAAAAACTGATTACTATATCATATAGTTGCGATAAGAACAATCGGTTAAAAAAAGGTCTTCACAAAATGCTGAAAAGTGCTAACAGATCATTGTCGGAAAAAATTATACCTTTTTTTCTGTAGACATTCCAAGAAAAATAGGGTTTTTTTCTATTAAGGCAAAATATTATCATAGTTCTATCGGTATATCACTTATGTATGTACTTACCATAGCCTTCACCTAAGAGGGTATCAAATGCTTAGTACCACAGATTCATCCTTCATGTCCTGTTTTTACTAATATTTGGTTGAGTAAGCAGCAAACAAAAAAAAACCTATCAAAAAACTAGGAACTAGAGGGTCGAATATTTGTCCTGCATCTGTGGGGGGCATCCACAAATATCCTCCACCTACGACCTTGAGCAATGAACACGCAATTTGCTTATAAAAGGAGGCCTGTCTCTGTCCCTATGCAATGCTCTTCCCCAACCAATTTATTTGCAACTGTAAAATGAGCAAATTCCCTGTTGCCATTAGGGCCATGTAATTATTCTGATTACTTGGCTCAGACAACAGGAAAACACCAATAACAAACAGCAGCAACAAAAGCAACAACTAATATCCCGCTGTTCTACTGACCCAGTGCCAACTAACGTTACGTTACGCTTTTGGCCCGCTTTCCGGTGTCCGTCCGTCCGGCCTCCGTTCTGCCCATTTGAGCAGCGACGGCGGCGACGCCACGCCACGCCACACGGGAAATGCGCCGTAGCAAATAATTACGCTTCAATTGCTGCTCGACCCTCAAGGATTTCGGTTTGATTGCTCCTTGAGCTCCATAAAAAAATATATATATAGCAAAAAAACTAGAACGGTCTGTTGCGTTGCTTAAAGTGATAACCGGATAAGTTTAAGTAATAAAGTGCGATAAGGAAAAGTCAGAGTTCATTGAGAGGTAAGTTGAAGTTACAATTTAATCTGGGGATTAGCAGGATTATTGAATGATTAATACCTGTTTTTATTTGTTTGTATTTGGTCTTCTATCCTAGTGCCACAAGACTTACTTATATTTAAGGCACTAGCCACAATAATTATTTTAGTTTTTGTAGCTAGGTACTAGCCATATACTACATATGTATATTGTGATTGTACATATTATGATGTATTTATTTTTTTATATATTTTAAAGTGAATATCAAATAACTTCTTTGAAAAGGATCATTGCTTGTAAGAAGAAGATAATGTGTGATTTTTTGTATATCACAATTGAACAAATCACCAAAAAAAACAAAATGTTATTTATTGAGAATCCAATCTGACAAAGTGTCCTTAATATTTTGCGTATTTACTTAAAATTTAATCTTTATTGATTGAGCGTGTTCTAGCATTTTTTATGTTTGTACAGAGATCCAGAAGATATAAAGTATCCAGAGTTATAGAATAACTAAAAATATATCGAAAGGGGTATAACAATAAGTTATAAATACTTGATATCTATCTATTAAGCAGTCAGAACTTGTATTCCCTTTATTGTTCATCCATTTTGTAGCATTTATAATAGTCAAAAATGGTCTTATTTTTAGTGTTGGTAGAATCCATTAAGAGGAAACTCCATTGAGATCCTAGGTCCTTTTACCGAGCGCTCCATTAAATATTTTAAGTATTTGTGTTATACAGCCTTTAGATATTTGAAAGAAAATAAGCCCTGTTTCTCCCAGAGATACAACTACCTTGAGCAGTAGCTCCTGTGCTCTCTGTACTTATCCCTTAAGATTCCCATTTCCTGGTATAACCCTTCAAGAACTGACGTCAAATCCGAGAAGAGCATTAAGTTTAACAGAATTCCAGTTTCCCACAGATCCCAAAGCAGCCCACCCACAGAAAGCCCTACGCCGAAACCAACCCACCCACGCACCCAGCGATAATCGCAATTAGCCCACACCTTTGGTCCAGATGGAAACAATAAACACTAATTAGAAGCAGTTCCGAGGACAACATCATGCAATTGAAAAGCACTGGGTTTTCGCACTTGTGTAACCTGATTTTCAGGCTTGCTATAAGGGCTACAACCGCCCAGACCAGACCTAGTCCTACGGCACACACAAACACAGACGGCACAGGCGTTTGTCAATTAGTTTGTTCATTCGCAAGGACGAAAAGGCCACCCACCAGCTGCGACGTTTCCTGGAAATTTCATCACATTTTTATCCACCAGCTACGTATTGTAGCTCATGGATTGGTTCTATTGAATCCCTGATTGTAATATATTCAACTCCGATATGCACATGCACAATCAGGCATTTTGATTTCCATACCCCTCGATATTTTCCACTTCAGCTGCATTTTACCCAACTTTTGATTTTTACGTCAATCAATGTTCGATGGAAAGCACTGCGACACGACAAACGTTTTGCATACATTTGCAAGCGGGTAAAAGAGAAATGTCACCAGAAGACACATTTCCCATGCCATCCTGCCCCCCTCTCCCCACTGCTCTGTGGGACCTGCCAGGAGAAAAGAAAAGAAAATGGTAAGAAGGCAAAGAAATATATATTTCAATGGTTTCATATATATTTATATATATCTATCGAAGTGTGTGTGTGTGTCTGTGGGTGGCAGATCTACGTCACCAGGAGTCCTGGCCCACGCTGACGCCCACGCCATGTGGGGGGTCTAAACGGCGTAAACAAGTTCCAGCGTCAGCATTGAATTAGTTGGATGCCTTAGGATTAATTTGGTTTTCAGTTGGAATGGCTATTAGATGGTGGGGTATATCTGATTGAAAGAGGAGAATATATGTCAAAAGACAAATATAAGAATATTTGGGATATCCGTTAAAGATAGTTAAAGATTCGAATATTTCTAACAGATAGCTGTTGTGAGTTTCAAGCAGATAATGCGCTTACTAAACTGGTAAATCAACATAGAACGTCTTAATTTATCGCAAGTCAGTATTCACAAATATAAACCCATTACCAGCACTCGGTGCTTTCATAGATGGTTCCACAATATCACAATACTACAAAGTCCTAATCACATTACATTGGAATCACATCTCAATACAAACATGGCTTAAAACGAGAAAGAGAGGGATATCCTTGAGGGTTGAATCAAATAAATACCATACATCCATCCTCAAAATCAAAGATTTAAAGGCTTATATCTTTAAGGTTCGATAACGATTAAGTTATATTAAGCTAAATAATATACATTCTGAGTAATAGAACGACATGTATTTTCAATCTTTTATTAATGTTAGTAATTAAAATTTCATATTATCTACTATTACATTTGTTGTGCATAGCGCTGTAATTTATAAGTATAAGATGCAATAATAAATGATTAAACGACATCCGTAAGAATGACCTGATGATACCGAAGCATAGGGAGACTTATGAGACTGTCTTTCTATGTGTGGAAAATATTTAAATACGCCTTCCATTATATGTACAGGGAAAACTTTCAAGTTTCCTTCAACCCATATGACAAAGGGTATCCCCTTCGTTTATCCCTAAAAACTATTGCCCATGAAGGTGCATTAGCTTAGGTGGTCGCGGCACTAATGACAAATTGAATGCATCACTTGCCAGAGGACTTGCCACAGGACTCGGGACTCAGGTCTCAGGACAACGCATGATGGATGGGCACAAGCTTGTGGCACAAGCACCCAGAGAACCCGCCGTCAGACGCCAGACGCAGAGTCAGAAACCACTTTGACTGCTTTCTTTTGCCATTTGCATTGATGTACGAGCCACTGGGAGTACTACGGGTATATAGTATGTGGGAGAGCGACAACCCGCAGGGTCACAGCAACAACAAACGCAGAGTGACAGCACGACAATGGACATCAGAGAGAAGTAAAGAAGGATATGCATACGCGTGAAGAAGGAACCCCTTTTGCAGATGAAAAAGCAGCGTTGGCTGGCACTTAATAAGTCAACATGGCTTTGCCATCGTCATTTATGCATGATATATGGCAGTTTATTTTTATTACCCCTTAGCCGCGTGCTGGGGTATAATAAATTGCCTGATATATTAATCTCATACACTTGGAAAAAGTGCTTGTGCTGGGAGAAAATTAAATAAATTAAAAGCATAACAAAATTCAATGAAAATTCGTCGAACATTCATGCACTCATACGAATGTTACCAGCTCTAGTGAGCTACCTTTTTCAACCAAAGTTTTCCTGGGAAATCTTTCATGTGTATGCGTGAAATATTCTTAAAATCCGTATAGTATATTTTTGCTTGTTGTGTGGCTCTAATGAAGCTGCCACTCATCATGCAAGTCATCAGCGTCCGTCCGTCCGCCCTCCCCGTGGCAACGCTTGGGGTTGCATAATTAGCTAATTGAGCGCTCAGCGTTAATGATTGTCATGGCAACAATAAGAGCCACAACAGCATCCTCACAAAAGTGTAAAATGCGTACAAACACAAATTGCAAATGGCATGAAAATGGGAAAAGAGGAAATCCCCCGAATGCCGCTTAAAAAGACATTAGCTGAAAAATGGTATTCTAGGCACCGTAGGCCCTCTTAGCCCTTCTTTGCTTTCCCACTCTATCTATTGAAAGCATTCCTCAAAAACCCTCCGAGAGCTAATAAACGTTATGCTGTTTGTTCTTGTCCCACACGGCGTATACGCAACATGCAACGAAAATGCCTGCTACGTGATTTGAACACCCAAAACGGAGCCAAACGACACGTGGCATCAAAATCTACCATTTCAATGGCAGCTTTACTTGAATGCTATCCTCCCAGACCACCCTTCCTGTCTGCTGTCTGTATGCCTTGGCTTTTCCTTGGTTTTCCCATTGTTGTCGCGACGCTTTTTTCTTCTTTGCTCCGTTTGCTGTTGACTTTCGAGTGCGTACAATCCTGGGGATCCTGCAGATCCTGGAATATTGGTAGCAGTCGTTGAAGGCTCTGTGCTTTGAGCACGTTTTATTTTAATAGCGCTCTTGTGGCGCATTTCCTCCGCTCCAAACCAACAGTTTTTGTTTAGAAAAGGGCTTTCAGAGGGAGAGATAAAAGGAGCATGGCATAGTCTTCTCTCTGTATATTGACGAAAAAGTCTAGCTGCATTTACTGGCCCTCTGTGTTTAAGCGCGTGAAAAGTGTCAGGTGGCAGCTGTTTTTCACGCGTTTGCTTAACTGGAAAAGTGTACGAAAAGTTTGTGGAAAGTTGAATGTTTGACAGGAAGACTTTGTCCTAAAAAGTTATGCACGTGTTTTTGGTGTTTTATTTGATTTTGGAAGCTGGTTTTTAGAGGTTTGGTTGGCTACCGATATTGTAACATATTTTTGATATTAAATAACAATAATACAGTACCTACATTTAATCTGTATTATTTATATAGATTTATGGAATGTTTTTTTGTTATTTAAATTCAAATCAAAGACACTAAAATTCGACCATTTCGCGTCACCAAAGACTGTGTATTTGTTGTTGGATTTTGCGAACCGAAAAGTAAGTCTTTTCTGCGCCTCCATAAAGACAGTGAATATTGTGGTTGGATTTTTAAACTCTGTCCAAGGCATTGACGAACAATTCAAGTTCAAATTTATGAGAATTTAATCTATATCTTCCACCAGTTTTTGTTTAAAATTGTTTTTGACTTAAATTCTATTTTCTTAAATTACATTTTCATTCGTTCACGTTTATCTTTCTACTCTCTGAACGAATTTGATTGCTTGGCTTTATATGCCCTGCCCTTAGTGTGCTCATGCCCTGGTCTGACCACTCAAGTGTGTTCTGTGTGACACATTAAGTTCATTACATTAAACACTGATTTATTATCTCCAAATAGGACCCCAAAAGTCCATGCCCATTCCTGGGACATGGCTCGTGCAGAATGTGGCTTAGTTGATAGTCGAAATCCATGAAATACGAGTATGTGTGAAGTTCCAATTCGATTTGCATACTGAAACATTCGGACAGAGCTCCCCCTCCCATGCCACGAATGGAATGCAGTTGTTGGGTGTGCCTGGAATTTCCATTGTCACTGGCCGTGTCCTGCATTAATCATAGTTTGACTCTGGGCACCCTTGACGCCACCTACTATTTCTGTCCACTTCATATTTCATGCATCAGCTGCAACGTGATGGGTGCCAGTGCCATTGAACCCGCATTACGTTGCAAGGACACCCAGAGCTCGGGCCAAGGAGCCCGAACAAAGCCAGGGGAGATTGAAGGAACTTGTCCTTTTTTGTTTTTGTTAGCCTTTGCCATTCCTATCAGTTTCCAAATGCAGCTGGTTACTTTTTGGGGTCTTTCTCTGGGGTTTCCATTCATTCTATTCGTTTCTTTCACTATTTTGGGGTTCTTTCTCTCTGAATTTTCATTCCCCTTTTTGGGGCGCTTTTCACTATTTGCCAACCTTGATTTGGCAGCTCGATAAAAAATCACTTCGACCAATTAGTTTCGGGCTAATCTTTATCTAGTTTTTTCTCTAGCTCTTTTTCCCCTAGTATTTACCTTTCACTGGTTGCTCCCTGCTAGCTGTTGGTGTACTCGTACCCAGTGTTTGCTGAGTTCAAGGGTGTATCGATTGGGATTAAACAGATTTAACAAAGAAATATACTACCTATGGATGTCCTTGCATTTTGATCGCGATATACAGCATAGTCCCCTCTTGCCATTTTTTTTTCTGCAATTTGGAATGATATGCGCAATAATCTTTGGTTTGGTGTTGGTTGGCTTGGTGTCCTCCAAATCCTTGTAAGATCTGAGAAACAAAATATGTATCAAATTCGTAAAAACAATGAAATCGTAGAGACTCTGAATAATAAATAAAAATAATTTTAGATTAAGGTTTATGTGAATTAAATAGGAGAATAGATAAAGCTTTAAAATCTAGAATTTAAGGAAAATGTAGCTAGTTTTCGGATAAGTATTACAGCCAGAAAGAAGAGCCAGAGAAGCCTGCTTAAGTATTGTTCTTGTCTTCAAGAACATAACCGAAATTGTGCCATATATTTTTCTCATAGGGATAAAGAGTTCCTTTTTAGTGGTTTTCTTATATATTTTATTTCTTAAGGTTTAGGTTCGATAAATTTAAATTTATAGTCAGAGCAGAGGTTTCTATATCCCTTAAATCTTGTTAATAGGTATCCCCTAGTCGTAGCATGTTTTTGTTTGTATTCTTCTCTATCATTTTCCGTTTATTTGTTTGCCTTTGCCCGTGCGATAAACGCTGAAGCGGGACCATAAAAATACCTGCGTACTCACGCACACATGGGACAAACCAACAATATCTCAGTGTGTATATCACATTTCCTTTTTTCCTCTTAGTGTGTGTGTGTGTGTGGAAAAGATACCCTCTTCAGATTAGACCTCTCACTGCTAACAGCCAAGGTGTTTCCCATTATAATTAATCATTCTGTAGAGATACAACATCAGCAGCAGCAGAAGCAGCAATAGGAGCAACAGAGCAGCAGGCAGGAGTGGCATATCACATCAGTCGACAGCCTGGAGAATTTTCATTCGTTTTGATGCATAATTTAACTTTATTACAAAAATGTGCTGCACACTTTTAGGTGACAATCTACACGACGTGCTCATTTGTCTTTCCCAGAAGGGGAGTGCCCGTAGGGGGAGGGGGTCATGGCAGTGGTCTGTGATTTCACTTTCGACCTGGAAGTATATCTTTTTGCATGGGTGGAGCTGAAAGTCGGTCTAAACTGTTGAAGAGGAAGCTTTTCGGTAACTTTTAACCAAATAAACTGGTACTTCGCTTAATTTTTAGAAATAGTTGAGACCTTAAGCCAAAAGTCAAGTTTTAGAAGCCACAGCTAGCTCGCGTCCAGTGAGATTCATACTCAGATGGGATTGATGCTTGACTCGAGACTCACAATGACAATGAAAAAACAATATACACTACGTGTGCATGACAAGGCACGGAGATGCACGACTCCAGTGCACAAAGGAATGCTTCAAAAGAGAATTCCCAATATGTAAAACAAAAACCAATTACATGTCGTGTGTTCCAAGATTTATTGTTGCCCACCGCCGCTCGAAATATTGAAGTTTTCCAACCAAAATGAACTGTTCGCATTTCCACAAAACTTGCTCGTTTTTTTTAGAATAGAAATTTCGCCAAAAGTCTAACAAAAATTCGGCTTAAACTGTTAAGGAGCTAAGGAGAATTTCGCGAAGAGTTTAAACCCTCAAACTATTAAGTATAAAACTTTGGCGCCAAATGAACTAGTTCTCGATTCGGTTACAAGTTTCGCCATCTTGGCTGGTTCTTGGAAAAATGTTGGCTTAAGCGGAAAGTTTTCGTTAAAGAACAAAACTCATTTGCAGCCACTCAAACTGCAATTAGACAAAATGACACATGAATGAGGGAAAGCGACCGAGATAACGAAAGGCATAAAGAGAGCCTAAAAAGGGAAGGAAAAGTGTGAGAAATGTGGTCTACTTAAACCTACGCATTTCCGTCTTTTATTTGTCATTAGACAACTTTTTGACATTATCCTTTTGGTTTGCGGAAAAGTTTTCCACACACAAACACCCCACACAAATGAGATTTGTAATTAGCCCGCCACTGCCATGCCTTTCACAAAACGAAATGTTGTTTTATTTTTAATGCTAATTGCTTTTTAATGCGTAATTCGAAAGTTTTTAGCCAACAATTAGGCCTCCAAAGGAAAGTCTCTTACGCCCCCAAGACGATTTCACGCACGGGCTGGCAGACAAAGGCCTTCGCACACTCACATGAAATCCTCGGCTGAGATTACTTATAAATTATACGCACAATCCTTTTAAGCTGTCACTTTTATTGTGAATAATTTTGTGTTAAAATCAAAATGGCCCACACGAGCGGGGCCGGGGCCCTGCAGACCCGATACAATTTGGTCCTGACAGACAGTAAAAAGAAATGGAACGAAAGGCTGGGCTGCCCTGAGAAATCGACAGGAAAAATGCTCGGGACAATTGTGCTTCTGGCTGCACAACAAAAAGGGATATGTCCTTAAAGCTGGACAGGGAAATGGCAGGGCCACACACGGGATTACCCAACAGAGAGAGACAGTCGAGAAACGAAGGAGAGAACATCCATTGATATCCTTGACATCTGGCCAAAAGCCAAATAAGGACTTTTTTGTACTGTACAAAAAAAGGAAGAGCTAGAGAATTTTTTTGAGGTATAATTTTCATCTAAATATTGTGTGTTTTTAGAGACATTCTTTTATTATTCTCATATTTGATTTGATTTCGTTATAGGAAAGATACACCATTGAGATAGCACTAATTAATCATTGTACTAAATCATCATTGTAATTTATATTTATGAATTTTACTTATCATTAATCGATTATTACATTTTCCTGTTTGATTTGATTCTTTCTTGATAAGATATTACGTTAGATAACAGCCATTACGGAAACTGTAAACACGGAAATGTTCAACAAGTAATCCAGATTTGAAAATAGTTGCATTTTTTCCGTGATATTTATAAGATTCAAAATCGAAATTGCTTTTATTTTCTTTTCCCAAATAAACCTCCAATCAGTATTGCATTTCCTCTCCGTCCCAGCTTTTCTCATACATATATTCCATGTCAATTTCCATAGCACATTTAACAGGGCATTGAAAATATACCTCGAAAGGACAACCAGCAAAAGGTCTGTTCCGTTTTCCTTGCCAGGAGCAGTTTTCAATTTCATTGATGTACAAATACAAATGTGTATGGAAACTGAGAAAGGCAGAACGTACAAGAAGATACGACCTCCCTCCCAGCCATGTTTTTCACTCCCTCCCGCACTCTACAAAATGAAATTGTTTTGCCTTTTACACAAAATTTACAATACTTATCCCGTATTTGGTTTCGGTTTGCCTCGGCGCGTGTGTGAATTTATTTATTTGAATTTCATTTTGTGGTTGCCTTCCGGGACACACTTCCTCTCCACAGGAAGAGCACTTGCCTCTTCCCGTCTCGCTCTCTGCGTTTTTGGACAACTTTGCATTACAAATTTTCTTTGGCTTAAAATGACGTGCGAAATGTTTTGCCTCTTTTTTCCTTATCTGCTTTTTCAAGTGCTAAAAATTAACGTGACTTTTGGACCATTTTTCTCTCGGTTTCTCGTTTGTTCTCTCAGTTTTTTTCCCTGTTGGTCCAGTTGTTAATTTGCATGGGAAATCCATTAGAAGGCAAAAAGGAAAGAATATTGCGTTTGTTCTGCTGAGTTTTGACTGAGTTTCCGCTTTGGCAAAAATAATATTTGCGATTCACGTGCGTTAGGGCGTGAGGTTTGTCGCGGGTGTTTAGGGGGGTTATTGTGGGGCTTCTGCTGTGGGGTTAGGACTAGGGCTTTATGAGGTTTATAAGGGAGAGAGTTTGGGGAAAGCTTATAATGAACTGAAGCCCTGTTAAGTTCTCAAGCGGCTGGGGAAATATCATGGGGTAAGCTGGCTTACAAAAGGAAAAACTGGATTAGGATGCGAAGTCCTTGGGGGATTAGTTGGCGGATCAGACCATAAAACAGAGAAGAATTTAAAATTAAAGATTATTTCTTATCATCTTGATACATCTAACATCTCTCATTAGGATATACATATGTATGTCCTATGTATTTCTAAACATTTTTATGACAAAAAAACATAAAATATTAAATTTCATCAAACATGCAAAAACAAAAAAAAATAAAAATTAAAAAATACTTCATTGAGTGTATTTGTCTTTTGACTCTTTTTATTCATATATTTTTAAAACCCTTTTTTTGTGATTTCGCTTTTTTACTTCCAATCTGGTAGAACCTTATCTCTCTGTCAAGGATACAAAAAACCGTCTTTCAGTACTACTTTCTGTAATCTTTTCACGCTTTTAAGCACCATTCGGCATTCATTTTATTTCTTAATTTATTGAATCTTTTCTTTACCTTCTTATTTCTTATGAATTTTTAAATCTTCAGAAGTTAAATTGAATTAAAAAATAAAGGGCAGGGATTTTTAATTAAATTTAACTTTTGAAGATGTAAATTGAGAAAAATTGAATTAAAAATCAAAGGCAAGAATTAAAAAACAAAGGGCAGGGGATTTTTAATTCAATTTATCTTATGCCTTTTTTTTAAATTCATTAAATAATTTCATTTAAAAATCTCTAACACGTGTTCCCTTTTTTCACTTCCATATATAATTCTTTCAATAACTTCTCTCTCTCCATCGCTTATTTGTATCTACATAATTTCAGTTAGTATCTCAGCTTTCCACATATGTTTCCCATTGCATACTTTTAAGCGTATTTGTTTTGTGTGGGGCTAAATCCCAACCTCCAAATTTTTCGTATAGCTTTCTTACTTTTTAACATTTTTCTGATTTATGTGCGCCCAAGTCATGACTTTTTTATCAGCAATGCATTTACATAATAATGTTTACCTATTCCTCTGCTCTTCCTTTTCTTTATTTTTGTGGGGTGTCTGGTAATTTATTGATAAGCGGCTCGTGGCATCCACTTAACCCATGGAAAACTCGTATATCCACAAGCGTATTCAATATGTTGCACATGCAAAAAATAAGAGAGAGAGAGAAGAGGGAAATGTAAGCGTCTATAACAGGCATTTTCATGGGCCAATGATGCCGCAATAATGTGCTCCCACCCACAGCCATCCCACACCTGTTCTCCTCTGTTCAACCTCTTGGCTGATAATCACCAGGACGATGATGACGATGGTGTTGCTGGGGATAGAGATGATTTGTTGCTTTGGCCCCCGAATTTATGGGCTCTGCGGTCAGGCTCATAAACAGCCGCAGGCGCAGATCCGAGAAGGGCTCGCGCACAAAACCGTCAATAAATTAACCTGAAACTTTTTTTTGGCCCAGATTCTGAGTAAGTGATTTTCCATGTAAGGTCGCATAGGGTCAGGTTTTGCGAAAAGAGGTTTTAGGTGTTGATTTGGGCCTTCGGTTAATTGGCTAGAGAGAGAGAGAGAGAAAGAGGATTGGGTCTGCTATGTCTATAGATAGCGATGTTGTGGTAGGTCATGGTTTTTTTCGGGTAGAACTTACCTTGAACAGAAGGTTTTCCTTATGGAATGGATAACTTGAGCATTTTTTAGGCTAGAATATGTACTTTTAGATTAAAAGGGTCCTGGAATTCATGAACATTTTTCCAAGAGCCAAAAAGGAAGCTTTTGTTCATGTATCTTGATGTTGAGTCCCGTCTGCGTCGACAGAAAACATTGCGATTGCATTTGAAGCATTTCTTTAATTTATTTATTTAATCAGCATATATCTGCTGTCTATCTGCTTTTCTGCCCGAGTTTCCGGTATCCTGATGTATATTCTAACTTGTTTTCCATGCTATTTTTTTCTTGATGGCCTAAGGCCAAGTTTCCCTTAGGGAATGTAAATAAAATAAAAAAACCATAGCATTTATAGTTTTTACTTTCTGAAGAACATTTACAAGTACATCCCCAAAGGATTCCATCCAAGTAGCGAGTATCTCTTTGTCTGTGCACTACACTGTGGCTCCTTCCTCTTGGCTTTTCTTTACTTAACAATTTTCTATAGCCAATCGATTTGCCGTACTCCCTCTACAAGCTCTTTCGTGCCAATTCAATTTGAGCATAAAAAAGTTGTAGCCTTCATTGGCCACCCTCGACCACTTGGTGGCCTCAAGTCTTGGCCAATTTTCCAGGGAGCCCCACTTAAAACCGCAAAAGAACAAGTTGGCTAGCAACTTAGCGGCGGAGATATATTGAGTGGAAGTTTCGATTGGAAATGAGAGAGAAAATAAATCGAATGCAACAGGGGAACATAACTTTTTCTGACCCTCAACATATACTCGTAGAACAGAAGGAGACCCAACCATTGGGAATGGAATTTATCTTCTTTTTGGCAATTTGTTTATAGAGCTCCCCTAGGAGCCAGGCCAGCAGTCGTCTGATCAATTAATTCAAGCACTTTGCGGTCAACAGAGGGGTCGAGAGAGGGTTAGGACTGCCAGGCAGCAGGGCAGTACGGCAGGAGGTCAAGGCTTTCCATTTGAATTATTGAATGCCTGTCATTTGCATGTCGATGTCGGCCATTGAATTGTATTCCTGTTCGTATCGTTTATGAAATTAAATGGATTCGAAGCAGAGCAAATTCCATTTCATTTGAGTTGATAACTCAATCGAATTGTATTTATTGAGATGGAAATTTTTGTACTTGTGGTTTTCTTTTGTTGCTGATTGGTTCGCGATGGTTTCTCAAGCGATGTAAATATTTAATCAATCTATATTGAGTGGTTTAAAAGTAGAATTGTTGAAGTTTTTTAACAACAATTTTATAAGCAAAAGGAATTTCAGAAATGTTAAACATAAACTGATGTTTAAGCATTATCTCTTAATATATTTGAATCATTGGATAGCACATTTGAAATTTTTTTTTTTTATAATCAAATGAAAACGAAATCAATTAGTTATGGAAATAATACACGATTTAGTTTCTCTATTCTACAGAAGATACTTATAAATCTACAGCCTTAAGGAAAAATCTAATATACAATTTAATTTATTCATATATTTCTTTCGGTTTGTAGGCCGAATTCATATCCTAGAAAGGATTGTTGAACATTTTTTAAGCAATAGATGTTTTTTATGCCAATTTTACACGCTCGATGACACAATGGTATATATTTGAATTTAATTTTAAAGAGTTTGTGGATTAATATTACTCGAAGTAAGGTTCAAGGTTACATTGCTTTTAAATTTTGGTAAGTTTATTATTCATTGTGAACAGTAAATCGTAAGATTAGGTCTAAGTATATAGCGGGCCGTACGAATTTATAAATAAAATAAATAAAAATGCAACCTGCAGCGGGATGCATCTGCAGCTGTAACACATGATAATTATGTGTTTATAGCAGCAATTGTAACCGTCAAAAATGTATGTAAATCGTACATTTTACCAAATAAATACCGTAATTAATCAGCACCCGTTTCGTTTTGGACCCGTTTCGTGATACATTAAAAATGTTATCCACCGTTATCAAAAATCAGGAGCACACAGAGCTAGAGACCCAGCTCGATACTACCATCATCATATATAGTCATTCAGCGATGAACTCGAAAAGGCCCGAATCGATCCCGAAATCTTGACTTGACTCAACTCCCAGTGCTGCTCTTTTGGGTGTACAGGCCATTGTCATTATAGAACGATTTGTAATCTCTCAAAATGCATCTTAAGTGTCTAGTAATGCAATGCAATGGCCTTTTCCTGTCCCTTCCAGAGTGGGAGCACAAAAATACTTTTAATTTTTATAATAATATAAGCAATTAACAATATAAATAGGCACTTAATAAATATGTAAAAAAATATTCTCTCTGATCAGAAAACCTTCATCAGACTTATGTGAATTTTACATCTTCAGAACCTGTAAATAATATTAGTTTCCCAACTACCACAATAAGGTCAAGGAGCTCAAGTTTTCTCTCCGCTTCTTAAGGCACTTAAATTTTCTCTCAGCTTCGAAAGACTCTTAAATTATGTCCGCTTCTTAGGAAAAACATTTTCCGATGACTCATTCGATTTGATTTCCCAATTTAACGGTCAACGAACTTTGGCAAAGTTTCCGCCTTTTTATTGCACTTATTGTTTTCGATATACTTGTTGTTCGGTTACAGGCATAAATATATACATACCATATTCATATCGATTTGATAATCACAGAATTATGTAAATTTTTCGTGGGTCAATGCTTTGTAGATCCTTCCTGTTTGCAGGGCTCTCTGTCTCTCTGTCTTTCTCCTGGTATTCCTGCACTCCTTCTTCTGTGATTTATGTTTCACTGCCACTTCTGATGGCTGGGCTATCGAGTGTCCTGCCTGTCATTTGTCGCTGTCTGTTGTCCTGGGTTACAGCCAACATTCTGCCCACTGGCTGGCTGATAAAAGTTTTTCCATGTCCGTTGTTGTCAGGCAGCCAAAAAAAAAAAAACGAAAAATAAGGGAGCAAAAAGGAGAACCAAATAAGAGAGAAAGAGGAAATATTGTTGTAGTAACTTTTAATGAGAATTTATGCCTTCTCTTTTATATATACTTTTTGAGATGAATTATTGATACACTTAACTGGGTTTAATATCGGGAGGAGTCTTTGAAATAGGGAAACGGAATACTTAGCAGAGAAAACAGATTGAAAAAAAGTTAATAAGGGAAAAAAGTTAGGGAAACAAGAAAAAGGCAACCTGCCAGAGCAGAAACATTAAATACTTCTGCGGAGTCAGCTTTTCGATCAATTGTGTCTAAATTTAAAGAAAGATCTCTCAAGTTAATTTCCATAGAAGAATTAAGATGGATAGTAGTGCCTCTACTGTGTTTGGATATAGAATCATTTTACATTTAAACGATAAATTAAGTTTAATTTAATAATTAAAATTATCAAAGAAAGCAAGTTTCCAGGCCAGGATAACAATCCCAATCGTAGGGGCTCATAAATAGTTATATTATACACAGAAATAATATCGAAATCTGATAATCTCTGCCTTCAGAATGAGGAAAATCAGTTCCCAGTCGAGAATCAGGCTCTATAACATGTATTTCGTAGAACCATTGTCGAGATCCAATAATCTTTATGTAGAGGATGAAGACAATAATTTCCCAAGTGAGGATGACCCTCTACTAACTCGCAATCGTATTGGTTTTCTTATTCTTTCAAATAAACTCCAATCGACATTTAATAACTGTGAAAATCGGATAATCGGTAAATCCAGAATGAATATATCAAGTTCCCAAGCGTTGAGAACCCTCTTTTATTTCCCAGTCGAACCACTTTTCTTAGTATATTTTGCATTTTGATAAAAAGAAAACTTATGCATACAAAATTGAATTTTTTTGCCCACCACAAAGATTAACACTATTATTCTGCCTTGATTTTGTTAGCCTTTGATTATTAATTAAAATGTTTTCCATTGGAAAACCCGTGATAAAATTACACGCAACGCACACACACAAAAACCCTATTCATTTTCATTTTGTGTTCAATTTTCTTTTGATACAATTACCAGTTGCGAAATCCATTTAGTGGCTTTTAGCTTGCGGCAACGTGGCTCTAGCTCAACGAATATACGATATATAGATATATATGTATGTTTATTTATATACCTACATATCTGCATTGAAAATTGAATTAAAAGTCCAAACCATAAAAGCAAAGAACCCAACCCGCTGGGGGCCAAGAGTCCAGGCTAAAATTGAATCAACTCCAACGCTAATTGACCAGGCTAATTTGTAGCATAACAAATAACCGCATTGGGGGCTGTACAGTGTACACCCTGGCCAACAGCATGGTCGAAATAAAGTTGGTTAATAGCGTATTAAGCGTGAATGTGCGGCAGTGGAATGAGGGGCAGGGAGGAGGTCCCCTTTCCATTAACTTTTATGGCCATATGGAGGGAGACAGAGAGAGAGAGAGAAAGAGAGAGAGAGAGTTGCTCATATGAACAACTCATAGAAAGGCAACCATGGAAGGTCGTTCGAGTGCGGATGAACGATACCCAGGATGTGCTCACGTGTGTGTGCGGCTATTTGTATCTGTGTGTGTGTGCGCCTGTGTGAGAGAGGTAGTCGAGCAGAAATGAGAGATGCTTGATATTGGTTCTAGAATGATAAAGCAACATTTTCATATTTCATATTCGCAAGAAGAGAATTTTTTGTTCTTTTGGGAATCAAATAAATTCAATGGAAATTCTTCTTTAAAAAAGTTTTTCAATCGATTTGAGGGGTTCATGGAAATTTAATTAAACTTTACATTAATAAGTGTGCACATGGGTAGAAAACTATATTTTTCCTTGGTTTCAAAGTGTTTTTCTCTAAGAAATTCACAAGAAGTAGGTGGTTAAACTATAATCTTTATAAATATCTGTAATTAATTCTATACAACTATGTGACTGTTCGAAACTAATGAAAACTAATGTTCAGGTAGCACCATGTTATTTTCTTAATTTCACAAAACATTTTACTGACAATCAGAATCAAAATACATTTTATTTTGTATTGGATAGCTGCTGGAGCGAATTGAATGGTCAGAAGAAAATTAACGTGCAATGACCAGATATACCAATGATTTTTGTTCGATTTTCTATCAGTTTAAAGTTAATCAAAGGATGTCAGAGAGTTAAGCTTTAAATACTACAGGAATGCCTTAAGGGGAGGTTACCGTCAGAGCCGAACAAAATGGAATTTTTTTTTTTTTCATAATTAGTATCCTTAGTGTTAAGTATATTATATCTGTATTAGTATCAATATCTCATGTAGTTCTCGAGATATACTCGATTTGGCGGAAGAGTCTGTGATTTTACAGTACGATTTTTGTACTACATACTACATAACTTTAAACGCGTTTTTCTCTTCGGGGGGCCCTGACGGAGCGTTTTTTTCGAAAATATTTTTCGAAATATTTTATTTTTAACGTTAAAGCGCAAAAAAGAGCATGAAAAACAAACTTTTTTTTGAATGGGCGCCAAATTGCTTTACATTTTTTTTTTTTTATATCGGAATCCGTCAGGGCCTCCTAAATATCATCTATTTTGAAAATTTGTTTGGTTTTTAAATTTCGGATGACATTTGGAAGCTGTAGAAGGTACCGCGTGGGGTCACCTCGTGCCGGGAGAGGCTCCTTTAGCGGGAGTAGGAACCGCCATTTTTAAAAAGTATTTTATACAAAAAATTTTATAAATTACTTCGTTAAATATCCAAAAAAACCTAATAAAAAGTTTTTGCAGAATACTTTATTTTGTGTCGAAAAACATTTTTTGAAAAGTCCCCTTAATGTACTTATATTATTTTTTACTATTATTTTTTAATTTGATTTACTATTTTATTATTATACATTATATTATTTCTGTTATGGTTCTGTTAATTTTCAGTTGACTATACGCGTTTCCTTCTTCTGTAGTTCTGTAGTGCCTTTCATTCTCTAATTAAATCACTAAAATGCATACCAAATCAATAAAATTTGGTTCTCTATACGCGTTTCCTTCTTCTGTAGTTCTGTAGTGCCTTTCATTCTCTAATTAAATCACTAAAATGCATACCAAATCAATAAAATTAGGTTCTCTTTCTAGTCTTTTCCATACCAATTAGTGCCACACAGCACAAGGTTCCAATTAAGTAATGGCATAGTAAGACCCACTTAATCACACACTCCACCCAGAATCCTAGAGGCTGCCTTACCATTATATTTGCGTTGCGTGGAATTATGCCCATAGCCTATGCAGGACACGCACACGTCCCGACAGAACTAAGCATAATTTAATTGTCAGCGGCTTTAGTAATCGAAATCAAACAGGCAAACGGCACCCCGAGGAAAAGGCATTCAACGCGTTGCAATTAGCACTTGCCACAAGCAGCTCAAAGGCAAAGTTCTAATGAAGTTCCATGTGTGGCTGATGGCAAAGATTTTCAGTTGCTTAATTAGCCAAAGGCTGGCAGAAACATGGCCTAATTGAAATTATTTCCTCCATGTGTGTGCTGGTTATAGCTGTCCCTCATTGTCTCTCTCTCTCCCTCTGGTTTGCTGCTACGCCTATTGTGCCTCTGAGGAAAATGGGGGGGTAGGGATTTCACTCTCCGTGTCTCTGGTGTGTGTGCGCGTGTTTGGTCAACGGCTTTATTGAATTTTCTGCTGGAACAGGCGCCGCTGCTGTTGCTGCAGCTGTTGTTGCCTTCTGACCAGCCTCTCTACATGTCTGAGTGAGTGTGTGCGTGTGTGTGTGCCTCTGAGAGTGTTGATAAGTTGCAAAAAAAAGTTTGGTTTCCCCCAAAAAAAAGCGAAACAAAAAGGAGCTTAAAGAGCCATTGTTTTTGTTGCTACTGTTGAATGGACAGCAAAGCTAAATGAATAAGAGAGGAGTAGCGGGGAGAAAGCGAGAAACGAGAGGAAGTGCGAGAGTGCGAAAGTGCACTTGAATTTGTGGGATACCCTGTGGAGGGAAAGCGTAAAATGTGAGGTAGATTTATGCGGAATAATTGAGCTACATATTTGCTCTCGAATTTTCTTACAGTTTATCCTTTATGTTCTGACTAAATTTCATGCCTGATTCATATTTTTGACTGATCTTTATATTTTCAGTACAATCAAAACCTGAAAAGTATGCTGAATATATCATAAATTCAATCATAATTCAATTCAATTCCATTCATAATTTAGATCATTTTATGTTATTTAATTTAATGTTTTCACCTTGTTCTTCTTTCAGGATTTCTTCTAAGTTTGCCCTATACATTTTCTTGGTAAGTTCTGAAATAAAATATAACTTTATAAAATGGAATAATATAATAATATAATACAAGAATATTTGTATCAAAAGACGCTTGAATATGTATTATGAATAGTTTTATATTTATTTTTGTACTAGTAATAATATAATATTTCTAATGCTAGATACTCATTATAGGAAGATTCATTTACAGATAAAATGATAAAAAAAAAATATTTGAAAATAATATAGTTAAAAAAAAACTAAATGTTTAAAAAAGTAGTTAATCGAAGTGAATGATTCCTATACTCTGTCGTGTACTCGGTACTATCTCCCACGGCTGAAAACACTCTTTGCAATACTAATAAATCTTTGAAAAAACCTCACAAAAACCGTCCACACCCTAAGTGCTTTGTATCTGCATTTAATTGCCTCAATCCCAAATATCAGCCACCATTCGGTTACTTTGTTGGTTGGCTTAAACTCTTAGCCCTTCTCATTAAAAAAGTTGCCAACTTTTAATGGCAACTTAAATACAGAAAGTAAGGCCACAAAAGTGTGAAAGTAAGCCAGAGGAAAAGTGTGAATTTGATGCCGCTGGGAAAGTGTGCAAAAGGCGAAAGAACCTCCCATTTTTGTCACTCTAAAATTAAGCTTTAAATACGTTTTCGAACCATGTTTTTGTTGTCCCTTTGCGGGGCGTGCCATTTTCGGTTTATTTATGTTAATTGCAGGGGCCCATTAAAAAGCTGCCTATTAACATTTTGCAATGCCTGTCATATGCATATTAATTAGTTGTTTGACAAAGTTTGACGCAATTCAACCTTGACGCAGGTCCTTTGATCCAGAAACCGGCGAGGAACCCTGCGGGGTCTGCAGCAATTTTGTGGCAGCCAAAATTCAAAGCGATGCCAGGTTCGATGGCCTCTCAATTGGGTCCTTGGGTGAGGTCTTTTTTGTGGCAAGAATGTTTCCCCTAGTGGCTCATTGAGAGGTGCAAAATAATTGGCCATTTAGCATTTTACAACAAGGCGATCAAAAAATTTGAAATTGAATCTCTCTCTCCCTCCAGCAGCATCAAAAAAAGAAGAGAACAGCACTCGTATTTGCTCAACATTTAAGAATGTATTTAACTTTATGTCTGGCATTTGTTTTATTTGGTTTTTTTTGTTGCCATTTTTGTGAGCTTTATTTTGCTGCTCTTTTATGGCCATTATCTGGGGGCTTTCGTTGCGGCCACAGGTGGAAGTCCTGAGAGATGTTTGGAGCCCCGAAGCCTGACCTGTAAACTGGAGCGGAGTGGCAGCTTATTCGGTCATTTGAAGGGATCATTTTTTGGATTTATGGTCACGTTGTATAAAACAGGACCACGTACAGGGCTGTCCTGAAAGTTGAATGACTTCTACGAGTATGGGAGAGTGTGTGTGTGAAAGATTCCAAACGTGGGTATATGCATGGGATTTGCATAAATGCAAACAGCATAAAAGATAGACAGATAGAGAGAGGTAGAGAGAGAGAGGGCGAGGGAGAGAATATGCAAGGCAAGCCATAAAAATGTTCCATTTCAAGTGCTGGAACTTATGTAGATGAATCACATTTGTAAACATTTGGACCCCAGTAGAGCAGAGCTCTTTGTTTCTATCATTTATTTGAGTGTGGAATTTGTCTCTTAAAACATAAATATTTTGATATATGTATTTATTTTTTACTCTCGTTGATAAGTCCCTTATCAAATTTAAGAGCCTTTAATACTTCATAAAAAGATTGAGGAAACATTAATTAATATATTTATTGTTTTTATCATACTAAAAATATTAATTATATTCTAATTACTATAACATATGTAAATAGTTTGTGTAATTCTATAAGACTATAGTTGGAACTGTTAAATTGTTTAAAAAATATACGTATATTTACAAGTAGCTGCTAGGATCCCATGCAAAATTCCTACATCTTTACACAGATTTTTTAATTAGGGCTCTACAAAGATACATGTTTTCAGAATTTATCTATTAATCAGGCAGGTTCCGGGTTCCACTTATTTTTGCGTTTGACTTGTTCAACACGCTTACACATTTTCTTGTTATCGATATGTTTCATTTTCTCACCGATTCTGGCAAAAAAAAAACAGCTGATCTGATTTTTTGCATAGAAACAGCGTAGTAAAAATGCCTTTAATTATTGGAATTTGATTGTTTTGAAGTAAAACGACGGCAGAAAATGCTCGATTTACGTAGATCAAGATATCTGAGATGCAATATTTGTTTATTTAATATGTCTGACAAAATGTGAGTAACAGCATGCAAATTGAAAATTGAATTGCTAATGGTCAGTTGATTGATTGTTTCACTAACATTTTGAATTAAATTTGGCGGGACACATCAGTCTTTAGCCAACTGTTCTGTTACGCAGCTGTTATTTAGTATTGTTTAAGCTGTTATTTAGTATTATTTGTGCTGTTATGCGCAAAAATGTATTTTTTGCCAGTTGTTACCGCTGTTATCACGAATTGTTCATAAAGAAGTCACAAGATAAATTTCCCTGGTGATTTTGTCAAATTTATCTCAATGGACCAATAAGTCATCTATTTTTTTCCTTTTGCAATTAAGATTCGTTTTGTTGAATAAAAACAGTTTACTTTTCATTTTGCAGAGTTTTCGTTTCAAAAAATAAAAAATCGTTCGTATTTTGAGCGTAAGAGCGCCAATTTATGCGCATTCAAAAGTAAATGTAAAAATTGTTGTAAGAGTTAACCCCGGAACCTGCCTGTAACCAGTGTGACCAGATGTGCATGCTCTACTGTTACACTGTTTTATGTTTGTTGATAATTTGTATCGTTTCCATACGAATATCTTCTCTGATTTTGTCGAAAGAAAATTTTGCGGATCTAAGTAGTCGGCTTGACATTCTAAATAATGGATCATAAAATGGATTTGAGTTCCATTTTCGCAGTGAAGCAGCAGTTGCATACAAATGTCGAAAAAATGCATGTTAAATTAAAAAATATTACGCGTCGCACGGATGAGTTGTGCAAAGTCCTGGACGATCGTCGGGATCGAGCACTTATTGGTCTGCACGATGACTTGCTAAGTTGCATGAGTAGTTTAAATAAATGTTTAATCAAGTGGAGCATGCGCATTGATGTAGGCCGTCTGGAAGCATTAATCGGCAACAGCGACGAGCCTCCACGCAAACGACCGAAAATCCAAAAAATCACCGACTCCAAGCATATAATTCCCGACCAGTCAGCATCGATAGTCCGAGATGTGGACTCGGTATTGCTGGTTTCGGATAGTCTTTCGCTCTTTGCGCCTTCGAGTTGTTTGCTAAAAACTAAGTCTATTCCGGACACACAGCCCCAGGACACAGCCACCTGGCGTGTTTTGGAAAAAAGTGGTCATCCCAGTCATCCCAAGAAGAGTCCGGCCCAATCAGCTGCAGCCGATTCTACTCAAGATCAGTACATGCCAGTCCCTCGCCAAATAATGAAGAGAAATGGCCCACAGTCAGGCGAGGCAGTCAGAAAAGAGTGTAATTTCACTGGTCTAATCTCAGTCAAGCGACAGGACCCACAGCAAAGCAAGGATCAGTCCACTTCCTCTTGCCCAGCAGAGCTGCAGCTAAGCGAGGCCGTTGACTCCAATTGTGACCCCAAAGGCGCCAAGTTAAGCGAGCTAGACCCACACGAGATAATAGTAAAACTGGGCAATGACAATGACATAGCCACTCTAAAAAGAACGATCACAGATTATTTCGTGAGACATGATCTGTGGTTATCGACCGAAAACGCCAGACACTTGGCAGGGAATATCAAAAAGTGTTTCCCACAGGAAAACGTGGAGCAGTGGACGTCAAAACTATTGGAATCGTTCAGATATAAGAAGAGAAAATGTAAGTTACCACGACATACTCGTAAGGTAACGATTTCATAGATCACTTCTTTTTCATCGCAGGCAAAAATAAAAAATGGCAGCCATGTATTGTAATTGAGAATTGTGTCAAAGGTACTGTCGGGCCAAGCAGCATAAATATTATAAATTATAGCCAGTGGTGCGGCCTAAAGTAAATTGATATTATTGTTTGTCATTTGCAATGCATACGCACTGCTGCGGTCTTCTTTCGTCTCTTTGTATCGCATCTATCGATCTTTCGTATTCGGCTCAGCAGCAGCCCCGGACTGATCTAACTCTCTCCTTTATCGTACTCTCTCCAGGCAAAGCAGGCCAGGGAATCCCAATCCGCTTTCATCTTCCCCCATATTTGGCCCGAATGTCGGGGGAACCACCCCCTGAGACGGATCCGAGACGTGAACCTATTGGTCATAAAGACCTTTTTATAATTACAATACTCTCAAACTGTCCCAGTTTAGGCTGTCAAATCTCCTAGAAAACGGTGTTGGAAAAATAGCAATGTGGTGTTTTTCTTAGTCACTAAAAAGATATGATTGCAATATTCTTGTAATCTTAAATCTAAACAATATTTGGCATTCCTTAACAATTAATTTATTTCACTTACTTTATTTTTATATTTTTTTTTTAATTACCAGACAAATTAAAAAGTTACGCGCGAAAAATTTCAAATTCACAGTCGAGACAAAAGCTTTTACCGCCAGAACTTTTGCTTCTCTCCGGCTGGGGGCGCCGGCGGCGCCACTAGAAAGCGGCAATAAATGGAACTGAACTTTATCGAATTGTTATCGATCAAAAGCTCGCCGCCATGAACATGCACTGCCTTCGAGTGAACTTTATCCACAGCGTATGAGTGATGTCCGCACTGCGTATGTGCGACATGTGTGCGAGAGTGTTCGTGTGGCTTTGAGTAAAAATATGTACGAGTCTGTAAGCACCTCCGCACTCGTATGAGTGAACGTAAACCCCTTCGGTTCAATGACGTGTTATCCACTGCGTACTAGTGATGTCCGCACTGCGTATGAGTAATGCCACCAAATCGAGAAATTAGCAATTGATTTATAAGGAAATTGAATAAATAAAACACCGCTTAGAACGCCAATGAATGAGTATGAGTATTCGTATTCGACTGCAGTTTCAAGAAATTCCTTACACAAACAATTACGAGCACTCGCATTCACAATCAGAATTCCTAAACAGCAAAGCATAAACTATGCTGATTTGACAGCCATTTGCCACCACATTTGTCGTGGCGGTATTTTAATGACTTTTGCCTGTAGAGTTGTCAGAGTGGCTTGTGCATTTTGCATCTTACTCGGTGCCCCTCTTGTGTGCGATTTCCGTCATTTATGACTCAATTAAATTGTTGCCTTCGCTTTTCTTTGCTTTGGCAATTTGCATCTGGGGAGCAGAGTGCAATATCTGAAGTGGGTTCAATGTTGATTGGTTCATCGTTCGATGATCTCCTTGAGGCGCAGTACAACTCCACCTCCACTGACCCTTTTGTCGACATTTCATGACGGATTAACGATGTGTTTCCCCCTTTACTTTGTACAGTGCATTACAGAATATTAAAGCGATTTGAAGGTTTAATGCCTAGTATGTATATGAATCACAAAAAACTCTGAGCTTTGAACTGATTAAAATAAGTAATTATCGATTAGGATTTGCTTATCGATTGGGCACTGTTGTATTCAGTTATGGAATTCCAATGGAATCTAATCCTTAATTGGTTATACTACGAACTTCACCTGATTAAACAAAATCGTACATCATCGTAATCGCACAGTTATAGAAAGCGGTCTTCTTTCGACTGGACATCAATTGGAATTTAAATAATAATTTATATTATCGATTATTTTTTTTTATCTGTCGTGTTTTCTTTTCATATTTCTTAATGTTTCGTGGATTTTAAAAGGGGGCCCAATACAGGCTGTATATAATTTGTATTTTCAAAAAATTATCACTTCCGTGAATTCTTGATATCTAACTTTTAGTTCGTATACATAAGTTTGTATAATATTCTCTTGGTCAAAAGTTGTAAGGCAAAAACGAAGCGGGCCCATAAGTGGTATGTTTCCCCTACATATGAATGCTTCACATTCACATGAACGAGTATGAGACAATGAAGAAAACCAAAGAATTAATAATATTAATATTTACGAAATATATTTAGTAAAAAATATTTTCAAAACTCACTAAAAGAATGACCAAGGCGGTCAAGAAACGCGGTAGTAGTGATGATGACAGTTCGGAGGTCAGCACTGATTCCGAATAATTTTTCAGAGCACTTCTTGAATGTATTAATTAAGCGCAAATCGATTTGTAATTAACTGTAATTTATCCATGGCACAAAGGATGTGTGGCTAACCAAATCTGCCATTTGCAAAGCTCTCGCGTTCAGAAATTTTTCTCGCAATTTCCGTGAAAGGGAATATATCATATTCAGATGTTGAAAAAGAGGCTGAACAACCAAGGCTTGCAGTGCTGAGATGATCACGGAAACCATCCTTGACGGTTAATATGCTCTCCATCTGGAACTGATCCGCATCGTCGTCATCATCATCATCTGACGATGACAACGTCCGAATTATGCGTTGGAATATCACGGAAAACGGAGTGCTCATATTCAGTCCAGCAAGAAGAAGCGTAGACGGTACGTCTCAGTTCAGGATCGTGATTATATGTACCCAGCACCAGCATGGTCATGAATCATCAAAGGTCACCTTGGTCATCTTTGGAGAGATGCGAACAAAATTATCATTAAAATTCTCACTAAGTGAATCTTCCACACACTCACCAGATATTTGCTCAGTATCGAGCATAATCGGACCGCTCAGATGCTAGAAAATGGCAATAGTGGTCCAGCAGCAGTCTAGAGAGCCATGTTATCGAGTGTATTGGGGGCCGAGGTCCTAGGAGTGTTGCCGGTACCCAAGAAATGGTCTTCCTCCTCCTGCACATCAGCTCTAGGATGGGCAGATACTCCTGAAGAGGAGTCGGTAGGTTTCATCTGCAATTTGCATCTTTATTGGGGTGTGTGACTTGGTGTGGACATTGCGACGTTTCTTACCTTGACAAAGACAGATGGCGATGGGAATATTGTGAACAGGGAATACACCACCTCCATGAGTTTGGTTTGGCGAAGTTGGTCTAGATGATTGCAGCTGCAGACAGCCCCAAGCTGCAGCTATTGACAGACAAGGCCCTACTACACCAGTGAAAGCTATTGATTGTTGAATAAATTGAATGAATAAGTGAATGTAAAAGTGAGTCAAAATGGTACGACTATGCAGGAACATATTCCTTACCAGAGACGTGTCGTCCACTGTTCTGCTTGGTGGACTGAATATGAATCGCTGTGCTGCCCAGAATTATCCGCAGCATAATTCACACGATGGCATCGACAGAGGATGACGATGACGACGATCCGGACTAGTCCCAGATGGAGAAGGACCTCGTCTTTGAGAAGTAGGATGCCATATTAACCCTCAATGTCAATGTTGATTTTACACTCCAGGCATGTGTAAAGTTTTTTTTGTTTGTTTTGTTTTTACTTTTTATAACTTTTCAGAAAATATATGAAAATATAAAAACTCTGAGCTGCCGACCGTTCGGGAGCTGTAACAAAACTGATATGATTTTGTATATTGCTTTGAAAATGAAATCTGAAAAATAGAGTACAGCCTGCTGTGCTCGAAACTTTTTGCTATGGTTAGTATTTTATTTGCTTCGATGAAGCAGCTCTGTTGGCTTTTGTCAGTTGAAATGTTTAGGTTGAGTATGCCAGAGACTATGGCAAATTATGCTCCCAATGCACTATATTCCAGGTTGTAGTTGGAGCTTGTTCTGGCTTCGATTAACACCTCATCTGGAACTCCTTCCAGCTACTGGTAAATCTCCCCTCAATTGTTGCTTCTTCTGTATGGATTTGTCATTTGTTGTTGGGGTTTTTGCATGACAAAAAGTCTCACTGTTGGTGTTTACGATTTTTGTTTTCTCAGCTTTTATTATTTCTCTTTTCGCTGTCGGTTGTTTTCTCAATCTTGATTATCTTGGCTTTAATTTGTTGCCGTTTCAATCTCCATAGATCGCAGTAGTCTGTGTCTGTGGGCAATTGTTGCCCCATTGTTGATACAACACTTAGATAGGCACTCGCCGCCATTACAATGCATTTTTTTGTCTGTTGGGGCACCAAAAGGGGGGAAACGTGACCGTTATTGACAGCAATGGGAAGAGAGAGAGATTTTCTATTGCCGTTTGTTTTCTTGTCAATGCAAATAAATACAATAAATTTCTGTAGGCAATTGTTTTGTGTATTGAGAACGATCTCCAGGCGTTTCCTAAACATAAATACAAGTTTTCGTTCCTCTATAACTTTTCATTCTGTATTTTTTTTGGCAGCCACCACAAAAGGCTAGAAAGTTCCAGCTCGTTCCAGCTTCAGGTTTTTTTTTTTTGGCTTTATTTCAGTTTTGATTTTCTTTTATTTTCTGTTGAAATTTGCACAATTCTTTTGCATTTCCGACAATTGGCGCACGTTGCCTTTCAATGTATGTAATTTATTTTTAATGGTCCAGAATAATGCTGATGATGCTTGAATGGAAGGGGACTGGGGAATGAATGCCACACAGTTGATGATGCAATTTTGATGATACTTTTTGAGGGTAAAATAGAGGTGATTTGTAGGAGTGGAATATAAGGAAAACTCTTGATATTGATACAAATCAGTATCAAAGCAAAGCTATGGGGACTAGCAAATATTTCAAAGTTTTTTCGTTTTTATTTATTTATATATTTTTGTTTGAATCTGCATATGAAAAGACAGTCTTTTCTGCACCTTGACAAAGACAAAGACTGTGTATGTTGTTGTTGGACGCTGGGACCGACTCAGCTGCCCTATTGAGGAACAGACGAAGCCGAGTAGGCCGCGATAAGAGACGAGTGATAGCCCAAAAGAGAGGCATCGAACGGAAATTTAAATGGAATTTGCTCCAGATGCAATTTCTTGGTATTTCTTGGTATTTTATTTTAACATTAATCCCTTAAAGTAAATCCTAGATAATATTGAAGGAATTTCTTGTAAATTTGGTTAAAATGCACGGCAAAAACCAATAACAAGCTCCATTATGCTGATGATGCTGTAAAGAAATTGCATTTTTAAGCTATACCCATATGTAAATTTCTAAATAGATCATATTCCATAGATGGACTGCCACCTTTTCTTTGTGCAACAGAAGAACAGCATCCGTAGGTGTCTGCCACACCGTATATGTATGATAGCCACAACAGCATCACAGCCACGTACGTACTGTCTTCCGCCTGCAGACTAATTCTCACAGTAATTTTCCGGTGTTTAATATACTATGTATTGCTGCCGTTCTATTCCCGAGTCTCGAGTTGGGCCTGAACACGAGCTCATTGTCTGATTTAGTGGAAATTTCTCGTATTTGTTCTTGATTTAAAATGTTTTACTTAGCGACAATTGTCGTGGATCGTTGTCGTGGTTGTCGTGGTGGTCGTGGATGGTAGTGTTGGTGTCTGTTTGGCTGGCTGTCTGGCAGAGTATAGGGCAATGTCAGAGTCAGAGTCAGGCGTCAGGCGTCAGGCGTCGGTCTCTTGGCCACATGTGTTGTCTGTTTTTTGGCCATTATATAGACCAACCATATGCAAACATATATAAAATGAATGTGTACCGAGTACCTATATCACATGAGCCGCCTTCGTCGCCGCCGGCCCACTAACCTGGCAACACGAAAATGTTTCTCCCTCTATTTTGTTGTATATTTTTGTTGTTTTTTTCTTTTTTGTTTGGCATTTTACAGAATGTAAAGAGAGATACAAAAAGTTTACCTAAAATCGACACCTACCTATTGCCAAATGGTCTGTGACTAATCGTCCCCCCACAAGTGGCTGATGCTGACGCTAACGCTGGTCTGTGGGGTCTGCTAATTGGTAATATCAATCCCCCAAATTCGACTGCAAATACAACGCGACCATATGCCATATGCTATATGCTCTGTGGGAGCTCTTAAATATCATAAGTCCCCGAACTCGTGTGTATATCTGTGCAAACATAGCCCCCACCCCCACTAATTCGCAGAAATCAAATCACGCGAGCAGTTTTCTTGTTGTCTCGAAAGGAGGCTACGGTTTTGCGGTTTTCTTTGGCTTGGAAATCTTTTTGTTTTCGGTTCTCAATTATTTTTTTGTAACTGTTGCAATTTTTGCAATTTCGCTTGTGTTTTGACCCAATAAAAAAAGAGTTGTCGACATAGCAGAAATAGTTGGAGTAAAGGTTAAAACAGTCGAACTTCTCTATAACGAATCGCAAAGAGACAAAAAGTCAATTCGTTACAGGGAAAATTCGTTATATAGAATTCGTAAAATTAAATTGTTTTTAAGTTTATTTTACTTGGAAATTATTAGTATTTTTGTGTGGGAAGCACACATTTATAGTTCGGGACTTTCCCACAGACATTTATACCTTTGTTTTGCTAGTAAACAATAATCAAACTAATTGATAAAAAAACGTTATAAGGAGAATTGAATTGAAAATGAAGTTATAAGGAGATCAAAACGTGCTGAAAATTTAACGAAAATGCAGTATTCAGAAATAAATTCGTTATATAGAAAAATTCGTTATAGGGAAGTTCGTAATAAAGAAGTTCGACTGTAAATCAAAGAAAACATAAAAGTAGGGTATGCATGAATAGAATAGGGGAAAACTCTTTTTGAGATTGATTTGAGAAGGGTATTCTTGCATTTTTTCTGGTTAGATATCCCATAATTCTGAAGAAATCGGAAGTAAAATAAATAGTCATAAGCTGAGATTTAGATATCGAGCCGGACAGACGGAGAGGATGACATGACATTTCCAATAAAATTCGTAATTTTCGAACTACAAATCGGATTAAAATAGTCATATGTACATATGTAAATGCGCTCTTTTTGTGATCATAAGAAATGCCTTTTTCGGAAGAAAATGGTACTCTAGCCCCGACTTTTCTTGAAAAGTGCCTTATAACCCGCTTTTCTGATCAGTTTCGACTCATTTTCGAGACGATTTATTGTTTTTTTTATTATTATCTAGCATTGTTTAATATCCGACTATTATGATATTTTAAAATGTGTGCTAACTCGATAAAGGATAAATTATAATAGATAATATAATAATCCCTCCCATTAACCCACTGTAACCATTACCCACTGGCTATCCCTCCCCACTCTCCAATCATACATCCCCTCAAACATCCCGTATGGCGTGGTGGGGAGAGGGGAATGCAAATGCAAAACAGAGAGCGCAATGCGAGAATTAGTTTCAGTTAGCAGCAGCACCAATGCTTTAGGGGAGGGGGAAGCAGCGGGGCAAAGCGAACTTGTCAAACAAGGCACTGGCTGTCGGGGTGGAGAGGGGGGATGGCGGCGTGGAGGTGTGAAGGCAAACGGCAAACTGGATGCAATGTGATTGCCACATCCCGAATACCTTTGCGCTGCCCCCTGCCCACTGCCTCTGGAAGATGAAGCTGGGGATGCACTTGGCCAGTGGAAAGTGGACTTTGAACCCGTTAGCTGCCAAAAAGACAGGCGCGAAGAACGGGCACAGAGAAGGGTTAAGCCAAAAAAGAAGATTTTACAACGTGGTGCTAGAGAGAGAGAGAGAGAGAGAGAGAGAGGAAATGATCCCCTTCGTTTTTTTCTATAGCGTGCTGTTACTCTCCCACTGGAGTGCTCTCTCACTCGCTCTCTCTGCAGCCGTCAAGCATAAGGTGTGTTAAAATTAGGTGCGCCATTCGCTCTTCGAACTAATTGTGAACCAAACAACCGTATATTTGGGTGTAAGCAAGGCTCTATGGTGAGAGCGCTCTCTCACCTTACAATAACATACCCTGCACTGGCCCAAGCAGAGCAACAACGCTGATGATCCAACGTCGCTGCCGACGCTCCACGAGCTCCGCCAAGCGCCAAACGCCAAACGCTGCCGCTGATCCGCTGTGCGCTTTCCGCTTTCAGTTCTTCGCGCGCACAGTTCAGTTCGGTCGTGGACGTCGTCTCTCGCCGAAAGTGGAAGTCTAAGCAAAAGCAAAGCACAACGAAAAGAAACGAAGAGAGCAAGAAAACAGAATACACAGAATACGGAAAGTCACGTCGCGTCGCCCTCACCATCGCCCTCGCCCTCTGCCTATTGCCTTTCGCCTGCCTGGATGTGGATTATATACATACATGTACATATATAGTATTCTTGGGATCAAGATAATGATGATCCGATTCGATCAGGCTGAGCAGTGTTTTGCGTGTCGCTGAAACGAAAGAAATTGTAAATTTTTTAAGAGTTTCTTCGGGGAGACCCTATAAAAATAACAGTGAAGTGTATTGTAATTGTATTGTTTTGTGGACCAAAGCGAAAGAGCTAAGAGAGAGAAGAGCAGAAGCATAAAAAGAAGCAGAATCTACCAATTCCAGAGTCTGTGTGATTTATAGCTGCGAAATCTGTGAGTGTGTAAGTGTATTGGTAAAGAAATGTTGGCCCAAATCTGAAAACCGGGCTAAAGCCAAACCTCATAAAAAAGAATCCAAAAAATAAACAACTACAAAAGTCAAGAAATATACAAAATACAAACAAATTGAATAGAAATCCCAGAAATATACACAAGAAACCCCAACAAAAATCCCATAAATATACAAAACAAACTCAAAAAAAAGTTCTATCATAATAAATGCTAAAAATTTCCACTTAAAGAATATCATTTAATAAGCAACAAATTATTTCCATACATCTTTTAATTTATTATTTCTCACAGTGACAGATTTTGCTTTTTTATTTCGTGTTTGCTTGATTTTCATTCCGTCTGAGAAAGAGAGCAAGAAACAAAAGGAAAAAACCACAAAAAATAAATAATCAAAAAAATTAAACACGCGATTGTTTCAAATGAAAGTTGAAGCCAGAGTTGAGTGAATTAATGATATATACCATAAATATATTGTATATACGAATACATAAATAATTACACACACACACATGTATGGGGGATACATTAAATAACCTTTCAATAAAAGTAAATTTATTTCAATTCAAACACAAATAAAAAACTCAACAAATCAACAAGTGATAACAATTGAGGAAAAGGTTGTAATTTACAATAACATTTTTGGATTAATTGAACAACAACATCAGCAGGCTTCTTAATTTTTGTAAGTTTCCTAGAGCTTAAGATGGGAATATTTATTATACGAAAAGTAAAGAAAAGTGTGTAGAATTCTATTCAAAATACTATATGGTGCTCTTTCAGTTGAAAATGTTAAATCTATTATTTCTTTCTCTGAAACTTCTTGTACTAATAAAGTGCATATTTGCTTGGTCGGAAAACTGATTTCAGCGTTCAATCACCCTTGAATGCAGCTATTTTTAGTCCCCCCATCTCTGTATTTACTCCCTCTAGCATCTATCTCTGGCAGATATCATCTGGCTTTAGCGTTCTTTAATACTGTACAAGCACTACAGTGCACTGTACTCGTAGAAGTATTTATGAGTAGTATATTTAGTTCAAAGATGTATCTGAAGAAAATGACTAACAGCTTCAAGTGTTTGAATAATAAGAATTGATTAAAAAGAGTGGAAATAAAGAATAAAAAAATGATATCCATCATTTAAAGAGCTATAAAGTCATCGTTTGATATAAATGGAAGGTATTGCATGGATCTATCTATTAATTTTATTATTTAAAAGCTAGGGTTTCTATCCATAGTTTCAGTAGAGTTTTAGTTCCAGAATGAATGTGATCTTTTCTACAAAGAAAATTATATTCGGAACTATTCCGATCTTCCAATTATCCACGTTCATTGAATACATTAATTTCATATATTAACAAAATGTAATACCTTTTTTCACTGTTTTTATAAACCACCAAAAAAGTTTTTTATTTTCCACTATGGGGAAAGGTTTTCGCCAATCAATTTCCAGAGCTCTTTCTTCCTCTGCCTCATTTCCCCCCTCCCAGCCACTTGCTCTAATTTCTTTTTTCTCTCCTTGCCATCCCTCTTTTAATTGCATTTTATGCTTTCTTAAGCATTTTTTGTATTTTTTGTTGCCATTGCTGCCATGAAGTGCCGATGCTTGAGACTGTCAAAAAGCAAAAGAAAAAAGTGAGCAAGAGTTTTTTTTCTATTTGGCGAAGCTCTTTAGCCGCATAACGGTAAAGGTAAAGATGGCAAAGGGGGGTACGAGACGAGATACAATTGTGTGTAGAAAACGTGGTACATTTCGAGCCAGAGCTACAGCAAGAGAGCTACCATGCTATACTCGTATGTGGTCATAAGATAAGACAGACAATTCCAGACAGCAATTGAGGTTTATGGACGCATGCCCCTTGTGCCCATCCCCTGAAAAATCAGTGAAAAATCTCCTGTACGTTTAATGAATGACAAGGCAGAGTAGAGCCCTGTCAGATCTTGGCTTTTACAGTTGGCTAATTAACAGGAGTGATTTTTTTTATTTTCCTCCCATAAAAAGCACGCACACACACACAGCAAACAACACAGTTGCCGCGATAAGTATGCGTGCACCCTGAACCAAACACTTGAACACACAATAAATCGTGCATCGACTTCCCCGTCGACTGTTTCGTTTCTTCCTGTTCCAAAATCAATCACGGAATCACACACCTCACGCGTTTAAGGTCTACGCCGCTTGACATTTTGTTCCTCCCAAACGTGTTTCGCATTCCAAATGTCTCATTAAATAATGTTTCATTCTACATTCTACACATAGATACGACCTGCAATTACCTTTCAAGTGAGAGATATAGAGATTCAGATACAGATACTGATGTTGATGATGTGGATGATGATGATGTTGTGGGGGAACGTGTGTGGGCTTTACGAACATTTGTCCAGCTGTCAGATAATTAGAGCAGCAGCTCCACATTATCTACTGCTTTTCGTAGCCACGTGAATCAGATAAGCGCAAATATTTGTTACCTTTTTCACCGTTCCTACTCTTGTTTGTTTTTGTCTATCAAATGTGCACGGGAATGACCTGACCCGACCTGACCTGACCTGATGAGTGGTTCGAATATGTTTGTAAATATTTACAATTTTGTTCAGTAATGAATAATTTTTGGGCTTTCATGACAAATTAAGTTTTGGGCTTTTTTTGAATTATCCTAATCTGTCTTTAAACTCCCCTAAACATATTTAAACGAGATAAAAAAATTTTGTATACTGTATGTAGTATTCTCCCCAGACTCATTTATTTCGAAGAAAGTTTGTTCTTATATTTTAATAAAACTTTTAATAAAATATAGACATTTTGTTTGACTGTAAAATCTCTTTGAATATGGAAAGAATATTTTTTCATTGAGGTTTTTCTGTTAGGATTTGTAGAGGAAATCATTGTTATAATTATTTATTTTATGTTCCAAATGTAGTAGTAAATTAATACGATTTCAATTAGTTTTAACTATATAACGCAAGATACTCAATAACAGATATCTTTCTTTCATAATCTGATTCTCTAGTTATCTTTAAAAAAAATGTATCTTTAGCGAAAATTCCATCAATTATTTCTTTTGCCTACAACATTGTAGGAAAGATCTTGTCTTTTTATGAAACATTTGCCGAAGATGCTTTTGTTTTTGCAGGAAACTTCAATGTTTTTCCAAGTATATTTTCCTAAAAACTTTTCCTGAAGAATAGAATAGATACATAATAGAAGACCTTTTTCTTTCATTGTGTACAAATTATCTTCTTCCATTAACAAAACATCATATTGTACAATATTCTTTAATAACGTAAATGATAGCATATACCGCAAAACTTTCCACTACCTAACTGCATTCGAAACTCCAATATAAGATGTTAAATTTTCTTTGGAAAATGAGCCTTTATTTGTCTGCAACTACCTCGGTTTTCATCTGTAATTTCCTAACCCAAATACTCGTACTCACATTTTTTGTGTGTGTGTGAGTATTGGGTCAAATTGTTTGGACTAAACATAACAAACTTCTACTTGAATCATGGACTGTAGCTGTAGTTGTATCTTTATCTGTGACTGTATCTTTGTATCCGTAACCGTTTTAAGTTTTTAGTGGGGCTTTTCTTGTTGTTGGGGGAAACTTGAACTTTCATTCTTTCTCTTTGAGGGAAACAGACAACACACTCCACCCCACACTCTCTACTCTCCACTCTCCAGTTTTTGTGGAGTTGTCTGCCGGTTAATGCGTCGTTTAAATGAGCTGACATGCATGTCAAGCGATAGATAAGATATCATATACCATATATACTATATAGTACTATAGTACGAGTACATGTGCGTGTTATTTGAGCAGATTTGTGGGCCCCCCACTCTACTGATAAATGTAGAGCGGCTTGCGGTCGGTCTTTTGTCCGGATATCAGAAGGTGGCAAGGGGTTCGGCACCTGGGAACCCATCAAATGCTGAAAACGCTAAAAGCCACGCGTATTTCAAATTAACATTACCGTGCTGATTAGGCAAGTCAATTCCCTTGCAGCTTTCCACCTTTCAACACACATTTTTGGTGAAGTTGCGGGGCTTCTGCGGGGGCTTCTACAAGTGGAACTCCCTTTGTTGCCAGCTGCCTGGAAAAGTGCTCCCAATTCTAGATTCCGAATGGAATGGCTGTGATTCATCTCTCCCTTCCTTGCAGTCTTTTGTTAATTAACAATTTCATGCAAAAAGCCAAATCTTTCCACAACACACGCTCTCCGTGACGTGGTAAGATCCAGCAGCCGGTGACGCAAACGTCCAGCTCTGACGTTGTCTTTCGATTCGATTTGGATTCGGATTCGATTCGGATTCGATTCGATTCGAGTTATTTCTGGTCAGTGTTTGCATGAATGACGACGAGGAAGGGGCAGATGTGCGCAAATGTGTGATAACTAATGAATGAATGATGGACGCACACCTGATGATTGAGTCACAAGCCTGGAATGTACCTGGAATGTAAAGGGTGCGATGGGGGGGAAATTTAGGGGAAAGGTATGAAATGTTGCACGTTATCCAACGTTTGATAAGATTACAGTACATACATATATCTGTATCTTTTTATTTTTGAGTCACGTTGTAAAAAGATTCATAACTTTCATTCGTAACATCCTTAGCTATATATCTCTCAGTCATATTCATGTTTTCACAGCATTTTTTATAGAATTAAATGAAATTATTTATTTAACAAAATAATAAATGATTTATACTAATTTATACCTTGACCAAAATTCGAAATGCACCGAAAATATGATAATCTAAAAGTCAAATTAACGTCGGATCATTCGTTTTTATACCCGGTACTCGAAGAGTAAAGGGGTATATTAGATTTGTGCAAAAAATTAATGTGTGTAACACCCAGAAGGAAGCGTTTCCGACCCCATAAAGTATATATATTCTTGATCAGCATCAATAGCCGAGTCGATATAGCTATGTCTGTCTGTCCGTCCGTCTGTCCGTCTGTCCGTCTGTCCGTCTGTCCGTCCGTCCGTCTTCATTAGCGCCTATAGCTCAAAGACCATAAAAGCTAGAGGAACACTATTTTGTATCCAGACTCCTGTCCTATCGCACTGTTACAAGTGTATTTCAAAATTTCGCCCCGCCCCCTTCCGCCCACTCCAAGGACGAAAATCTGTGGCATGCACAATTTTAAAGATACGAGAAAACTAAAAATGCAGAATCGTAGAGAATGACAATATCTATCAGAGTGTTGAATCTGGATCAGATCGACTCATAAATATAGCCACAATGAAGAAAACAATTTCGAAATGCATCGTTCCCTCTCGCTCTCTCTCACACACAGGGGTAGGCGCTATGCCTGATCGAATTTTTTGACGCCTAGTTCTCAGAGACTATAAGAGCTAGAACCACCAAACTTTCTATCCAAGCTCCTGTGATATCAAACCGAGACGAGTTTGTTTTAAAATTTGGCCACGCCCCCTTCCGCCCCCACAAAAGATGAAAATCTACAATTTTGAAGATACGGGAAAACCAAAAACGCAGAATCATAGAAAATTACTATATCTATCAGAGTATTGAATTTGGATCAGATCGGATCATAAATATAGTCAGAAGGAACAAATGAAATTTCAGTGGCCTTCCAAGCGCAGACTGATTCCCTCTCTCTCTCGCACACAGCCGTGTATGTATATGTAGGAAGTAGATAAAAACATGTAGAAATGGCAGATGTAAAAAATTTATGTTAACCAATATGGAAACATCTAATAGATCAAAATCTCCGAAAAGGTTCGACTTAAATTGTTTTTTTTTGGCTAAAATTTAATATTTTCCTTTTGCGAACATGTAATAAATTACAACAAGCTCACATACATATATACTGACTGAGTACCGGGTATAAAGTAGAGCCGCGGCGCAGACGCGGCTCATAACGTTCCCCCTCGTTTATTATATAGTTTTTTATATTAATATTAATTATACCCGGTACTCGAAGAGTAAAGGGGTATATTAGATTTGTGCAAAAAATTAATGTGTGTAACACCCAGAAGGAAGCGTTTCCGACCCCATAAAGTATATATATTCTTGATCAGCATCAATAGCCGAGTCGATATAGCTATGTCTGTCTGTCCGTCCGTCTGTCCGTCTGTCCGTCCGTCCGTCTTCATTAGCGCCTATAGCTCAAAGACCATAAAAGCTAGAGGAACACTATTTTGTATCCAGACTCCTGTCCTATCGCACTGTTACAAGTGTATTTCAAAATTTCGCCCCGCCCCCTTCCGCCCACTCCAAGGACGAAAATCTGTGGCATGCACAATTTTAAAGATACGAGAAAACTAAAAACGCAGAATCGTAGAGAATGACAATATCTATCAGAGTGTTGAATCTGGATCAGATCGACTCATAAATATAGCCACAATGAAGGAAACAATTTCGAAATGCATCGTTCCCTCTCGCTCTCTCTCACACACAGGGGTAGGCGCTATGCCTGATCGAATTTTTTGACGCCTAGTTCTCAGAGACTATAAGAGCTAGAACCACCAAACTTTCTATCCAAGCTCCTGTGATATCAAACCGAGACGAGTTTGTTTTAAAATTTGGCCACGCCCCCTTCCGCCCCCACAAAAGATGAAAATCTACAATTTTGAAGATACGGGAAAACAAAAAACGCAGAATCATAGAAAATGACCATATCTATCAGAGTATTGAATCTGGATCAGATCGGACCATAAATATAGTCAGAAGGAACAAATGAAATTTCAGTGGCCTTCCAAGCGCAGACTCATTCCCTCTCTCTCTCGCACACAGCCGTGTATGTATATGTAGGAAGTAGATAAAAACATGTAGAAATGGCAGATGTAAAAAATGTATGTTAACAAATATGGAAACATATAATAGATCAAAATCTCCGAAAAGGTTCGACTTAAATTTTTTTTTTTTTTGGCTAAAATTAAATTTTTTCCTTTTGCGAACATGTAATAAATTACAACAAGCTCACATACGTATATACTGACTGAGTACCGGGTATAAAGTAGAGCCGCGGCGCAGACGCGGCTCATAACGTTCCCCCTCGTTTTGGTTTCTTTTTTGCAATTAAAATGCAAATTAATTTACATTTCTAAGGATTGGAAGGAACTGGTTCAACTTAAGAAAAGGTTAAGCAAATTTTAAACTAGTTTTGTATGATTTTGGAAATTTTCGGTTAAAGTTCTGATTGAAAAAGTTTTATGGAAAGGCTGGAAATGTTTGAACATACGAAGTCTGTAGCAAATCGAAATCGCCTATGAAAAATCGGTAACAGCAACAGCATTTTGATTCCAAGCACCAAAACCATGTTTCCTGATAGATTTGGGACTTAACATTTTTTAATGAATTTCGTTTATTTTTTAAACGCACTTCGCCCTCGACTTGTTTAAGGGACTTCCCTTAAGTTAAGTGCTCTTAAATCATTTGTAAACCATTCCTATTGCTCATCTTCCACAAAAAAGGCAGCAGTTCTCGCTGTGACAGCCCTTAATAATATGCAAATTTCTTGGGCAGAACTTGGGCAGCACTAATTAATTTAGTAGCTGTCGGTCGCTTAAGCAGAGTCTGACTGCCCTGACAACTCAACAGAAAACATGCATAAAATCTAAATTCAAATGGCAAAAGCATCATCTTTTTGGGGCAGTGCAGAGAAAATATCCATAAAATATTAAAATGCCAAACAGGTCTTTGGCTTTTGTTTGCGCTGATTGATTTGTTGCCTGTCGGATGGAGCCTTGGGCGGAGCCCCAGTGCCCCAGCAATAATGCTGCATTGATTAGGTAGGAGTGGGGGATTATCTTTGTGGGCGTGTATCTTTGAGGTGGATCTCACCTAGATTCCCGTTACGCTTCTCCTTCCAGATTTTCCCCCCACACTTTGCTGTTTGCCAATGTAGTTCGTGCCGCTTCGAGCCCTGATTATGGCACATTTTTACCCCCAACCGCCACAATAATATTTGTTGATGTTTACGGTTTTTACGGAATTGTACGTGAATTGTTATTATTATTATTTAGATGATTACGCATTTTATAGTCGCACAAATAAACAAACCAAGAAAAAAACCTACAACTTTTCGTGATGTGCGTTTTATATTAATTATGATATTTTTTGCTGATTTTTAATAATAATATTACTTTTTTTTGTGTTTTAGTTTTTGTGGGGCATTCTGTTGGTGTTTTGTGGTTGAAATTGATTGGGTGTGGGGAGGGGAGGGGTATCAATGACAACTGCAAGGGCATTTTTTGAATTAAAGCAATGTTTTCTGATTATGGGCAGGTGGAAGATGATTTGGAAGAGGATTTAGTGGAGAATATCTTTGGAAATATAAGCAATGATTCGCCTTTTAAAAACCTTTTTGAAGTAGAAGTAGAAATGTGAAGAATATTTCCATGAAAGATTGAATAAAATGGTAACTTTATAATTTAATAGAATTTTAATTTGAAGATGGTTTAAAAAATCTCATAAAATAGAGAATTTGAATCAAGTTTAATTGAAAAAATTTGCATATTTCGCACTTTTTCTTATACTTTTTCCATGTAAATCAAGACCTACATCCTTACACTCTCATTATCTTTGTTAGATTTCGTTGGGTTGTCCCTTTTTCAGGGTAAAATGGAAAGGAAAAAACGAAAACTCTCGATATGCTGCAAACGCAACAAAAACACTCTAACGAAGAGAATGAGAGCACTCCAAAGCCCACAATTTTGAAGAGAAAAATGTGTGATATTTCTTTACTTCATGTTGGATATATTTACTGTATATATATTGTTGTATATGAAGACTATATACTTCAGACAAATTTTGTATCCATTTTCAGTGACTCAATGCTGGCGCCCAGTCCAGTAGTCCAACAGGTTCGATTCGGAGACATTGCCATCGCTGATCCACTCGTCAGAATCGCTAGAGGAGAACACTCTCTGATTCTCGGAATGGTTCTGCTCGCTGTTCTCCTCCAGCAGCTCTGCCACTCGTATGATAAGCGGATGGATCAACTCCTTGGGCATGGTCCTTTGGAGGCTCTGCAGGAGATCGATTGGTTGTTTGCACAGCAGAATGGCGTTGGCCAAGTGCTCCAGACCCTCGTCCATTCGACCATCTTGTAGCATTCGATCGCCCAGCTGCACCTCCGACTCAAACATCCGCTTCAGGATCGTCGGATCCTCCAGGCATCTGATAGCCGACATCCAAATAAACGTCTCCAACTGTAAACGGCGCTGATATTGCTGCTGTATCATTGTCTGCTTATCATCATCATCGCCCTCCTCCTCCTCCTCCTCCTGGGGCGGCGCCAGTTGTCTGGCCTTCTGAAGACGACGCTCATGCAGCTTCCTCTTGTACTCCGGATCCGCCAGACGCTTCCGATCAAAGAAAATGCAGTATCCCAAAAAGCTAACACCGGTTGTAATCAGTACAAATAAATTGACCGACATTGACAACATTTTGCCCGATTATTCAACGGAAAATTAAATTTTGTTTGTAGAAAAAAATGTAGTTCAAAAAGTTGTACTCTGACCAAAAAACTACAACATTTTAAACTGTGATCTTCAAATAACAAACTGCTCTGATTGCACTAAATTTTTCGAATTCAAATTTCGATAGACAAAAGGAAAATCCAATGCTATTCGATTGAAATTTTCCTTGTGAAGGAGGTTTCTTAGATTATGGGTTCTATGAATTCTGCGGAGAAGGCATATATGGATGGATTATAGAACTCTTTAAAGATCCATTAAGACGGCATATACATATATGCTCTGATATTTCTTTATAGACTTTGCGGAATTGATATGGGCATTTCGCGCAAAAAATCCACCGATTAAAAATCCAAAAAATTAAAAGTTAATAAACACACATTTCCATATACTTTTCTCGGGATGTTATTTTCTTAAAATATTGAAACTCAGCCAATTTAATTAAATGACATATAATGTTATTAACTTTGATCTGAAAACCTATTTAAATAAGCAATGTTCTTTTTTTTTTTTTGGTATGTTTAGTATTTTTCATTATTATTTTCTCCCATCAGAAAGATGAGTCTTGATGAAAGTTTTTCCTCAAAGTCTTTCCAGCATATAGAACTATCTAAAAAAAATCCCAGAAAATTATATCAATATCTATCGGTTAACGGTATATTTTGTAACCTTAGTAAATCCAAGAATTTCTGTCTCGTGCGACAAAGGCTTAAATAAAATAAAAAAAAAAACTTCAAATCATTTTAAGGGACATCAATGAACAACATTTATCAGAAATTCACATCAATATTTTGCGTCAACTTTTGCTAAAATATGAGCTTAAATTGATCGCCGAGAAAGCTATTTCAATTTTTTTCCCGTTCGAATTCCTTGGCCTTTCTGCAAAAATCTTGAACACTGCCCAAAATCGACCTTAGGACCAATCTAAGAGCTAATTAAGAGCTACTTTATAATGGAATTTTGTTTTTAAATCCGTCTTATTTTGACTTTTATACCACTTGCAATCTGTTCGATTGTCCCGATATGTATATGTATTTCAATTTCTGTAAGTTCAGTTTTTTGGTCTTTCTTGGCTAGCAGACAAGGGAAAAGTCAACGAAATCTTACAAGGAAAATGAGATATCTCTCTGGGATGTAACTGGAAACAATTGCATTGGAACGGTGAAACGAAGGAGATAATGAGAGAATAAGCTGCACTCCTACATTCAAGCCTTCTCTCTATGAGAGAGTATCGCGTCGAAAGGATTGCATTCGGGTCTGTAGACGACGAGGTCGGTTTTACGAGAGATGGGTTTTACTGGATTGGAATTGAAACAAATTTATTTAGCAATGTTGAATATTTGTTACTATCTTCTGTAGTATCCGCAGCCCACGATATATCATGTTTCACAAACTTTTTCCTGGCAACTGTTCTGCAGTTTCCAACGGCAATCCATAAAATATGGAAAATAGTAAATGTAAAAAAAAAACACCTGCACCCAAAAAAAACGTTACCTCCCATATTCCTCCCCTAACAATTATCTAACAATGCCCCCTCCCACATCTGGGGGAAGAGGGTTTTATCTAATGACTTTTTTGCCGTGTGTTTGCATTTCATTTCGCTTCATTTTTTCCATTGTCTTGGCAAAAGTTGTTCCACTAATTGCAAATAAATTTTGTGCGCAGTTATATTCGGGCGGAACCTTACCCTGTCATCACTCCCTCCGCTACCACTATCTGTTGGAGCCAGCCCCTCGCCCACCCCAAGCTAAAGATTAACCTCTTCGACAGCCGTAATCGACATTTTGGCGCCCTGCAGGCGACGAAGGGGATTTCATGGCATCAAAAATGACAGCAAAATAAATAAAAAATATATGAAATTGTTGCAATATATTCTATAGATTTCGAATACCCTGTAGTTGAGGAGAGAAAAGGTATAATCATTTTAACAGAATTTCTTTCCTTTGATTCCCATAAATTCCTCTCTTTTTCTCCACGAACCCTTAGATCTGTGGAACTCTGAGAGCTAGGATTGGTTAGGATTGAGTTTAGACCTGATGAATTTTGAGATCTTTGCAGGGAAAATACGGTGGCCTCTATGTATATAAAGATGTATTTTACCCATCTACTGAAAATCAACTTGATTGAATGTTGCAATATTATTATTATTAAATGATGAAGGGTTGGAGAAATAAATGCAGGGGAAATTCAAACCAATTGAAACTTTGCTATTCAGTATTTCATATATTTTACGGAATATATCTGTAGTTTCACTAAAATCTGTTTTAAAGAGTTTTTTTGAATAATTAAAGCCAGTCAAGGCTTATACGATAATTTTAGAATAGCAAATCTGTGTGGCAGGACAGTTCCAAAGTCGTTATATTCAATTCTCTTCTATATTTTCCTCTCATTTTCTTTCTTTACATTTTATTTGATTTTTTACACTCTATGTTCATATGTATATTTTATGGCGTATCATTAAATTGTAAACGAAAAAGCCTGCCCCTTAATAAAGTTCAATTGAATTCTGCTGCTGTTGCTGCTTGTTCTGGTGAATTTTATTAGGAATCAAAAACTGAAATCAGAAAAAAAAGAAACGAAACTTTCTAGAGGCTTCTGCTCCACAATCGTTTTGTGGTTCATTGACTGTATGCCACGGTCCGCGCTATGAGTGGAAATGAAGATTGAATGGCGCCTTCCACTAATTTTTTGAGATATAAAGTCAAGGTCGGTCCCGCTTCTGATAAGGCAGCAGCAGCGGCAACAGCTGATAATAGGCATGAGGCAGGCAGCACAACTGCGCCGAGAGAGAGAGAGATGGAGATAGAGTACCCATAAAACTGAACGATCAGAAAGTATATAATGTTGAAAGCTTTGGGTTTTATAGAGGTGCCGAATCATTTATTATTGTTTGTTTTTCCCCGGGGAGATATTGCTGAGGAATTTCATTCAAAAAATGTTTTGTATTTTGCAGAATTATGACTTGTGTTCGAACTTTGTTTATGGCCAAATGTGCCTAAGGCTTATAGCAATATCTACTACTTTTCCAGATATTTGTGTGTCTTTTGTTTAATCAGTGAATAATTTTGAATTGTTGGAATTTTCTATAATCCGCTTTGCAATACAAATAAATATGCAAAAACTTAAGCAGGCATTGTTAAAAACTACTCAATATTTCATGGAGAATTTGCATACACATATTCAGAGAGTATTGGAAAAAAGTAAGTGCTAAACAAAATATAATAGATGACACCGATCTATAAGAGTTCTCAATTTTTCTTGGATTTTTTAGGCTTTGGAATCTTTTATTAAGTTTGAGGAACTCAGAATTCATAAAGATATAGGCCTGTAAGCCCCTCTTCTCTAAGCAAATATTCATCAAAATATTGCCATAAGTGAAAGGCCACAAATGACAAAAGGAGATGCACATCCGTGTCGAGAGACGAAATCTCAATAAAATGTTAGGGTTTTAGATGAAATTTCACTTGGGAAATGGCCCATATTGTAGTTGCATCCCCTATCAACTCTCTCTCTTTTTCACTGTAGCTTAGCAGTTGAGGGTGAGCTTTCATGTCAGGCAATCGAGGAGAGGTCGCCCCAGCTCTCTAGCTCTCTCGCACTAAGACCCTTCCCAAAAAATTATGTTTTCTAAATTGAAATTCCATCATTTATTTTCTTTGAAGGCTGCACACATATTTTTCGCCCCAAGCAAATCTGTCACGAAATTATTTATGGTGGAAAAACACTCGCAGAAAAATCTTGGTCTACTCTTTTATTTTTTGCATATTTTTGGTACAAAAAAAACATTCATAAATATGTTGTCTAATGATGGTGCTCTCTGAATCGCGACTCCATTAATCAAAGCCTGTCATTCAGTCATTCACCCAAGCATTCATTCATTCATTCATTCGCATTCATTGGTTTTCTGCTGGCGGATGTATTTTTTTTTTTTTTTTTTGAATTCAATGTTAAATGTTATCTTAAGGTTTGTTGGAGGGTTTTTCCAACCAAAATGCGGACCGTGTTCCCATTTGAAACGCCAATCAATCAGGCAATTAACGAATTTCTTGGTAAAACAATCTCTGCGGTGGATAATTATATTTTGTCTGGCTCTCTTTAATATTTAATTTCTTTCAATTGCAGATTTTCGATTTTTCGATTGACTTTCGACCTGCGGAATGGCTTCGTCACCCAACAATGCGGCGCCGCCTGTCCTGTGGCGTGCGCGACGCAAGATTGGTAAGTTTTTCCACAGAAATCTCAGCTCCTCTCTCCTTTTTTTATGGCTAATTTTAAATACACAAACAAAAAGCATCATCTCTAAAGTTCAATGCCATTCATTGTCCTTTCATTTGTTGCATGTTTAAGCGTTCATTCGTTTCTTCCTAAGAAACTGAAACCGAATCCGAATCGGTCTTTGTCTCTCTCTCATTAGCGCAACGTTTGGGCCATCAAATATTAATGAGACTGGTCGGGAAAATGTTTTCCAATTGGCAGAAAATTTAAATGTTGTCGAAATCAACAGGCAAGATATTTCATGTTGTGCATTTTTTAAGTACCTGAAAGAGAATTTTCAATTATTGATAAGCCAGGATGATGAGGGCATGCTGTAATGGTAATTCGACGAGGAGATACCATGAAAAATCGAAAATACAGAAACAAATAATTGAAATAAATTGAAGATATTTAATATTTAAATACATCATAACAAACTTTGCACTATAAATCTAGTTAATCATATGTGATAACTAAAGGAAATATGTATTATTTCTCTGGAAAATCCATGGCAGCCTATGCTATTTGTAAGAATCATAAGGATACCACCTGTTTAAGGAAATGTTTTATGTGGAAAGGTAGAAATCGATCTTAAGAATAGTAAGTAAAAAACTTGCGAAAACCTTTATATATATATTTTTTGTTTTGTAGTAGTAAGTATCTGATTTTTATGATTCTTAATAAATAGATAGATAATGCCATTGTATATATGTATAACATGGAATTTTCAGGCATTTGTATTTATATCTGTAGATGCCACAGAGTTTTTGTAGATTAAAGACAGCGGAAAATGTCGCAAAAAATGCTTCAAGCAATGTTTGATTTTCCACAATTCAAACAATATTTCTATAGTTATTTTCATTCTTCTTGGAGGAAAAGTTCTTTAAGAATAATTTTTTGTTTCGAACCTTTTCTATCTGTTACATTCCTGCACAAAAAAATGATATACCCCTTTATTCCTTGGAGTCCCCTCTAATCGAAGCTAAAACCGATATGAAAATGAAAACAATGTAATGCAACACCCCAAAAAGATGAATGATCAACCGCTCTCAACTGTGGTTCTATTGAGAGTGGGTTTCCATCGAGATTGGTTTATGTGGTGTGGGAGTGGGCGCTGGTGTGGGGTGTGGCGTCTGCCCTATGTCCCGAAAACTTGTGGATGGGCTAAAAAACAATCACATAAACTTTTAATTAATTTTAAACAAACGGAACGGGCAAACAAACAGCGGGGCAAAGGCAAACAAATAAACCAGAACCAGAAACAGCCACGGATTGGATTGGACTGGAATGGAATGGTGGAGTCAGGCAGGCAGACGAGGCGATGGGAACTAGAGAGAACTTGGCACAATTTATGGCCCCGGTTGTCGTGCGGCATAGACACAGACCCAGAACCCTCCCTACTGAACCTCACGCAGAACCACTTCAAGTACAGTAAAGACAGGCTATGGCGGGTTCTGTGTTTATCTTTGGAATGGCAACCAGTAGGATGGGGGAATGACACATTGTACTCTCTCTCTCTCTCTCTGTCTCTGGGCTTGGAAGATGCTTTTTGGCACGCTTTGTCAACACTTTCCTGCAGGAAGCCAAAGCCAGAAGTCGGCACGCTTTGCTCCTCCCTTCCTCCTCCTTCATGTGGTTTATGGAGACACACTCTCACACAGCAAGAAACGTTTGTGTGTAGCGGCGTTTCCGTTTCCGTTTTAGGTAAACAAAAAAGAAACTCGAGAAATCAGAAGATACCAAAACAGAAACGAATGAAAGCAAAAGGAAATATAAGCTTTTGAGGGGTTTAAATATGGCTACAGCTAGTTTGGGAATTATCATTAACTTTTGTAATATTTTGTAAAATGTACTAAAAATATAAGCTTTTTTCCATGCTTGAAACAATTGAAAAGTTAAAGTTTAAGTTAAAGTATCAATATTTTGCAGAACCCTTTATGAAGCATAGATTTTTATCCCTAGATAATCCTTTCTTCTCGATACCTTATTGTATACTTCTTACTAGCGTTTTTAGTTAATCTTTGAGCATCAGATATGATCAAATCCCTCAAGATTTGTACGACATTTTGGGAAAATAGTATACATTACTACTTGTCTTTTATAGAACAGAATTTATATGAATAGGTGGATACTCGTGGCGGAGTTGTTTTCATCCTTAAAAAGCATCATATCATTATATTTTCCAAGTTCTAGTTTCAATTGTTTCAAAGTTAAAGATACATAATTTTTGTTTGTTGTTTTTTGTTAATTTTCTACACTGAAATGTTCTTATTTTGTGTTCTGTAACTACCTGAATTTGGATTCCCTGGAAAACTTAGGGCTTTCCCAGATTTTACATATCTATTCAGCTAAAAATAATCTAAATTAAGATGGATCCACTTTCCACAATCTTAGGGGCTTTCCCAAAGATATATTCGTAAAAAGGTATTCCAACAATTGTTTTAATATTTTTTACTTTGGTTTTGCTTTTGGCTTTTGGTATCTTTTTTTGCCTTTCGCTTAATTTTTTTCCTTGTTTTTCTTTAGATTTCGTTGCATTTGTGTCTCCTTTCTTTTGCTTTACTTTGCTTTTGCTTGATTTACTTCAGTTTGTTTTCCTTGCTTTTGCTTTGCGTTGTTTACCGCTCTACTCCATTTTCATAGCCGGCATCTTGGCATTGAGCAAAAGAGAGACCCACTCAAATCGCGAGGCGAATATCGTAAGGGGAAATGAGAGAGCCAGCAAGCTTTTGGGTGCAAAGTCAAAGCTTTGCGTGGTGTAAAAGTTTATCGAAAGTTTCTCTGAGAACAGCTGTAAAGCAAACTTTTGAGTGGTTTTTGTCGGCTGCTTTTGGCCCGTGGCCAGTGTATCTGTTTTCTGTTTCTGGTTTGCTCAAAAAGCCGGTTCTTTTTGGCCAACTGACGTGAGTGCATACATACCCTCCTCCCCCCCCCACCCCACACACACACACACTCTTACAGACTTAAGATATTAAGCATTGAGCGTGCGCGTGTGCGTGTGTGTGTGCGTGTATTTTTGCTTCTTTTGGACATGAAAGATAACTAACGGTGCATTTCTCGATACGATATAAGATATATGTAACATTCGATTCGATTCGGTTCCTGTTTTGAGTCATGCCACAGAAATGAAATGTTTTTTGTTCTTATCTTTTCTTATTTGCCTTTGTTTCGAAGAAGAAGAGGATGAAAACAGCTGTTACGTTTGTTTGATTCCGATATCCCAGACACAGATCCACTAAAGCAACAGAGAAACAGAGTTTAAGTAAATTTCACTTGAAGATTACAAAATTTTTTCTGTTTTCCCATTGCTTTTCATGCGTTTTTAATCTATTCAATTAATTAGAGCTCTTTAGCGACTTATCTATGTATCTGTGGGATATGATGGGACCTAAGAATTTTGGATAAATCTCCGAAAAAGGATAATATTGTTGGGGAAGTTATACATATATATATACATACAGAATATTACTAAACAATTGTTTAAATTTATGACTGAATGATTTTAATATTTTCCGGAATTTCTTGGACGGCTAAGACTCGCAACATTTTATTGACAAAATTTAAGATCAAAATACATTATGTAAAACTTTATAATCAAAATCTAGACAATTTAAGACGACATCTCGAGGAAATGTATATTAAATCATTTAAGAATCATTCAAGAATAGTCTTGAATCTATGATTACATATGAGGGCTTATTAATGCCCATACCTAAACTACGATTAAGGGCTTAGATGTGTCATGAAACTTAATATATACATACATATTTATAATACTAGGGTAATTTTATAGTCGATGGCCTTGGCAGCTAGTACTTTTAAGATCTTATGTGGGATGGGATTTGGCTTTGTAAGCGGCCCCTGACATCAAAAAAATAATTAAAATAAATAAATATAACAATACCTCGATTCACTCGATTCGCTCTTGCCAAATATCGGGCGACGACCCAAAACTTTTTCATGTAATAGAGAGATGATTTCATATATTAATTAACAGCACTTTCTCGTGCTTTTGCTATCTGTAAGATAGCTTACTATATACTTGAAAAATAGTGATCTGCAGATGACATTTTGTTAAAAAAAAAAGATACTCGTAATCCCTGAACGACTCACATTTTTCCAAAATTAATACCACAATCCCACTTTATGGATCTGTACAGTTTTTTCCTCTCCCATTTTTTTGTCCAGTGTCATGTGTACTGCAGGCGGAGTTTGTTTTATTTTTTTTCGATTGCAACGAAATCCTGTGCAAGCAGAAACTTTGGCGCTTCTCTCCCCACAGCCACTGCCACAGCCACTGCCACTGCGGCAACTGTTGCTGTCGATGTTGCGTCTGTTGCTGCTGCTGTCCCATCAATTCATTAGGCTATCGGCAGCAGGCAGCATGGCAGGCGGCAATCAATTACGGCCATGGTCACTTTAGCGTTAACAGCAGCAGCGGCAGCGGCAATAGTAACGACACCTAACGGCAAGCAAAAGTCGCACATTTCCCAGGTCACACAGATGCACAGATACACCGACACACAGATACAATTTGTTTTCGCCTGATAAGAAAAATCTGACAAAAGCAGAGCCAAAAGGAAAACGAAAAGCAGCAAAGAAGAAAGAGGGGGGTGGGGGCAAAGAAAAATGGTGCGCTATCAACAAGTTGAATGCGAATGCCTGGGTGAAGGCAACAAAGAGCGAGAGAAAACGAATGGAAAAACTACAAAAAGACAACAATCAGCAAAGACAGAGACAGAGAGAGGTACGGTACGGTACCGTATTCTATGGTATGGATGGAAGAGAGAGAGAGCTGGCCACTGAGAGGGAGAGTAGAGCAGAGCAAAGGAAAAGTTCATTAGTCGCTCGCGATAAACTAAATTAAAAAAAAAACAAAAGAGCGGACACACTAACACAATTGCAGAGACACTCCATGAAAAGCACTCAAACAAAAGCACTCAATTGCATATTTTGAGTGGCATTTTTTCGCTTTGTTTATTTTAGGCGAATTTGCCGCGCGGGCAGCTCTGCCTGTTCGTTCATGTCTGTGTGCGTGTTCTCGGCGTTCAGTGTTTCTCGCTCAAACCACAACCCACTCCCCACCCACACGAAGTCCCCTCGTCATGCTGCTGTCTGCTGCTAAAGCCTTAATCTCTCATTTTTGAGTGTGAAACCAAAGAGAGCCAGCTTCGGCTGACTTCGGCTGCGGCGAAAAAGGCGACAACCGGTTCCTCAGAATCATCAAAACGACTTTTCAAATTTCAAAACATTTTCATTCGCCCCGTTAGCATCGTACGTACGAAGCTCCGCGCCTCTGTGGCACACGTTTGTTGATCGTCCACGGGAACGGAACGGAGCGACACTGCCTGCCACACAAAAGCAGCCCGAAAAGAAATTCAAATTCCATTTCAATTCGAAAATAAAAACCTAAAAAAATCGAATTGATTTCGTGTTCGGGCCAGAGTTTTGTACCAGTGCGTGTGTAAAAATATATTCAAAAAGAAATGAAAAGTATAAAAGAAAAGTAAAAGAATTTTACGAAAAGAGGAGGCAATGAAACGTTTTTCTGTGCGATCCAACGGTCGGTCGCGTGCTCAATTCTTCTGCCTCTGCTTCGGCTTCTCTTTGCTCTGTCGGGAGTATTCGTATTCGTATTCGCATTAGTATTCGTGTGCGTTTGTGTGTGTCCCCAAGGTGTGAAAAAAGTATATACATAATAGATCTAGTGGTGCACCCCTATGCCACCTCTGTCTGCACCATATAATAGCGGTGTCTCGAGTGTTCGAGTGCTCGTGTTACAATTGACAACAAAAATTCAACAAATTCAAATAAAAAAAGGCGTAAAATTATGCCCCTCAGCAAAACGCTAATTGGAAAAGTCAAGAAAATTAAACCAGAAAAGTGAGCAAAAAAAACAGTACACAAAAGAGTAGTATTTCCGCAGAGTTTCTCAAAGAGTTTCTCAATTGAGAGAGTGTCTTCGTCTTGTATTTTTTTTTCTTTGCCAATTGCAGCTGATCGTAGACTCCAATCCTCTTCCGCCCCCCCCTTCTCCACTTTTCAGTGCGTTCTCTTCTTGTTGGTGACAGCGTTGCCAGCTTGCATTTTTCTTCGGTGCTTATCGCTCTCTGTTCTTCTCTCTCTCTCCCTGTGTGTGTTGTTTTTAGTGCCTTTTACTATTTGTTGTTTATTATTTATTATTGCAGTTGTTGCTTTTGTTGTTTGGGTTGTATCTCGCGCGTCGAATTTATAGAAGCGTCCAAGCGTGCAAAAAATTATAACGAAACTGAAATTAAACTAGAAAACAGAAGGCCTGCTTTCAAGCATTTGTTACCCTTTGAAATCGGTTGTATTTATGCCATATAAAGATCTACATTTCAGATCATTTGGTGGTGATATGTCCCATTCTTTATAGGAAAAGAATCTCTAGTTTGTTGAGTTTGAAATACACATGGGGAGACAGAAAGTTTCTTTGACTGATCATTCCTACAGCAATAAACCGAAGAATTCATAGCAAAGTAAATAGTAAAAAAATAAGATATGTTTCTCGTGTGATCCTAACTAAGATAACTTATCACATGGTGGTCCAGTGTTTTGTTGATATGTCTTCAAAAATAAAAAAATGTAAAACTGAGGAACTGAGAATAAGTATACCCCATCGACTCCATCGGGTGTTCTCGTCGATTTGGAATTAACGAGTACCTATATTCCATATAGGATCGAAAATGCTTCACCTTCTGCGTTGCAAACGTTTGTGGCACATCGTAATACCGTGTGCAAAATCGTAGTAAAATATGTTTGTATCCCTTTCCCTCCCACTCTGTCTCTCTTGTTCTGGTATAATTCCCTCTCGCTCTAAACATTTATTAGGCTTATTTATGGTCTTATTATATTGTGATTTGTGATGGTCACTCGGTTTTTGTTGTTTGTTATTATTATTGTTATTTTTTTTTTTGGCGGAAACTGCGCGTTTTCCTAAAAAAGTAGACCATTGAGTGGGTGTAAAAGAGAGGTCGAGAGTGAGATAGCCAGCAGACACGAGAGCGTGCGCAAGCCGTCCAGCGATAAGCTGTCTGGGCAGTCAGCCCTTTAGGACTATCGCTCTCCTTCACCCACTCACCCAATCTTATCCGCTTGCTCTCTCTGTCTCTGTGTCTGCCTCCCTTTCCCTACTCCCTCGCACAGGTGCGTTCTGCTCTGTCCAATTTGCTTTGTTGTCATTTGCCTTGTTGCTTTTACTGTTCTGTCCCGCCGCGCTCTCTCTCTCTCTCTCTCTCTCTCGCAGAACAATGCGCTCTCACATACAAAACGTTCTCTCGTATGCATAAAGGTGTAATGGTGTGTCTGTGTGTTTGTGCATGTGTGTATGAAAAGTTTAGTCATTAAAGTCTTTTTACGGTTGTTTTTGTTGTGGTTGGTTTTACTGTTTTTTCTTTGCAGTTGTTGCTGTTGCTCTTGCTGTAACGGAAATGGCTTTGTCGCTGTTTTTTGTATTTGTTGTTGTTTCTCTTTTTTTGGGAGCTTATTTGACCAAAATTTTTGAGAGTGGAGTGTGAAAAATGCTACCTCTTCTCTCCCGCGAGAAGACGAATTCTTGAGATTCTTTGCATAAAAAAAGTGTTAAATTGGAACGTCACAAGTTTCATGGAACATTGAGAACAAATATGTAGAAGAGAAATAAGCGAGAAAGGGAGTAGCGTGGCTAAAATATGGATTAAATATGTTCCATTATAATGAATCGAAAAAGTTGAGAAAACTCCTAAAAATGCATTTCAAATACCATACTGGCATTTCACAATAAATTGTAATGTTCCATTTAGTATTCCAAATTCTGATTATAAATTATGCCGTGCCACACGCACACTGCATGGACAGACAGCTGGAGTCCCAAAAGGCCACCAGCCCCCGTTCCCGTTCCCGTACCCGTACGACATTGTTGTTTATGATTGTCATTATCAGAAGGAATTACCATTGTTATCCAGCTAAATCTAGTCGTTACTCATTTGCCCACAGGAGGACTCTCTCTCTATCTCTCTCTCTGGGTGACTTATCAAAAAGGTAATAGATGCTGATAGTGCCATTTGAAGAGGCTTTAACTGTTTGGGGCGAATACACTGGTATCAGTCACATTTTGAATGACTTCGTCAGTTGGCCAAAATAGTCATTGACCATTTCGCTGAGCAGTGGAGGAACTACGGGAATTATGACATGGGAAATGCCAAGATTACGGCGGGGTCTCTCTTAAAAGATTGTGGAAAAGTTTGTCCAACGCTTGAGGAAAAGTTCCATTCTCCAAACTCAAAAACAAACAATGAATGAGCACGTTCTACATAACACCTGAGATTATCGTAGACTAGACGAATGTTTGTTCCCATGTGAATCTGCAGTATTCGATGAAAAATTCCTCTAGGAATTTCGGACTTCTTTTAAATAATTATCTCTAAAATATGCCATAAAAACGAATTAAATTTTTGTGTTTTATAAATTCACTTTAAATTCCATTGCTTTTCCCAGATAAAAATGATATTTATTATTCACTTCCATAGAGTTTTAATTTGAAAACAAAAAAAAGAAGAGAATATTTTTATAATTTGTTTGGAAAATATTGCACATGATTGAAATTTTGGGATGGGGAATCAAACGAGTTTTCCAAGCAGAATAATGACCGCTCCCCACTCCCCCCATAAAATATGATACATGGTACGCTCTGCAAAAAAAATCTTTGACGAATAGAAATTATAAACGATTTGCAAATTGAACAAATCAATAGCCAAAGAAAAGAAGAACAAAATAATAAGAAAAATGACAGAAGAAAGAGAGGAAAATACAATTAATAAACAAAAGATCTGCACAAAAGAAAACATAACAAATATAAAAAAAAATAAAAATCATGCCACGTGCCATGGATGCCCCACAATAATAATATTAACATCTGTTTTGGCATTCCCCAATAAATATATGAAATTTCATCAATACAAATTGAACGAAACAAAGGTATGAAAGAAAGGCAACAACGAAGACAAAAGGTGTCAAACAATAAGCAAGACAATGAGCCAAGAAAGCCAAGTTCAAAGACACTGGAAAATACACGAAAAATAAGCGAAAAATTATAAACGTAATGGATAATGCAGTTTAAATGGAATATAAATAAGATACATACAATCCATGGCATAAAGTAGATAAAATGTGATAAATGGGGAAAAAGAGATAAAAAGGTTTAATACAAAATAAATAAATTAAGAAATAAAAAATTAAATTAGTTACAAATATAGACATGTAAAAATCATCAGAGGAAACAGAATACGATTCCCGCTCCATATCAGCTGAGTCGGTCCCTCGAATCCAATAACAAAATACACACTCTTTGGCGCTAGTGATAGATAGCATTAAAGTATAACATCCAATGGAATAGGAATAGTGTAAATCTTAAATCTCTTGCGAAACATTTATTTTTAGATTATATAAAAATATGTACATGTGTATATTGATTATTTAAAATAATACCTTCCTCTTCGATGGTATATCTCATAATTGAACTAGTACGAAATTTGTAAAAATCAGAAGATAAATGTAGAAGGAAAGTAAGCAAAAATAAGTCTCCTTTGTTAAATTTTGTTGGAAACCATCCAAGAATTGTTAACTCGCATCGAAGAAGGCCTCTCATCCTGTTCCTCCTTCTCCTCTTGTACAGTTCCAATGCCTCCCCCATTGCCCCTGTGCCATGGCTTCGTTTTGGCCAATCCGCACACAGTCCGACCAAATGTGGGCAGCAGGAAGCATTCCGCAGACAGTCCCCTTCGGTTACCAATCCATGGACCACCTTCTGCATTTGGCCATAATAATGTCAGCCAGAGGCAGAGCCAGGGGCAGGGGCAGTCGTAATTACCATATACGAGTATCTGTGTGCAATCAACTTGAGATCTTTTATATCGCATATATAGCAGCACATGCGGTACTTATACATGGATATTGGGCCAATTTCCAACGCCCACCCCTTGAGACATGGGTTGCTTGGGAAAATGGGGGCTAGGAGAACCCATTTGTACAGCATGGCTGCTGTTACGAGGATATTGAATCATTCAAGTATAAACCATGGATAACTGTTCGAAAATGCCTTAAGGTTTAATTAATTTCAAACGTTATTGGAGTCTAATCCCCGCACACTATAAAGACGCGAAATTCCTGGAATATAACCATCCGTAGCCATTACTACAATCGTATCTTCAAATTGAATAAATATTAAACATTTTTGAGAGGTTTTAAGGGAAATCCCCAGAAGATTTCTATGACCTATTGATATTGAAATTTGTTTGAATTCCAACTGGTTTTTCCCCCTCTCTTTTTGTGTGAAGAGTGGTATAATTTTTGTTGAATAAAGAGTGGTAGCATCATTAATTCATATTTATAAATCATATATTTTGGGATTATATTTTGAAGATTCGTATTCGTCTGTAATCGGTTTCCAAGGGGTATTCCCTGGAAATTAAGGTACATTTTCAACCTTTTCAACATCACAAATTGTAAGCCATTTATCAGTGTATATCATGTGTAATTATGGAAAGTTGTTATGTATTTTAAAATCACAAAATCCCAGGAAAATACACTAGAGTTCAACCTTTAAATTCCCAAAAGTGAATCATGCCCTTGGCAACCAAATTTCTCGGCATTTAATGAACGGAAAATCCCCTCCACAATCCAAAATATTTTCTTTGCTGTCATGCCATCATATTTTCTTCAAAAAATTACTGGGGAAAAAGATTGAATTTTTTGTATCTTACACCACAATTCGGCGCGACTCGTAAAATCTTGAAAATATTACCCAGCAAATGTATCTATAAGATATATTTTATGCTATAGATATATATCTCATTCACAGTTCGATGTCTGAAGGCTACAGACGACCACCGAGAACATATGTAAACATCAGATCGTATCCAGGGAAATCGTTAATTTTTTGACAGCATTTCCTAGCCCAGAAAAGTGCCTTCATTCATTTGCCTGGAAAAGTGCATATATGTGTATGTGTGTTTTATTGGGAAATCCAATAGAAAATTGAGTCATTTGTGCGGCATTTCCTCTACATATGTATATGTATATAGTGTGGGTGGGTGGAGGAGGTGTGGTTCGGTTAGTGGGGGATCGTCCGTCTGGCAGACTTGCGTCACAGATCGACAAGCGAGGGGCAGCAGATTGGAACAAAAGAACAAAATGTATGCCAAATAAACGATTTAAAAGTCGTACGCGGGTATATGCTTGTATGTATATACATATATTGTATTTTTGCATATATAAAATGCGATCTGAAGGAAATGAGGCAGTTGCCCACACAGACACAACCACACAAGGGTGTGCCTGGGGGTGAGGGGTATAGACTGTCGTCATATATGTGCACTGGAAGAAATAAACGGAAAGAAAAAGATCTTTCAGGAATATTACGTATAAAAACTAAGCCAACGAATTTTTATGTGCAGAAACAAGACCGAGGGTCGCCGAGACATGTAGATATTTTATGCGAAGGCACTGGAAAACAGACTGAAAACAGGGTGAAAATGAGAGAAACGATATGCTTAAGAGGATTTCCTTATTCTGGTTGTAAGAATGCATATATTGGTGAAGAAAAGGAAAGATGGAAAGATGGAAAACTATCTCGTATATCCGCATCTGCCCCAAGTGATCTATTAGCTTTGATAATAGAAGATAGAAGATCCTCAACTATTAGGGAGAATAATTAGTTTTGAAGATTATGCAAAAAAAGTCTCTCTAATCAAATTTTTTAAAGTCGGTTTGTAAAAATAAGAACAAATAGAATAATATTTGGAATAATATCAAAGCAGAGCATGGAATGCACTCGAATATACGATTATTTCCCTAACGATATATATTCTTGCAGGAATTATAGTTTCAGTGTAGATGCCAGCATCTCTATCATGCTAACTGTTCTCTCCCGCTCTATCTCTCTTTTTCTGCTCTCTTTGCCTGACTTTTGCCCGAATTCGCCGCATAAGTGAGCCGCGCAGCTTTGGCTTTGCATTCCGCGCTCTGCTCTCCTCGCCCACGCTTATTAGTTGATACGCTGCATGCTCTCTCTCTCTCTCTTTATAGATCACTCTCCCTCTCTGTTTTTTTGGCAGCCAATTGATAGAAGAAGCAGCTCTTAATTAATATGCTTTAATAATATATGGAATGGAATATCTTTTGTGTTTTAGTTGCAATTAATCTTCATTTTGTTGATACAAAAATCAAACACGATTTCATTAATTTTATTTATCAGGGAGAGCAGATGCCCTCTCGCTCTCGCTCTCTCTCTCTCTCTCTCTCTCTCTCCCTCTATCCCTATCTCTATCTTTGCTTTGTTTTGTTTTGTTTACATATTGCTTTTGTTTTACTTCTTTTGTTTTCGTGGCGTGCATCCATTCGCCGTTCTCTGTTTCCCGTTTTCCGTGCTCGTGGAAAATTTTCCAAGCTCTCAATAAGTATATAGAATTATATAGAATTAAAACTGATTCTGAAAAAAGCCACAAGCCCCCACCCATTGAGGGAGGGTGGGGAGGGGGATTTGTGAAGCGAACCTGGCGCCTGCTTAAACGTTTGTGTTGCTGTTGCACATTTTGTATACCCTTTTGGTATTGAAGGGTATAATGAACAGATTTGAAGTCTCTGACCCCAACAAAATAGGTATGAAATTGATCAGGCTGAAGATATAGCGTCGGGAAAGATTCTTATGAATATGGTCTCTTTAGAGATTAAATAACTTATTAAATCTATAAGTCTGACGACCTTTTATAACCATATTCCAATTAGATCCACAAATATTCTCGTTTATCATCGAAGGAGGAATATCTTCTAGGGTATCAATGAGTTCTACACCTAAAAACTAGCCTTTTCTTCTATTTTTCTCTACGTTTTTCTTCTATTTTTTTCTTTCTATTTTTTCTTTATTTTGTTTCTTTATTTTTTTCTACTGTTTTTTCCCATTTTAATTACCCAAAGGGGCAATTTGCAATTGTTGTTTGACTGCAGAGTGGAAGAGATGGAGAAATGAAGAGCGGAAAAGGGGGTTCAGAGGGAGTATAAGAAGTCGGTGAGATTAGATATTGTACAATAGTTGGTTGGTAGGTAGGGGTGGTAGGGAGGAGGGTTGGAACCTGTTGAAAATCATAGACATTACGGAAACCACAAATGAGATTCGCGATTTTTGCGGCTGCTTAATCGTGCAACAAAGAAAATTGCAAATGAAAACTAGTTTAAAATACGATTACTTAATTGCTTATTCGGGGGAAAAGGGTAATCACTTTTTCTATTCCCGGGAACTTCCGATTTTTATTCGGAATTTATGTACATTGTACATCGTTTGATTAATTAAAGAAACTTTAAAGAAATCTCGTTTCAGAAGTGGATAATATCTATATCTTATATCTGTATCTATAGACCTGCCTAAACCTTCCCCTACGTTAATTTCCACTTCCCAAGGAACATATCTACTATACATATGAATGTGTTTTCCCCACCCGAAATTTCCATTACTTCAATTAAAATTTCCACCCCAAGTTATGATTCCATTAAATAAATGCATTAATTGTTATAAATATTTAATTTAAATTCAATTTCAATTAGCAGTGGAATACTTTCGGGATTCTTAAATTGCTAATGATAATGATAATGTTTTAAATGATGATTGTAATTATTATAATTATAATTAATATTTCGCTTCCGTGCGAATTATTTATGATTTCATTAGCCTGCTGCTGACTCATTGGGGGTATCATGAGTACCCCTATCATGAGGCATGAATATTATTTTGCAGTTGTTCTTGGATTTTCTTTTCCCCGTTAACTTTTCTGCTCTTTCCAAGGAAAATCGTTGCCCCTAACGTCTTGCCATCCGAAAATCGTTTTAAATTACCAAGAATTTCCAGGAATCCTCGCACATAAATGTTCATTTGATTTCTGAGCCAAGTTCTTGTTGACTGTTTCTGTTTCTCTTTTCTTTTCTTTCTTTTACTTATTAATGTGCAATGTCGTGCAATATTTTGATTATTGGATACAATTTTCAAGAGACCGCCCAGGGCCAGGCATCGTCTTACAATTTATGCTGCCTGATGGAGAAATAATCCACTCAAACCACGCGAATACCGCCTCCCGCCACGCCACGCCACACGAATCGACTGTCGTTTCAGTCTGGAAATTAATATACAAAATACACATTCGGTTCCTTTTTTCCCTGTGTTTATTTTCACAAGACAGCAAGCGACTGCCCTGCTGAAATTCTTATTACAAAAAAAGAAAAAAAAGATAGCTTTAAAAAATAAATTTCGCCATAATCGATTTACTGGGTCTGTATTTCTGTGGCTCTAAAAACCTCCAAAAAAACAAACAAAACAATTACAAGTGACAAATGAAGAGTACTAGCAATATCCCATAATTTTCCATTCATCCTCCCACGCAGTATCTAAATCAACAAACAAATCATTAAATATATCAACAATATATTTAGATATATCAGGTATTTGTTTGGCTTTCCGAATATTTATTTATTCATTTGATTTCCTCGAATTAGATGCAATGATCGAGCAAAAATCGAACACTGAAATTCATTTGTAAAAAAGTTTCCGCTTATGGAAATTGTGGAATAATATTTGTAAGCGGTTTGTTTTCTTCTCGTGTTTCCCGGATCGAAAAGTCGATCAATATTGTCACAGACGCTACGTAATGCCTGATCACTGGCTAATTTACACTTGATTAGCGCTTGGATTTTTTTTCGGATGGCCAGCGACTTGTGACAAATTTTTGGTGGAGTGGGTGGAGGGGTTAGACACGTGTCAAAGGTAGTGGAAATTGTCATAGGTTAGGATATGCGTGAATGAAGTATTTTTTTTTTGGAAACCAAATAAAAAATAAAATTTTTAATTATAATTTTTTACTTTGAAATTTTCTTTATTTTATCATTTAAACCTACTAAATATTCGGCTTAATTAACTTTTCGTGCTTAAGTAATTAAGACTCTGATTATAATGTCAAAAAAATGTGATGAAATGCGTGTTTATACTGCTTTTCTGCTGGAAAGATACAAAGAATATCCAGAAGATACAATATTAATGAGTGAAATGAGAAATTAATTAATATATTCCCAAAGTAAAACCGGAATAAAGTTGACTTAAAATGAAAGAAAATACCGATTCCGAACTGCCTTAAAATTACGCAACTTAATCTCTTTATTCTCTGAAATATATATCTGTAAAATCGTTGGCCATAAAACCCATTTAATACAACATTTCGTAGCTCATTTCTCTCCCATTTCAAAGCCAAATTGTATCTTTTTGGCCCAGAACTTACCTTTCCCACTCATAAACACTTTTGGCCTTTTCCCTGCGAAATGCGTGTGGCATGGATGGCCGGCCGTTGGGATGCGCTCGCGCCAGCTGGCAAATGTTCAAAATTTCCATTTATAAAATTTAATTACTTAGCAGCGGACGATACGTTTTTTTTTCAATTTATAATTTTCAACTTTGTGGCACTTCTTAAATGATATTTTAATGGTAGGATAGAGGGCGGAATCCGAATCGGAATCGTGTGGGATTTTTATTAGATTTTCACACATTTTTTGAGGGGATTTTTCGCACATTGCTAATTGTCGGTGGTATGATTTCTATTGGATCCTGATTTGTGTTACTTTTAGATTGATTTGACGTCAGCGTACGACTCGGATTTGTAGACTTGGGCTTGGATTAGCTCTTGGGCTGAAGGTGATTACAAGAGGAGAATTGTGGAAGGAGATTGAGAGAGGTTTCTTGTAGAATCTTGTACAGAAATGTGTGGAAATATGATTCACGGAGGTAGTAGACCTCATCAATAAGTCGCCTCATACATATGTTTTCTATGTTCGCAAAAGATTCATTGCATTGGAATCTCTCAAGAAAAACAATTTGTCACCAGAAAAAGACAATTCTACGAGTACATACATACATATATGTATACTTAAGTATATATTTCTTGGCGCTTTCTACTTTGCATTTTTTGTACAGAATTTCCTTCTGTTTTTCCCTGAATTCGTACAGATTTTTCACTCTTATTGACAGTTCTTTCGATTGGCTTTAATGTGGCTTTAACCTTTAAATATGGGAGTACTCGTACTTTTTGCGTGATTCTGATGTCAGCTGATGGGTTTTTTCTTTGGTTTTGCTTGAGTTGATTGCACGCACTGATGGCCAGCATCCAGCATTCACAGCAGGACATCGAAAGGTGTATGTGTGTGTGTGTGTGTATGTCAGCGGTCAAGGAAAATCAAAAGAAAATTGCTTGGCGAAATTTTCCACAGAAATGTACTTGGATTTTTCTATTGAATTACATTTGGAAATAGTTTTCAAGGGCCTGGGGGGTCGAAGGGCTGCTGAAAATATAATATATATACAACTGAAATATTTATTGTTTAAATTGATATTTATTTGGAAGTGAAAAGAGATTTTCTTCAAAGAAAAATATAGAATTAATTTCATTTAATCTGATTATAAATTATACAAAAATAATTAAAATGTCAGAAACATATTAATTCTTTTCGGAGGCGGAACTGATTGGACGGGCCACATTTTAAGCAGAATTTTCATATAATATTTTTCACCATTTAAATTCTGCTGTTGTTGTCATGATTGATTTTCTTGTTAATGGCTGCATTTTATGGCTTAATTTGGTTTAAACACTCGCTGTTTTTATATGCATGAAACGCACCTTATTAAATGGCCAATATTCATAATTTATACGCGAGCTGCAGCAGCAGCAACAACAAAAATTAGCAATTAATTTGACAGATTAATTAAAAGAAACTCCCAACAGCAGCAGGCTCCTGAAAGAGAGAGAGAGGGAGTGAGCGGTGGAAGGAGAGTTGATTTGATGGGAGAAGGAGGAGAGGAGAGGAGTGTGTGTGTGCGTGGGAGTCGAGTGGATGGGTGTGCGTGTGTGTAATCAGGCGGTTAATTGAACTGCACCCAGTGCCCCATCTACAGCGTCATGAAGCTTCCCAACAAATACACTCTCAAACATAAAACACACGCACACCCCACACCCCTCGCAGGCAAATGCAATGCAGGAGGATGGGGAAAAGAGGGCGACAGAACACGAAAGATGACATTTGATTACCCGAAGAATTATGGTGAAAAAAATATAACCTATAATTCTCTTTATTTAATATTCATAAAAAAGACCTTCGGAGACAGAATTCTCTTCTCTTAAATAGGTCCTAGGGGATAAGTCTATACGGAAAGCACTTGAAAAATATATATATCTGTAAATGGGAAACCTATCTTTGAATTATTTTATTTAATTTCACGACAAAAAGATACAGAGAAAGACAGATATTTTATTATATTGAAGGCTGGAGAAAAGAAAACTATTTTTACCATCATGAATCGTAAAGATAGGCATACAACTTTGAAAGTAAAAAGATACACTTATACTTTTCCGATGTACAAAGCCCAAAAGCATATGATGTATCTTTATATGGTAATCGGTACCATTTTTAATGTGGTTAATATGTTACTTTCCGCATAAAGTACTTCTTTACTATTAATATTTACATGTTACCTGCATAGCATCAAAAGGATAATACCCGTTCATTAAAGGGTATACAGAAAATATAGAGTTGATGGCTGGCGGCGACTCGCTGGCGACTCGCTTGGTGGCTATGAAGGCGGCACCCGCGAGACACGGGACGCGGGACCCAACAAAGTCCAAGAGTCATTCACAGAAATTGCTTTAGGTGGCGTCACAATTGTTGCCCATGTTGTTGCCTATATTGTTTTTGTTTTTTTCCCTGGCAATTATAACTGCAACAACAACAGCATTCAGTACCGAAGGCACGGGCACACATATTCGTACATATGTATTATTTTTCTTGTTATTGTCTTAGACCTGCTGCTGCTGTTGCTGTTGCTGGCAGCATGCTCAATGAATGAATGCATTGAGCGAGTGAGGGAGTGAGTGAGCGAATAAAGGAGTGAATGAATGAATGAGTATTTGGAATAAAAAAAAAAAGAAAAAAAGTAAAAAGAAATGACACGATAAGCAACAGCAACAACAAAAACAGAGACAGCAGCAGCAGCAGCAGCAGAAGAAAATCAGCAACAGCGAGCAGCAGCAATGACAACTCCTGATAGTCTTTGACTTTTGTCTTTTCCTCTTTTCCCCCTTTTCCCTCTTTACTGTGTTTTTTTTTTTGCCTTAATTTTACGTTTAGTTTTTTGCTTCTCTACTTCTCTTTCTTTGCTGCTGGCACTAAACCCCTCTCTTTCCATCTGTTGGGTGTTTTTTTTCACCCCTTTTTTATTTTCCTCTGTTGCTGTTTCTCTGCGTTTCTGTCTCATTGACGCGTGAGAAGAGGTTCATTGACTGTTTTGTTGATTTTTATGGCTGGCTTCGTGCTGGAAAATCTAATGAAAGTCCGAGTGCCAGTGCGAGTGCGGTACACGGTGATGGTGCTTTAGTATTTAGTATTTAGTGCGCGATTAATGCAGAAAGAAAAGCTTAAGAAATTTTCTAGATGTTGCTGCCGCTGTCCACTACTGATATCAAGTGTATTCCTGCTAGGGGTTTTACTCTAGAATTAATGCAAATCTACAATACATATGCATATTCCTGTTCCTGGCATATTCTGACTTCCATATTTTCCCCTATTTCTGCTTATATTCTCTCAATCGTATTTGTTGATTTTTTTCATTTTGTTGCTGAATTTTTCACAAAAATGTTGCTTCTATTACGAGTATTAGTGGATACTTTTTCTGCTTTTAATGTGCACTTTTCCTGCAGATATGTAGGTTGGCTGTTACTGCAACAATTGTTGCAAATGTTACTCTTTGTTTTTGCACTTTTTTGCCTTTTTCTTTGGATTTCCCTTCTGCAATTGTTGCTGTTTGCTTAAGCTAATTTTTGTTTTGTTTTTTATTTGTTTACTTTCAATGTTGCTGCTGTTCTTTTCTGCCACTAATGTCTCTTGCTGCTCCTTCTGCTCCCCCACTGCTGTCTTCTTTTTCAAAAGTTTTTCTCACATTTTCGTTTAATTGCTGGTAAAAACTTGGCCCATACAGCCTGCTCTTAGCCTGCTCCTCTTAAATGTTTAGCCAAGCTGCAGGACACATCTCAAGGGTTCTGCTTCCTCAGGTGCAACCACTTTTAGCCTTCATGTGTTTATGTGTGCATGTGTGTGCCCCTCGATTTTCTAGCGTTTTTCCTCGCAAAAGTAGGCAACGTTTGAAGCCTGGCGAAGAGCAGCAGCAGCACCCCCCCCTCTTTAGCCTTGACTGCTGCCAGAATTTTGTCTTAATTAGAGCTTCGCCATGTCTGCCCTGTCTGCCTTGACGTCATTGAAATGCAACAGACACTGAATTTCCCATTCGCCCTTTCCCTTTTGCGGTCAACTAATTTTAGCCGAAAAAGAGAAGAACCATTGAACATTGAACTTCCTTTGTTTCCTGCTGCCACAAATTGGTAAATTTCCACACTAAAAATAGCCAAAAAAAACACAAGACAAAAAAAGAAAAAGATAATTGTTGCCCTTTCCCTTACCCTTTCCCTTCCACTTTCTCGCAAAAACCAAACACAGGAAACGGCCATCAGTTTTTTTTTCGTTTTTTGGGACTTAAGTTCTTGCCATTTATATCTTTTTCCTTCTTTGGGTCTCTATTTGTGGGTGGGTGCGTCTCCGTCTCCGTCCCATTCATAATTCTGCTTCTAATATATTTTTGATATAGGTTTACTGTTTTATTGTCAGGTAATTTAATGAATGATTCGAAAGCTTGAATTGTTTAAATATTTGCTCATTGAGTGCGTGCCGCGAAACAGGGAAGAATAGATATCACACAATGTTTTCAAGTGTTTCTGGGGCGATACGGTGCCATAAGGAAGCGATTGTCTGATGAAAGATTGTAATTGTCGCCACCACTGGGGGGGTTTTACCGTTAAGATAAAGCCTTTGAAAGCAATAGATGATTTAGATGATTTATGGGTTCCGTTTTGCTGAAGCGGAAACTTTTCTGAAACACAGTTGAAGGAGTTATTTTTTCTAATTTTAAATGCATTTTAGGAAGAAAAAACAACAATATTTCGGCTAATAAGGAGATGTAGTATTACCTTAAAAAAAATATTCTCATCTTTAAGTGCATTTTGGCTCTTGTTGCTGTAACTATTTAATGAATTATAAATGAAAAAATCTCATAAAATAGCTTCCAAGGCAACTGCAATAGTTTTTTCCTTAACTTTTCTTTTCAATATAAAAAGCTTTTGACATAAATCATGTCTGTTTTCGAACATACATTTTGTTTCTTCAATATAGAGTTTTTGGGAATTTGTTTGGCTCAATTTTGTCAAATAAAATATGATATATTTTTGGGTATACAAATATTTGTTTATTATTTCTCATAGAAAAATATCCAACAGAATATTGCGCCAGAGCCATGAAAGCTCTACCTTTAATATAAGCAAAAAACCCATTTAACAAAATCCAGGCAAAAAGTTGGAAAAACCCCGAAAAGAATCCTCTTTTTTTCTGCCATGGCATCCAAAATCCCCGTGGCGTATACTTGATCTCCTCTGGGTATGATGCTCGTTTTCCTGTGTGCTGCTGGCAGATGAAAATAGTTTAATCAAAATCCTAAATGGAGCATTTAAATTCTTGGCAAAGCTCTCGACTTCCTGACTGAAGGAGGTCCTTGCCACCTCCCAGCCTCCCCCCAACTCCCCTTTCGATATACAAACAAACAAACAAACTAATTTCGAGGCACCGCTTGAGTCTTGCTGCTGCTGCAGCACCACTGGACCATGGCTCTGGCTCCTGGGACAGGCTTTCGAGACAGCTTTTACTGGTGGGTGGAGGGTGGAGGATGGGGGTGGGAAGAGGAAACAAACCGAACATTTTGGCGACAAGCGCAATCAGCGCAATAACACTGGCAGAAAGAGGTCCAGGAGGAGGAGGAATAGTAGCAGCAGCAGACTCCTGCACGTTGACCTTCAAGGGGGAGGATGATAGGGATGGAGGCCTCGCAGAAGATTTACGGATGAGATGTGGTGGTGCCTCAGAGAGAGAGCACGGAATTGTTATTTGTGTAGTCGGAGCACGTTTGTCATTGGTAATTTTGGAGCATGTCATAATGATAACTCAAACAAGCGAACGTACATGTGAGTGCAGGCAGATGGGGTGGGGTGGGGTGTGCTCGACGGTGGATGGGTGGATAAATGGTTAGGGGGGAGGTTGCCCGAATGTTTGCTTATAATTTTGTATATTTTTGGACCCTATGCCCCATGCCAGCGAATGCAGCTATTAAATTAGAGACCTTTGGTAATATTTAGACAGCGTCTCTCACGCAATTTATTTCGCCTGTAATTGATAAGGGAACCATCCAAAAGGATAGACAAAAGGCTGAGAGAGCGACAAAACCTCATAGAAAAAGTCCAAGAGTCCTGAGGAGGCTGTGCCGCTGGCTCTGAAATGAAGAAAATTCTAGGAAAAAGTTCCTTTGAAGTGAATGTTCACTTCGGTTAAAAAACGTTCACTTGTCAGACAGGATTTAATAATCCATTTTTTATTAATAATAAAAGAGGGAGTGTGTTTTTAAAGCAAAAGATTGAGATTCAAAGAAGCAGCATTTTTTGTGTTTTAAAGCGCTTTAAATTTGCAGCGAGAGCCTTTTCAAAAGTTGCATCTTTCCAGGGAAACGCTTCAAAATTCTATTTTGTAGAAATTTGGTGGAAAAATTGTATTCAATCGGAATTCATCGGATTTTAAACAATTAAAACCCATTCAATTATCGTTAAATGCGAAAAACTAGCATTTTGTGCGCGGTAAAAGCTTGTTTTCATCAGTTATTCTTGGAATTCGTGAAAAATCACTGAATAAAAGGGGTGTGGACCTAAAGGGATTTTCATTTAAATAAAATGTCATTAAATGAAATATTCTGAGAAATTAATATCACATTTCGGAGAAAGATGGAACTGTGGTTTATGGTTCATGGGAAAGGCTTCCAAAGAAGGTTCTGCCTTGATGTTTGCCTTCTTTCAGCTGGAAACGGCATCATTTCCTTCAACATGAGTTACACCGTGCCACAAGGGCCTTTTCCATCACAAAGTTTTCCGTCTTCCAGGCGAAGAAAAGGAAGATCTAATAAGTTACGCGACAAAGAAGAGATTTATGATAAGAACTGAGAACTGGCGACGCCTTTTGCGCATACAATTTCAATATTTCTTCATCTTCAGCCAACAGGCAGCAAAATGTAAGAAGAGTGTAAAAGGAGGCCCTTGAGGAATGGTGGTGGGGGGGGTGGGTGGTTGGTGGTTTCCCTTGTGTCGCAAGTAAATTGAAAGAGAGTCTTACTCAAGTGGCTGACAGCATTTTGTATCTGCTGCCTCAGCATCATCATTTTCCTCACTTTTCTTTGCCTTTTCTTTTTCTGCAGATGTCTGCGGATGCGCTTTTAAATTGGAAATGCGATATGGCGGCAGCAGCGTCAGCGACAGCGATAGCGGCAGCGGCAGCAGAATTCTATGGGGATCTATGGGCGAATAGAAAGTTACTCATACGCCCCCTGGTCCGAGCCATTCAATGTTTCGCAAAAAGCCATAAAAAAACACAGCCAGCTGTAAAGATATAAACACTTTTAAAACTTGCATACAAGTCATAAAAGTCGGCTATAATTTTGAGTAATTTCTGCTTGCAAAACATGTAATTAGACGAGTCTTTTCCCTTGGCAAGAAAGGGAAAATTTCCTGAATTCAATTTCCTAAAGTTAAATTTCATTGGCGAGAAAAACGCCATAACTAGAGGGATAATTCTGATTTAATAGTAATTTCAGGAGTTTTGTTGCGGGGCAAACTTTTGCAGATTTTCAGAACATTTACGTACAACTGAAATGCGTTTACTTTGCTCATCTTCTCCCTGAACACAATTTTCAAGCTAAATTTCTGAAAATAAAATTTGTTTTTAGTTGAATCGTTTTAAAACTCATCCTCTTGAACTTTGAAGCGTTTTAAAACGCATCCTTGAAATTTAAAGCATTTTAATACGCATTCATTATTAAAATGGCAGCGTTTTAAAGCGGATGCGCTAGGATGTTGGAGCGTTTAAAAACGCATTGGTTCTCTTTGAAGCGTTTAGATACTCGTATGCATTTTTAATCGCCCGCATGCAGCGCGCAGTAGTAATATCACGCAGTCACCGCATTAACCGACTTTTTCCTAATATGTATTTAGTTTAATATAATACCCGCCATAATATTAATAATAGTAGAATCCCCTCAACAGCTGTCCCTCAGAATATGTCGCCTTTTGCCGCCAGACAAATGAGAGTCGTTTATGGGCTGCCATTTGGATAACTTTTTTGCTCCCTCCCCCCTCTCTAGCTGACCTTGAAGCCCCCATTCCATCGGGTGAATGAAAACGCGTAGTTACAGCTATATGTACATAAGTATGTGTATCTGTTTATTCTATAGATATCGTGTGGATATATGTATTTGTATGTAATGGTTGTCTATATTAAAATATTGAATGCGAACAATAAAACAGAGCCATAATGCACACAGGAACACACACACACATATAAATGCGACTGTATCTGTATTTGTGGGATGTACATATATAATTCCGTTTGATAGTTAACTGTCGAAAGCAGCACTGGCCCATAAGCCGCCTGTGCCTGGCCAATGCCATTGGGCCATCGAATGAGTAGCACGCTTGCTTTTAATGGCCCCACGGCTCTTGGTGGGAGGAAGGCACCCGCACCCGCACCCTTCCCTCACCTCTTTTGTGAAAATTTCTGCGAAATTATTGTACTTAAATTTGCATGTTAAAGGTTTTCGGTTTCTGCTGAAGTTGCTAGAGTTGTATGATTTTTCATTTTCAGCTCAGTCTAGCAATTTGAAAATATTTTCTTTAAGGGAAGATTAAGATCTTGAGACTATAACATATACGAATACCAGCTATAGAACCTGTCGAAGGGTCCTTGTTTACACTTGAATAATTTTCCGAGTGTATATTTTGTTGGGAATATATTTCATTGATTTTTTGAAATGGTCGAAATTGAACTTCTAGGCTTATTAGCATTGCAAATTTTTTTATACAACATTTTGTAATATTTCTGCTTAATGTTCTTAAGTCTCCTAAAAATATTAGAAAAAACTGGACAAGTACTAGAAAATTTCTGGATTAATATCGAAAAAATCCTGGAAAATTAAAAGATATATTATATAAAATACATATATGGAATACAAAATAATGGAAATCGTTCTCTATTTAAAGCAGTGAAAACAGATTATTCTAGGATTTTTTAAGTGCTGTTTTTTAATTTCTTTTTTTTTTTTTTTTTAAATATGTAGTTGGCTTTTACATACACACTTTTAATGGCTTTTAAAACTCCTTCATCTTTCAGAGGATATTCAACGTATCTTAAATGCATTTCCCTTAAGTTTTAAAATGTTTAAAAACGAATATTATCTAACTACAAGTAAATGTGTGTTACGTGGAGTTAAAGTCCGTAGCTGTTGCAGCTGCTGCTCCTCTTCTTTGATAAGAGCTATCATAAAAAAAAACGTGTGTGTGAAATTTGTGAGGTTCATCAAGTGCGTGGGGGGTGAAACCCTATCACTCCTGACTCGTCTCTTTACTCGCACCTCGCACCCCTGACCGCCGTCCCTGTCTTCGCTCTATAACTGAGTGCACGCGCCTCGCAAATGTGATAATCAGTATTTATTTATTTATCTAATTTACATTTGTTTAAGGAAAAGAGCACAAAAGGAAGGCAAACGTTTTCTCTTAAGAGCTTTTCGTAGAGATCGGGGGCTGTTAATGGGAGAATGCTAATGATATCTATGAGATGGTACAGCCATCTCCTATCTTTTATTCTCTTAAGAACTTTTTTTTGCATACCTATGTCTGCACGTATCTTTTACTGCATATTACGTATCTTTCTGTGAAGAGATACACTTATCTATTAATGGTAGAAATGTTTTGCTATCTTGAGGATACAGCCTATCTCGTAGATTCTATTCTCTTAAGAATTTTTGTATATAGTGTGAAATAATGAAAGAGACGTGTCGCTGTCTAGTTGATAATGTATCTTAAAGACACACCTATTGTTTCTCTTATTTCTTAGGGACTTTCTGTTGCTCTTAATCGTTTTGGTATTATGTAGGACAATGTTTTTCTGCTGTCTTTTATAATCTTTCTGCTCTCATTATACTCTTTCTTCTATCTGGCCCTCTCATTCCTCTTTCCACACTTTCTCCTCTTTCCTTTACGTCTCTTTCTCTGCTCTCTTTCTCTATAAACATAATTCACAAACAAATGATAAAATAAAAAATACCACGCGTACCCCTCTCTCTCCCTTTATGTCTTGCAACAGCAACAGGTTATTGATCCAAGAAGATACTGCTTTTCCTTTTTTTTTTTTTTGGTATTTCTAGAATGCAAATAGCATTTTGTTCTTCTGTTTCTTCTGTAGTGTTTCGTCCTTCTGGAAGTCCTTTGGCCCTAATCGACTTTGGCTAGTGTCGTGACGCGTCTAATGATTCCTACCCCCTTTCCACACTCCCTCCCCCTGCTTTTGGCCATGGCTTATGCTTACGCCATCTCTTGACTGGCCGGCGGCGAGTTTGTTGGTGTAGCCCTTGTTTGCATTGCCACGGAATACGAGTATATGTATGTGTATGTGGCAGATACAATACTACAACTGTGTGCAGTTCTATAGATACAGATACAGATACAGATAGAGGTACAGCTATAGATATATGTTGATATGTATATATACTCGTGTATATATGGCTTTGTTATCTGTTATCTGTGTTGGCCACTATCAAACGGTGTCCAAACCGCATTCAGTTTCGTACAAGTTCTGTTTGTATCTGTATCTATATCTGCGAGAGGTGTCTGGGTCTTTGTATCTGTGTCTGTGGCGTGCGCCATTAATGAACATCGTTTGCTTATTCCCCAGACGGACTCCACTCCACACTCACCTTTCAGGGCCCCCTGGCCCCTGCCCTTGCCCCCCTGCTCCTGACTTTTACCTATGCTATTGACATAATAGAAGCGTACTTTTCTCTCTCTCTCCTTCTCTCCCTCTCTCGTGCTTCTCTTTTTCTCTATTTTGTGGTTGGGAATAAAAATAGTTTTTGCTAATTTTTTTTTGTTTTTCTGTGTTCTCTCTTTCTCTCTCAGTCACCAGTTGCTAGGTGTACAAAAAAAAGATACATATGTTGAGGAGCAGAGGAGAAAAGGAGGTGAGGTGGAAATGAAACAGGAGAGACCAGAGAAGGCTAGCAAAAAAGTTGCAAAAATAATAAAAGCCATGGGGCACCACAATGCGTATGGGTAATGGCCCCAATGGCAACATGTGTGGCATGCAGCATGTGGCATATGACATCTGGGAGGGAATGCCACAGCATTGATTGAGAAAAGTGGCTTTGGAGACCATTGATTTTTCAGAGCCAAAAAGGGTTTCAAATGCCTCCAGAGAAAGCTGGACAACAGGGCGTATGAGAAATTTGTATATATGGAAACGTTTCATATGAAATTTTTTTTTTTTTTTTTTAAAGCAAATTATCTGATTTGGATATTAAAAAAAATTACTTTCAATCACAAACTCTCTCTGGCTTCACTTTTCCGCCCATCTCTAGCCTCCTCTCTGACAGCTGGTTGCATGTTGCATGACCGCTGGGCGAGGCCGAGCGCCACTTGACAGCAGAAATCATTTCATTTCCGTTTAACGACAATAGAAATCATTTTGCAGCAGGGCCCCTACCTCACAACTTCCTCTCCTTTTAGTGAGAAGTGAAATGAAGCAGATTGAACGCTGTCAAAGGATTGCACAACTTGCAACTGCCACAGCAACTGCCACTGCAACTGTCGCTGAATTTCAGTTTCTACTTTGACTAGATAGAATGATACTGGGGGTTGATGATGGGAATTGTTGCTGGCTCTGATGCTGCCGTTGCTGCTGCTGCTGCTAATGAATGATGCAATGCGTTGATTGAAGGATGAATGCTGAATTCATGCTGACAAGAGGAAGCTGCAAATGGCAGACATTACGTAAGGAATCTCTCTAGAGAAACGATTTGATAGCAAACTCTGTAAATGATTCCCAAATGTGTAAGAAATAGATAGATAGAAATTGAATGAGATTGAAAAACCGAATGGGAAATGTATGTACGAATATTCCTTGCCAGAAATGTGTCCCTGAATATTTTTTTCTTTTTGTATTTCGATAATCCTGCTTTTATCACATTTGCATAATTTCGAAAGACTAGTTTTTGAAATGAATTATTTAAATTAAAATATTATAGCTTTCACTATTTAAAATCTGTTTATAATCGGTTTAAAGAGGAGAAAAGAGGATAAAAATCTACGAAAGGGTTCTTTCTATCTATCGACAAAGAATTCTCCTATACTGGGATTATATCTGGTATTCCTTAAACCTCTTACAGCCGCAAAAGAATAAATATTCGAAGACATTTTTAGACATATTCTGGACCATTCTAAGTTGAATAAACTCTTTAGAAATGAAAAATACTTCTAAAATATTCCCTTAGTATTATTTCCAGCCCATAGAGATTTATAAATCCAAATAATATCATATTTACAGCACTGTCCTCCTGCTCTTTAACTCCTTATTTCTTCTCTGAATCTCCCCTGATCCAACCATATTCAATATTCTTCTCCTCTTTCTCCTATCCATTGTTTGCCTTTGGGGCTTTTGAGTTTTATTGACGTTTCAGCGATGAGGAGAGGCCGAGTACAATCGATTGTTGATTTTACTTAACTGACATTTTCCTACGGATGGCTTGGGCATGAGCCTACCGGTATATACTCTTTCCACGTTCCGAACTCCGTATTGCAGGCAGAGTGTCTGCCACAGCCACTGACGACAGCCTCCTCCTCCCCCCCTCCGCCTCTTTACGATGGCTGACTCTTGTTGCTGCCCCTCTGCCTCTACAGTGACATTTTGGAGTCTTGTTTGTTTATCAATTGGCGGCCTGTCTGTCGCTGTCCCTTCCCCCCTTCCCCTGTCTCTTTCAATGAGTGTCTCGGCCAACAGTTGACTGTTGGCGACCCCAAAAAGCGTTAATTGAATTGCCTCTCAGCATATGGGAAAATGGCAGCAGAAGCAGCAGCAACGAACCTTTAACCTGAACTGAACCCTAACAAGAAAAAACTGAGGAAAATTATCAAAGCATTAGATACACTACACTGAGAGAAAAAGCACTGAATTTCATTTAAAAATGAAAATAAACAAAATTAAAAATTTTGAATATTAAATAACATTACAATAAAAATATTTGATTTCAATATATATATATTTAATATACAGTTTTGAAATTACAAATTGAATATGTTTCTTATATAAATAATATTGTTTTAAATATTAGGCTACAAGTTTAATATATTTTATTTGTTTTAAAGTGTGTTTTTTAATTCAAATTAAATATGGGGCGTAATAAAAATACTTTTTTGTTTTCATAATTTCGATATATTTTGTATTTAGGAGCCGAATAATTAATTATGCCATTTTTCTGTGAGTGTATGTACCCTTGTAAATCGAAAGTTTCTGGCATCAGGTAAGGCTTTCTATGGTGTGATTTCTGTAGATCACGAATAGGAATACTTCTTTGATTTAAAGTGCAACAAAGACTTGCTTCTCTCTTCTCTTAAAACGTCTGCCTAACATCGTAACTCCCTTCCAGTAATAGTAATCCATGAAAAAATACTAATATATTCAGGAAACTCTCGGGAGAAACTTTCTGGGAAATAGTTTGCGGCCAAAACTTTTGCAGCGGCCATCAGCTGTCTGCAAAGTTTTGAGGGGCGGGTCAGGTTCTGCATAAAGAGAAGAAGAGGGTATCCGTATCCGTATAAATTTATTCAACGAAACCCAAACTTCAACAGGTCTTCCCTTCTCTCTCTATTGAATAACTGAATAAATTGTTAAGTAAATAAAGAAAACAAAAACACAGTTATTATGAAAGTTCAACAAAGTGAAAAACCGAAAAACAACAACAATAGCAGCAGTATCATCAACAACAGCAGCCTTAAAGTTTATTATAATAGCACAAATATAACGAAGAAAAACACAAGTGATCAAAACCAAAGTCTACAAATTAATCGAAAATCCGAAACATTCTGCGGTTGTGGCTGCCATTCTGCGGCGGCAAGAAAATCAACAAAATTGATTCCACAATTCCATCACCAAAAACAACAACAACAAAGAAATATAATTTACGTTTCGCTGCCGAATTGCTCAAATTTGATAAAATTCAATTCATTAAAACGGAGGGTCTAACATTTGCATTGCTGGCGGGCCCCATGGGCCAAGCGGCAAGTATGTGTCGATTTCGTGGTTGTCGCTACAAAAACAAGAATAAGAATAGCAACAAGCAGCAGCAGCAACAACAACAACAACAACAACAACAACAACAACAGCAGCAGCCAAGTCCTTTGCCCAGTCCCCAACTGCAACATCAGTCCGAAGCGGCAGCAACAGGTGAGGTCTAAAGCGTGTCAGGTAGAATGTACCACAAGCCATAAATATTCAAAATAAAAAAAAACAAACAAAAATTATAAATTATTAAACATATAATTTTACAAAAATACGATCTGCGCTCTTTAACAAAATAAATATAAATAAATCCTTGGTAACTGTTTTTTAATACATTTTGTTATGGGATTAATTACATTTCATTCCATAAAATTAAATTAGAAAACAACTAAAACAAAAAAAAATTCTAAATATATTTTGAATTAATTTGTTTATGTTAATAACATTCCGTTCAACGATTATAAATTTCAAAAAAAACTCTACAAATATATTAGAAAGGAAAAAAAGTATGTAAATGTTGAATAATTGTGTTTTTTATTGATTAGTTATATTCAATTGAAAAACTTTATTAAAAAACTAAAAATTTGAAATTAAAAAAAAATCAAAGGGGAACCTTATTAAACCCTTATTAAGTTTTTATCATATAGAAAGTATTTAATTTTATAAGGGGACCAAGGCAAGAATCCTATATTTTTTCATAAGTTGTTTTCGATTTAAAGATATAAAATATGCAGATAAATAATTACAGATACATATTAAATAAAAAAAAAAGTTTTGAGCGGAGTCAAACACCGATTTCCTAATTTTTTAAGATAGAAAAAGTATAGATAAGATTGAGAGTGTTTTACGCCTTAAAATAATTTTTCTTAAAGACCCGAAAAGTTGTAAAAGAAAAAGGTATTTTAGTTTCTGCCACCGTTCGCAGTATGAGAATGTGTGAATAGTTTTCCACATACTTGTAAAAAGTTACTCTCGCGTCCCCAAATATTCTTAAACTTCAAGCATAAAACGCAGCAAGAAGCCGCTTTTTTAACAGACAACACAACAGGTGAGAGAAATCGGAGATGCTGGAGAGATGTTGCAAGTGAAAAACCTTGGCCCACGTCTTGAGAGATTTTCATAAATATTTTGTCAGAAAACTTGCACACTTCAGAGTCGACTTCAACGCCAAAGAGCAAAACAACAATCATAAAGGAAAGGAAACGGAAGACGGAGAAGGATGTGGATGGCGAATATATCGTATGTGGATGTGGATGTGGGATATCCAGCTTGTTTCATATACAGAAGCTCCAGTCTCCGTCTCTCCTATCTTTTTATATGTGGCTGCCCCTGCCCCTGCCCCAGCCCCAGCCCCAGCCCTGCCCCTGGCAGCATCGATCCAAGCACCAGAGGAAACTGAGGGAAAAAATTGTTCTCTTTTGCACATTTTAGCCATTTGCCAATATTCAATTTGCATTCGGTTTCGTTTCACTCGAGAGAAACAACAATGCACTTTTACTACATCCCCATACACATGTATATACACATGCATGTACGAATGTATGTAAAAATGTACATATGAATTGGTAATACCTTGGATAAGGGGTGCTGTAGCTTCGAGGAAAAGTTTACTAACAACTGGAGGTAGGTGGAACGGGGGGGTGCCTCCGGTTGCCATATCAATGCAGATATGACCGCCTTGTGTCTGCTTTTCCAGGAGTTAACCGGAGAAAACTTTTACAAAGAGCTTAAAGACTTTCAGGTTTCAAGATACAAGTTATAGTAAACTTGAGAGTGTTCCACTACATGCCCTTGGGATCATTAGTTTCCAAAAGATTAAAATACAATATAGAATAGAATTCTGAAAACAAAAATCACTACAATTTGCAAAATAACTGAATGAAATATCTGTGATTACATGTAGATTTTTGGCCAATTTAATTTTATATTAAATATAATTAGTATATAATAATATATTTACATTGATTATCTTGCAATCCTTTTCATTTCTATCATAATTTATTTCCAGAAGAATTTTCTTGCACTGCCACAAATTTCCATCTTATGGGTACTTGGGGTGAAAGGAAAAATATAAATTCTGTTGGTATTTTCCCTAAGCTTTTAAGCTTTTAAGAGATGGTTATTAATTTAGGCTTAAACTATTATAACTGCCGAAGAAAGATGTCTGGCAAAAGGGCAGGGATTTCGCTTAAATAATTCGTTTAAATCAATTTGAAACTGAATCATTTAATATTACCCCCAAAGAGTATTCCATTCTTCGCATAAGAGTACCCCCTTGGTATTTTCTGCGAAAAGAAAAATTCCATTGCAAATGTTGTATAAAAATAATGCTATTTTCCAGAAGACAAAGTCGAGCAGGATCAGGGAAGGAGAGAGCGAGGCAGGGGCAGAGGGTGTAACAATCTCGCCCGAGGGGGAGCTCCTAAATGGCAAGAGTCAAAGGGAAGATGGAGAAAAGTAGGGGCCATATGAATGTCTTACATAAAGCTGACGCATCAAACCGCAGCAAAGTGTCGGCGACAGTGGGTGCTGCTGCAGTGTGGTGTGTGGCACCACCCACTCAACACACACGAGCACCACTCGACTTGTCGACTTGTCATTTGACTTCGAGAGCAGGAAATAGCCAAAGGAATTCTCCAGATACAGATACCTTCACATGTGTGGGGCTGTGTGTGCAAGAGTGGAAGGGAGGAGGAGTGTCTGCCAAATGTTTTGCAGCAGCTTAAGCATGTTGCATGTTGAATGTTTGGCAAGGCAAATGCAGCTTAAGAGATTAAATTCTCTCTCTCTCTCTCGCTTTCAAGGGAGTATCTTCTGCTGCTGCTGTTGCTGCTGCATAACATGTGTGGCATGTAAGTGCTGCTGCTGCAGCAGTATCTCCCTTGCCCCCAAAAGGATATATATACCCCACCCCTCCACTTGCAACATTAAGTAGCCAACTTTCCAACTTATTGGCAAAGCTTAAAAGCAAAAAATACAAGACACACAACGTAGTATCTCTTCCTTTTATCCCCCAAGTATCTGTGAGATGCTCATCTGTGAGATAAATTCCTGGGGAGACACAAATCATGAAAGAAAATGCTGAAATTAATGCCAAAGAGAATAGCAAATGGAATTGCAGGAAAATCCTTGCTTGGAAAATTATGAGAAAAATACTCTGACGCTTTAATCAAATTTTCTTTCTTCTATAAATTCCTGGGAAATAAAAGATAGAAATTCTAGAGACACGGAAAAAATTATTTGCTTCTGCATTTGGGGAGAGGTTCCTAGCTTAAAAATTACAAAAATAATAGATTTTCCATTACAAAATATATATATTTATTGAATTAATTAATAGATTAAACTTTTTTAATTAAAAAACAAATTCGGTCTTTAATTTAAAAATATATACATATATTTTCAAAAGCACTAAATAATACATTTCATAAATAAATACAAATTCTAATTAAAAAAATTTGAATAAAAAAAATATATGAAATATATTCATATTTGAAAATAAATATAACTAACGGATATTTTGTTTTTTTTTTTTGTTGTTGTATTAAGTTATTTGCAGAAATGTTTTCGTTTCAAAGAAAGCCCTAAGGCCACTAAAATTACTTTAAAAAGAAAAGATAAAAAATCGATTTACATAAATAACCACAAAAAAACCCATAAAAAATATATTCTTATCAAAAATTAAATTAAAGTTTTATTGGGAAAAATACTTGGAGAAAAGACCTTGACTTTTTGTTAAACTTAAGCTTAAAGCGAAAGTCGAAGGGAAAGTCAGAGTGTAATTGTCAAAGGGACAAGAACACAAGTCGTTTGTTTATTTCTTGTGGTGGGAGTCAAGAAGTGGAACATAAATCATATTTTCCCAAGGAATAAATAAACCAGACAGCAAGACACTAGAAAGAGGGAGGGGAAAATTTAGAAAATTAGGAAGAGCAACAAAGGTTTTCCTCAGCAAAAAATTGGGGGCGAAAGGGCGGTGTTTGACTCCACATCAGAGTGTTTGGGGGGGTTTCCTGTGGCATCCATTCTCTAGACACTCCTCAGTTACTGGATAGCTGCTTGTCGGTGATGTATCTTTTGCTGTTGTATCTTTTTGTCTATTTTTAGCACTTAATCAGGCGCTCAATGGCAGACATTACAAACGCCAGACACAAAGATACCGATACACGCACACTCGTACACATACAGATACTAATGCTGCAAGTAGTCAATAATTCACGGAAATTGCCAATATTTCCGGTTAATGTTGAACTTGAAACATTTTTTCAGGGAACTGTCGAATGTTATTTATGGGACATTGCGTATACGCCGCGTAGTCTAAGGGAGCATGGAAGGAGTCTCCTCAAAAAGATGTGCACGACACTTAATTGTTCCAATGGGGTAAAGTGGGAGAGAAAGGAGTACTTCCCCAGAGAAAGCGACAAATTGATGAGCTTCCAAAAAGCAATTGAACAAATTTATGTGATTTTGCTCTCAAACCCCGAATATTGTGGAAATTGAAAGAGGAAATTGCGATAAAAATGAAAAAAAAGGCAAAGAAAAAGGAAGAAAATATGGAAGGAACGAAACTGAAGATACTCTTCCAGATGATTTTTATCGTTTATCTTTGGTAATTAGATGAACTATGATCTTGTGATGATCTCAAAAGAAAACTACGAAAAATGGGAACCACACAATTACGGAACGAATCTTGGGGTACCCTTGGACGATGCATTATTTCTTGGGTTGAATATCTTCTATAATTTCTTTTATATTAATATCCAAATTTGATCTATATAATTATAGTCTTTGCTGTTTGTTTTATGTTTGTTTGTAAAAATAATTTAAGAATAGCCGAAGAATCTGTTGAAGGGTACTGTACTGACTGTTTTCTCTGCTATGTGATAAAAGGATGGAGTAGAGGGGCGGAGGGGAGGCATCACTGCTGGTCACGTGCCGAGTGGCGTGTGTCTTAAAGGATATGTATGTGTATGACCCATTTGCAATGCAAATGTGGCATCAATCGAGTGGCAGGAATGAGATGTGGGAGAGTGCGAGGGATGGGGCATCTCCATGCCAGTGTGATAAAGAGAGATGTGTGTGTGGCCGAAAGAATGCTCATAAAACTGTCAGCAGAGCACACACATGGCGAACAAATTACCCAAAGGGGATGAAAAGAGAGGGGGGAAACAATAAAAAAGAGCAGAAAAATATTCGCATTTAATTTGAATTAAAAATATTCATGAATCCATTTATATGTATTTACCCACCCCACCCCACTCACACACAACTTTCTTCTCTTCTCCTCTCTTATCCACTCTCTGCTTTGCCTTTTGCAGGTCTGCATTTGCGGAGCATTGAGGAGCCGGCTACGACCCCGTTGCGAATGAATGCGGAGCAGGGGGGCACAGGGTACGGCTATGGCGAGCACTCGCTCCTCCTTGCCACACGCACCGGTGTCCCCCTGCCGCCAGCCCCACACCAGCCATCACCCGCCCACCATTATCAGCCTCTGGGCAGCAATCAGAATAATATTGGATCTGGATCTGGATCCGGATCGGCTGCTGCACAACCCCACTCCTCCGCCTATCCACAGCTGCAGCTGTATGCCACACAGCCATCGATGCAGCAGCAGCAACAGCAGCAGCAGCAGCATCAGCAGTTGCAACATCAGCATCAGTCCTACCAGCATCACTATCACCATCAGGCGTCGTCGTCGTCGCCGCAGCACACCAGACCCCCATACGATCCAGAGCATGCGCGAATGGAGGCCTGGCTGGATGAGAATCAGGAATTTGTACAGGATTATTTTATAAGGTAAGACACAAAGGAGATACCAAGCGATAGATGCAAGAATATATAGACACGACGAAGGATGTATAGGAGAAGGAACAGGGGGAAGAATAATTGAATGAATTGCCAAAGGAATAGATGAATGAATAAATGGAAGAATATTAGATATATATAGTAGTATATTTAAAAGGAATTTAAGGATGAATAGAACCGAATGTTGATGCAAAATATAAGCCTATCGGATGAACAGATTAAATCTGATAGTGAATAAAGCAATGAATACAGAAATAATTAAAATATATATAAGATAATCGCACTGCAACTGAAATGTGTTGCACAAAGAAAAAGAGGTTGGTCAAATAAATGAATTTGTCCATATATGGATCAGGTCATGGATGAGTGATCAAACAATAACGATGGAACAGATTGAACAATAGCTATAGATATTCCCAGTTATAAAATACTCATGTGCAGATAGCTCTAGCTGAGAAATAAATTTCCCCAAACACCAGGAAATCTTTGATATTTAAGTAACCATTGCCTTAAAGCATAATCAATTTCCCATCATTTCTTAGCTGAACTTTAGGGAGAATTTTGTGAATCAATAAGTTTCCCCCTTAAACAAAGTTTACAAGTGCAACAACTTCTCAAAAGCCAATCGAATAGCCATCGATTCTGGCGAGTCATGTCCACAGCAGAAGGACATCAATTGCATCTGCTCCGAAACGGATGTTCCATAAATATGTGCTCTATATTCCATGCAAATAATCTAGGAGTATTTTCCACAGATGAATTCTGATATTTGCAACTGCAACTGCCGCATACGTTTGGTCGCTGGTGTTGACCCTTTCTGGCCACATGGCAAACAATCGGCCATATTCGTATTTATGGTAAAGGCAAAGCCTGGATGGTGGGGAGCGGAGGGGAGGGACATGTGGCGTGGGGCATGAACCAAGGGCTAGCTCGTTTCCGCTATAAACCGGAAATTGCCTTTCCCCACAGCAGGGGACGCACAACAGAGGGATGCAAAGGGCGAAGCAGAGGGGCTGGTTTGGGAGGAGTTGTCTATGACACATAATAAAAATCACTAACAACTAAAAACATAAATTGGGCTTTATTTTCATGGTCGAGCAGGCAGGACAGGACAGAGCGTATCGTTTAGCTCCTCTCTCACTCACTCTCTCTCTCCGTCTCTCACTCTGCGGGGCAGGACATTAAATGGGAGGCTGGCAAAAGGGGTGTGGGCCTGTGTGTGTTTGTACTTTGCATAAGAATATGCCGCATGTCCTGGAAAGGGTCTCCTCTTTTTCTCTCAATACTCCACCGCTCTCTCTCTCTCTGTCTCTTTCTCTGAATGTTGTCCGCTGTGATTGCTGCTGTTGTGGGTCTGGTCCTGCCTCTGCGGTGCTGCATGGATGGTGGTTTTTATGCCAAAAGCGCGTGCTTATAAGGCCACATGCTGAGAGGCGGAAGATGGTTAGGGCATGGATGTAGTACGGGAGGATCCTTCTCGCTGTCTGAATATTTATGAGTTGGGTCTTTTATTAGACAATTTTATGCGGCGCGCATGCATATCACCAGAACAGAGCCTGTGTCCGAATGCGGCAGCGGTCTAGCAGTTCATTTAGTGTTTTTTTTTAATACGATTTCAATATGGGCACATTCACAGGGTGGGGATCTGGGGATCTTCATGATTGAAAATTCTAAAGGAATTGAGGGAGAATGAACTCTTCCGATTAAAATATGATTGGATTAAGGGTTAAAGGATTATTATAGGATGTGTTTTCAATCTCTAGAATTTACAGAACTTTTTGGAAAAGTCGAATGTCTGTAGAACCTATTCCTTCGAAATCCATTGAGCTAAGCCCGAAAGTGGTTCATATTTTGGTTTGAAATTATATTAAAGATAAGTGAAAAGAGTTGTGAACAGTTTATAGGGCCACAAGCTACAATCGAAAGGCGAAAGGGACCATATCTAGCAGAATTGTATATATTTGGAAGGAAATACAACAGACAACAGATTGCTGCAGATTTCTGCTGGATATATGATGATAGAAAGAGTTTTAGCTATGGTTAAGGAACCCATATTGGAAGACATGAAGAAACTCTTAGCAGGAGATGACACTTATAAATTTTTTCTTGTTCTTATCAATCGAATAAAATGAATCATATAGTTTTGCACCTTCTAATCCATTTCCTTTCTCTCGAAACGTCCTTCTGCAGAAAAGCCACACGTCAAACGGTGGATGCCTGGCTGGTCTCGCATGCCACCACGGCGGGCAATGATGTGGTCTCCAGCAGCTCCCCCACACATCCCAATGGACAGCCGAGCTCCTCGCGGGGCGGCTCCGGGGCCACCACACCAGTGCGGTAAGTGTGGAAAATCCTAACCTGGAATCAAGCTAATGGCTCTTATTTACAGGAAAATCTCTGCCCATGAATTTGAGCGCGGGGGCCTGCTCAAGCCGATTGTGAACACCATCGATGGGACACCGACATTCTTGAGCATTGGCCCGCCGATGGATAATGGGGGAGTGGGCGGATCCTGCTCGAATCTGCAGAACGTGGGTGGCGTTGTGGCGGGACAGTATCAGTATCACAGCCACCACCATGCGCACCACCATCATCCGCATCAGCATCTGCACCACAGCCAGCACAGCCACTATCAGGCAGGTGGGGCGGTGGGCAGCAGCAGCTTGGGCAGCATCAGCAGTGCGCCGGCAGGAACAGGCACTGGTGGTGGCTCCCCAGGCAGTGGGGGAGGAGCAGGCGGTGCTGGAGGTGGATCCTCGTCCTCATATCAGTTCTATCATTGCATCCAGCGACCGCAGCGGCTGTCGCGCAACGAACTCAAGCAACTCGACGAGAAGGAAATCATTTTTGAATTGGTGAGTGCTGCGAGGCTATATCTGGTCTATTCTTTCCCTGGAAATGTAATTTCCGTCGATGGCGAATGTATCTATGTATCTATTTATAGAGCTTACAACGTTTACGCGTTGACGTGTTTGTTTGCTGGCTTTCCATTGTCGCGCTCCGCCATTGACGTTGCTATCAGCAAACATTCAAAAGACGTCAGACGTCAGTCACTTCCATTGCTTCTGCTACTTTGTCTCGCTCCATCTATAGATAGAGATACATTTTGCGTCTATTGGCAGCAATTGCACACTTCTTATGCCAATACTTGAACCTTGTTCTTTATCTTTTAGGTAAAGGACATTTGCAATGAACTGGAAGTCCGCACGCTGTGCCACAAGATACTCCAGAATGTCTCCATTTTGTTGAATGCGGATCGCGGATCGTTGTTTCTGGTGCAAGGACGCTGCAATGGACCCGATGGACTCAAGAAGTGCGTAAACTACTGGGAAACTTTATGCAGGGCATGAAAATGGATATTAATATTATGTTTGGGATTTTATTTGCTTTATCAAAGGCCAAATGGCTTGAAGGAATGCCAATGTGCTGAATGTGGCTTATATTTTTACTTTAAACCTTTCAACTCCATTTTGTATCGTCAGATCTTGAAGATATGACACAAAATGTGTGCAAAAGAATGCAATACAAATGTTAATTACCTTTCTTCCTGTCCCACGTCAGGATCTTGGAATATTTTACCACAAGGTCTCCACTTTCCAGATTGAAATGTTGTATACTACTCGTATATTCTGTCTTGAACCTTCAAGTTGCAACCACAAAATGATGCTGTTTTCATGCTGCTTTTACCTAAAAAAAAAAATCCATTTTAATTAGCACAAAATACACATTTCCCAGAAATGAACAGCAAAAACTTTACTAAATATTTATTTGGCACAAGAAAAATAGTTGGTCAAAGAAATCAAATAGCGGGAAAATGCTTTACCACATCAAAACCAAATGCCAGGAACAAAAATTAAAAAAAGGCGCTTCTGCACGTACAAAAAAATACGTTATTCCAATGAAATTACAACTCAATGCTGAATAGTTCAGTTTTTTAAAAGTAGAAATATTTCCAAAAAATTTTAAAACTTAAATGTTATAGGGCTTGCAACTAAATTGTAAGAATCGATAGCCAAAGAAAATTCCAAAAAAATAATGATAAATATTTTGAAATATTTGGAAAATCCTTAATTGGTACTTTAATCCCCACTTTAATTCCTACATTCACTCCGGATTTAATTCCTACTAAATTCATTGATTTACATAACTCCTACACTTATCTCTGCTTTAGTTCCCGCCTTAAATTCTTTCGAAAAGTAAAAAACGATTTCTCTTAATGTTGTATAAATAGAATTTATAATAGATAAACATTTACCATAAATCAGAAATATTTTGTGCAACCATCATCCTACTACCATTCGCTCCTCTTTTGAAAGAGAAAAGAAAAGTTTTCCAGCAGCAATCAGGCGAGTGGTTTTGTTCTGCTATTTCCCAGAATTTGTGGATGACTTCATTTTGGGTGCTGCTGCTGCTGCTGCCATTTCTGTGTAGAGCAGCTTCAACTTCAACTTCAACTTTGTCTCTGGCAACATTTTGATGGCATTTATTTTTGGGATTTTATGATTTGGAATGCGTGGCTGTCCGCTGTACGCTTGGAGTTCCCTCCATAAATGGCATACAGGCAGTGGGGCGGGGCAGGAACCTTTAGTGGAATTTGTGGCAGGAGAAGCAGGGTTGGCATGTAGCAGGGGTTAGTGGTGAATGCAGCAGAAGCAGCAGCCATTTTGTATGCATCGTATGACGCCATTTTGCTGGCAACGCTAATTGCAATTGTCTGCACGCGCATTTGGCAAATACTCGACTCCTTCTACCATTCGCACAAAAAGTTTTTAAAGAGCGAACAGCTAAAGGATAAAGAAAAAGGATGCGAGAAGAGGAAAAGCCAGGAAGAAACCTCCCAGACAAGAGCTAAAGCTTGCATTGTACTCCACTGAACAATGGGGGGGAGAGCTGCGAATGGGAGGGGGCCTTTGCAATTTGCAACACAATTTATAATTCTTTCAACTTGTTCTTGTTCTCCACGTTGCAGATGCCTCGTCTCGAAGCTGTTCGATGTGTGCCCCCGGAGCACCGTCGAGGAGATGGAACAGCAGGAGGAAGTCCGTGTGGCCTGGGGCACGGGCATTGCTGGTCATGTGGCCGAGAGCGGAGAGCCCGTCAATATACCAGATGCTTACCAGGTCAGTATTCGAGCCAGTAAATGTCTCTGGCAAATGGCTTTCCGCATGTCTATCTTTAAGAACGAAATTTGACAAATTTGAATGCCAACCGGAGGCCATAAATCACGTCATAGAGAGGAAGCAGAACATTTTAGGGCAGGAGATAATATTTTAGAAGCAGTAGAACCTCTTTTGGGGCAGCAGCAGCCGGAGTAGATGTCTTCTATTCGATTGTGAGATTTATGGGAGAATGAGGTCCGGTCCGGTGCGGTCCGGTGCGGTCCCCACACATGTCGGATGTGCTCCTGCTCTTTAAGTTTTCAATATTGCTCACTGAACACTTTTCACATTTTCCCTTCATTCTGTCTCCTCTCTCTGTTTTATTTTTTGGCAGTTTTTCTTGTGTGCCTGTCTGTCAATTGGAGCGTAATTAATCTTGTGGCAAAGACAAGGCCGTGTTAGGCAATGTTATATCATACCCACAGGCCCCAGACCCCCCAGATCCCCCCTCAGATATGGACACTCTTTTTTTTCTCTTATTTCTCCAGTTAAGGCTTTAAACCTTGCAGTGTATCTGTTTCTCTTCGCTTAAGTCAACTTAAGCCGCCGCAAAAATGTATTTGCAGATACCAAACTCGCACTCGTACTCGTACGGTTACTTGTAGATAAACTCCCAAGCAAATATGACGCACAACACCCAGATCGGACTGGGACTCGGACTGGGACTGGGACACATAAAGATGCATAGATCTTTTTCTGATTGTTGGCACAATTAATCAAGGCACAACAATATTTGACACCGGTACCAGACAGCGCGACCAGCGCTCAGATTAGTCGCGCCAAATACAGACAGACACCACCGCAACCGAACCACAGCCACAGCTACAGCCGATTTTTGGTGTGAATGAAAGGCATTATTCGGTTTATTCGTATTATTAGACATTGGGCTGAGCTCGAGTGCGTAGATCGTGTGGACTTTTGACTGAACTAAGTGGCTCCACAAACAAATGTCAGTCAACAGTCGTCTGGAGCGTCTCCCGAAGCCAACAATATGTTAACCCCAAATGGGCTAAGAAGAGTAATTTCTTTTACTGGAAAAAATCAAGATAAACCATTAGCGGGAGAATGTGTGTCAATGTCAAATGGAAATAATAATATAAATATATACTCTTAAAATACGGAACATATCAAGGAATTTTAAACAGAAAGGAATATAGTAAAATAATATTTTAGAATATTATAAATAGTTCCTTATATTCCTAAAATATTAGAAATTTTTTCTGAATATCTATTGTACTTGACTACTTTATCTACTGTACTGAGACTTTTGTGGCCTGCTTTCCCGCCTCGCGCGTTTAATCAATCGCCCTCCTTCTCTTTCTTACACAGTGGCTTAGCATTAAAGGGTGGTACTGAAGCTATTTTATCTTCTGTAATTTCTTGAAGATTATGTCGTTTCTTTCAAATTAATTAATATTTTATTTTCATGGATAGCTATGATTTCTAATGTTCAATGACAATTTTATTGGAGTAAAAATTTCCAAAATTAATTCATGAAATTATACAATATTTTGGCTAGTTTTTTATACCGAATCACTCTCTCCCAGTATGGCTTAGAAAAAAGGCTGATTATTCGTTCTAAGAAATACCCTTTTATTGAAACGCTATTAAATAAGAATTTAGTAAGAAATCTTTTTAATGCCCTTTCAAAATTTGTAGGAAATATATTTTCCCACAAACGCGTTCGTTTGCCACTATTATATGTAACTCCTTTTATTACCTTATATAACTAATTAATTCTACCCCGTATATGTATCTTTCGCGTACACAGGATGAGCGCTTCAATTGTGAAATCGATTCGTTGACCGGCTACCGGACAAAGGCTCTGCTGTGTATGCCCATCAAGGACTCCTCTGGGGATGTGATTGGTGTGGCTCAGGTCATCAACAAAGTGAATGGCGAGTGCTTCTCCGAAATCGATGAAAAGGTGAGTGCAGAGTGCAGAAGTGTGTGTGTGTGTGTGTGTGTGTGTGTGTGTGTGTGTGTGTGAGCGGAAGTGAATGACTGAATGGATGGATGGGTGAATGAATAGACTGGTGACTGGTGGCTGGTGGCGGGGTCGGTCTGATGGTTTCTTTTGTTTCGCCCATAAGCCACATAAGAGCTGCAGCTCACTGCAGAGCAGACTCTTCTTTCTTCTCCCAGTTTTGGCACCGGAGGCAAATTGCATTCATTATTCAACACAAAGGAAAAAAGTGGGGAAACTTGTTAAGAAAGCTTAGCAGAATGTCAGACGAAATGCCATCGGGGATTATCCATCTTTTCTGTGTATGCGTGTGTGTTCGTGCTCTCATATTTTTATGGACATTTTCGACCTCATTTTTGTGTGTGCCGTGGCTTTCTGTGTCTTAATCCTTTCGACATAATCCCCTTTTCGTACAGGTCTTTGCCTCATATCTGCAATTCTGTGGCATCGGACTGCGCAATGCACAGCTGTACGAGAAATCTCAATTGGAAATCAAGCGGAATCAAGTGCTGCTGGATCTCGCACGTATGATCTTCGAGGAGCAGAGCACCATCGAGCACATGGTCTTCCGCATTCTCACCCACATGCAGAGCCTCATCCAGTGCCAGCGCGTCCAGATACTCCTCGTCCACGAGGCGGACAAGGGCAGCTTCTCGCGGGTGTTTGACTTTGAGGCGAACGACCTCAGCGAGGAGGAGGCCACCTCTCGCACCAGCCCCTACGAGTCGCGTTTCCCCATCAACATTGGCATCACGGGACATGTGGCCACCACGGGGGAGACTGTGATGGTACCGAATGCCTACGAGGACAATCGCTTCGATTCGAGTGTGGATGAGAACTCCAGCTTCAAGCATCGATCGATTCTGTGCATGGCCATCAAGAACTCCTTGGGACAGATTATAGGCGTCATTCAGTTGATAAACAAATTTAATGAACTGGTAAGTGGCTGTACACATGCATGTTTCCCTGAAGGAGATCTTTACCTTAAAGTTTTCTTTTGTTTTCCGTTAGGACTTTACCAAAAACGATGAGAACTTTGTCGAGGCCTTTGCCATCTTCTGTGGCATGGGCATCCACAATACGCACATGTACGAGAAGGCCATTGTGGCCATGGCCAAGCAGAGTGTCACCCTGGAGGTGCTCAGCTATCATGCCTCGGCCACCATGGATGAGGCCCATCGGCTGCGAGTAAGTTTCCTGGTCGTCCTGGTCATGTCTCGGAGGGGCACTTGCTTTTGGTTAATTTTATTTGCGCTCACTTCATTTGTAGATAGGGAAAAGGTCACTCCGGCAGTGAGTCCTTTGCGCTCTTAATTTTTATGTCAGGCCATAAATAAAGGTGTCCCTACAACTGCCATTGTCCGTTGGAGCTGTGGGACTTTTGCTTCACGGTTTTTTATTGCCTCTGTCACAGAAACAGAAACAGCAGCAGCAGCAGCAGCAACAAGCTGTCGTGTCGGAGGGTCTTTCCCCTAACCCGCGACCAACCAACCGGCGTGTTGACAGTTGTAATTAGTTTGTTCGCACAAAAGTATGACAAAAGGAAACTTTTCTACCAGAGAGCGAGAGAGAGAGAAAGCACCAGGAGGCAGTATTCCAGTCCTTCTTCATTTGTCTCGCAGTCGGACGCTTGCTGTAATTATGCTCGAGGAAAATTATGGCCGCCTGTCGACTTGTCAGCCGGAGACAAAGATGTTGGGGTTATTAATTTTAATTAAAATTATGCCATACTAGGCTTTGGCTTTATTTTTACGGCGAACACAGAGCGATGCGATTACCGCATCAAGGAAGAGAGCGAACGAACCCTTTTCATCTCGGACTGCTGGACTGTGGCTTTGGCCCCCCTGCGGCCACGCTGCAGGGTTTTTCTTTCTTTTTTGCGGGGTGTCATGTCAGCGATTTTCTGATGAACTTCTCTCCCCCGCTTTGGTGGCTAATGTAGCGCCATTTACATTTCCCTGACAGCCAGCCAGGATCTTCGGTTTTTATTTACTTTTTGATGGCACAGATTTTGTGGATTGGGATGCTTAAGCAAAGTGTCAAGCAGAAAGCAGTTGGGGGTACTAAAAAAAATAAAATGACGTGGAATTTAAATTATTAATTCATTTGGTAGGAATACCACGACTCAATGAATAGTTTTTAATCGATTTTGTGATTTTTTGATACATCCATCGAGGTTTTAAAAAATGTATGCTTTTATTTTAAAAGAAAATTAAAAGGCCTTTACAGCTAAAAACGATAATCTATCGATGAAAGTATTAGACTATTAAATATAATTATTGAATGATTTAATTTAATTTAGTCAAGACTTGAAGTGAAAATTAAAATTAAAATGATAAATTATCGATGACAATAGCGCATTAAAAAGCAATAGACTATCGAAAGAAAAATCGTAGAGCGTTTAATATAATGATTTCAATTTTAAATGATTTAAATTTAAATTAATTTCTTTAACATTATTCGGTATATCTTTATAGCGACTTCGTGTACCATCGGCCGTACATTTCCGACTACACGACTTTAAGTTCGATGACATTCACTTTGAAGACGATGATACACTGAAGGTAAGTCCCTCAAAATCATCCAAAAAATATACCCAAACTATACTAATCCATCTGTATGTTTAGGCCTGTTTGCGCATGTTTCTGGATCTCGATTTCGTGGAGCGTTTTCATATTGACTACGAAGTGCTGTGCCGTTGGCTATTGAGCGTCAAGAAGAACTATCGCAATGTCACGTATCACAATTGGCGGCATGCCTTCAATGTGGCCCAAATGATGTTTGCGATTCTGACAGTGAGTGAAAAAAATAATAATAATGAATTTAACAAGAAATATAACCATATTTTCTTTAGACCACACAATGGTGGAAGATCTTTGGCGAAATCGAATGCTTGGCTCTCATTATTGGCTGCCTGTGTCATGATCTTGATCATCGAGGGACTAACAACTCCTTTCAGATCAAGTACGTAGAGTAAATGCCTTATAAGTGTATCATTTCTAAAGAAAAACTCGACTTTTCAGAGCCTCTTCGCCTTTGGCACAGCTGTACTCCACATCCACCATGGAGCATCATCACTTTGATCAGTGTCTGATGATTTTGAATAGTCCTGGAAATCAAATTCTGGCCAATCTCTCCTCCGATGACTATTGTAGGGTTATACGGGTGTTGGAAGATGCCATTCTATCCACTGATTTGGCAGTGTATTTCAAGTGAGTTCCGGACGGAAAACCCCAAATGAAACCTGAGGTTTAACTGATGTTTGTACACCTAGGAAACGTGGCCCCTTCTTGGAGAGCGTGGAGCAGCCATTGAGCCATTGGGTGGGCGAGGAGCCGCGTGCTTTGCTGCGGGCCATGAGCATGACTGTCTGTGATTTGTCGGCCATCACGAAGCCGTGGGAGATTGAGAAGCGTGTAGCCGATTTGGTTAGCTCCGAGTTCTTTGAGCAGGGCGATATGGAGAAGCAGGAGCTGAATATAACTCCGATTGTAAGAAGTTAATCCCTAAACTGTGATTATTGTGAGAGTTTAAGCATCTCTTCTTCCCTTCAAGGATATCATGAATCGCGAAAAGGAGGATGAGCTGCCCATGATGCAAGTGAACTTTATTGATTCCATTTGCATGCCCATCTATGAGGTATGTCTTTCCTTTCGGTATCACTTCTTGGATGATTATTAAATGTATATTTTGGTTGTTGTTCCTTCAGGCCTTTGCCACACTCTCTGACAAGCTGGAACCTCTTGTCGAGGGCGTGCGCGATAATCGCGGGCATTGGATCGATCTGGCCGATGGAACCAAAACTAGTCAGGAGGAGGAAGAGGAGGAGAAGGATCAAAAGGAGCAGAAGGAGCAGCAAATTGTGATATCGAATGGTGACTGCAAGACCGCGACGATGAGTGATGACGATGTGGTACAAGCTGATGCTGAAGCAGACCAAAGCGTAAATGGCACACTCACAGCAGTAGCCAACAGCAGCAACAAAACTAATAACCACATTGCCGTCGTTGCTTCTCATCCCACCAGCACCCAGCCCAGTGATGATGATGATGATGATGCTGTTAATGATGTGGTTGCTGCCGCACCAGAGGAGCAGGAGCAGGAGCAGGAGAGGAGCACTACAGAGAACGGTCATGCTGATGCCGACGGCGACGGCGAAGTGGAGTCGAACAGCAGCTGCCTGTCCTCGGCCAGCTCGTCGACAGCCTCCAGTCGTGCGTCTACACCGCCGCCCACTGGCGAAGATGACAGCACACCCGTCTCGCCCTCAAAGACGCTGCAGGCCCGACTCGTGGCAGCCAATCTGAATGCGTTGCAACGTCAGAGCCCAGCCGTACAAAAGCAGCGCTGCAGGAGCTGCGACCAGTCGCAGCGGAGCGGCCTCCAGGTGCGCAAGACAAGCTCCCTGAAGGGGGCCCAGGATCTGGAGCCCAGGAATGGCACGGCTGTTCTTTGCAAGAGCACGCCCATGATAAACAACCACAACCACAACAACCATCAACACAATCATCATCACAGTCACAGTCATAGCCACAGTCATGCTGGTCATCATCATCATCATCATCACTCGCATCAGTCGCATCAGAATCAGCATCCCATAATCGGTGGGGGCATTGGCAGTGCCAGCATTGGTGGCAGCGGCCTGATCAGCCTCAATGCCTCAACGGAAAGTGATAGGATACCAAAAATTGTGGGTAAAATTGGAAATCTCGACGGTCTGGCCTTTGGCAATGGATGCACACCGAATGGTCATGGAATGCCGTACGGCGGCTATCAAAACCATCATCATAATCATCATCATCTACTGGCGCGTCGTCATTCGGAGACAAACAGCAATGGGGCAGCCACCGCCTTGGCAGCTGACAAATAAATGAAAAATACATCCCAATAAATAATCTTCAATATGTACATACATACATACATACATAATTCTATCTACCATCACTACACTACACCACAGTACACTATACATACATACATCCGCATACACCACTTCTCTCTCATCTTGTATATAACATTTTCTATTGAGCAACAGTATCGCAGTGCAGTAGAGGAAGATAATGAAAGGACACGAAAAAGAACATACCATAAGCATAGCCTACACTCTAAAAACTAAATAGAAAAAGCAAAAAGATTCCTATATCCATATGTGTGTATATTTTTTGATCTATGTGTGTGTTTGTGTATCTTCAATTTTAGTCTATACGATAAATCATAAATGATAAAATGATAAAGCAAAGAAGTCAAATTCTCTAGATGTTTAAGCACAAAAAACAAAACAAAAATTGTACCAAAAAGGCAGAGTAGTAGATTCTTAATTAATCCGTTGGCTCATGTTGTTGCATAAAGCATACCTAAGGCAGGGCAAAAGGAAAAAGTATTGTAATACCCCCCATACATATGCATATGCCTATACATATGATATGATATATACTATGATGATATGATAATGATTGTATAACTACGAGTATGTAAACGTAAATGTTAGTTGAATTATCTCTATGGGTACCAAAAGTCTAACTTTAGTAGCATTAACCAACCAACCAATCAACCAACCAACCGCCGCTCAGTCGATGAATGATTTACGGTTAAAGCGCGCCTAGTTTATAATAACCTCTCCGGACACACACAAAGAACACAGAATAATACCAGAAGACAGAAGATGAAAAAAATAACAGAAAACAAAACACTAAGCGCTTTGATTTTCCCCCTCTCTGCGCTCTTTTCGAATTTAAATAATTGTAATGTTACGCGATAATAAGATTCATGTATTTGTATCTATACCTTAATCGATGGCATACTCGTACTATGCATCTACCCCTAACCCCAACCCTAACCAGCACGTCTAACGTTCTGTGTGTGTGCGTTACTTGGGCTAATTGCCATTACATATTTGTGCAGATGCGGATGCAGATCTACGAGTATATAGAATACATATTGCATAATCCTTTCTTTAGATTAAATTGTACTTTGTGAGTTTTGTTATTTATTGTCGGCATTATAGAGAATCCTCCTATCGAAAATACACAAAATATTTGCTGTAATGGAACCCTGTTCAACAAGGCAAAACTAAATAAAGCAACAAAATATCTAAACATTCGTGAAATAGAATTCTTTGAAATAGAGATATAACTTAATGAATTACATAGAGTACACCCAAAAAAAAGCTTGGACTGTGCGAATATATAGGCAATCGCGCAAGGCAGCCAATGCGGACAAGGATCGATGCCGTGTTGTATCACCATGTAAGCAGGAGCCTGCAATCCTCTGCAAATTTATGTCGAATTAATTTTTTTATTTATTTTTTAGTTCTTAAAGTTACCTTGTACCTATTTTCTCCTAAAAACGCTTTGCCTTCTTCAGGTTTTCTATCACACGATTTGCTAATGAGAGAATTTTTAAGGGATATTAATTTTCATAAATTGGTTGATAAGATCTTCAATGAAACCACCTATCAAATTGCTATCTAGTTGGGTCACTTGTTATACTCTTATTTATAATGCCAATCTGTTACAGATTACACTGCTCACAATAATAGAAATTTAAAATATTTAAGATATTGAAAAATTTGGAATATGAAAAAAGTTAAAAATACGAATAGGTAAATGAACCTATGCTAATTCGGGCTGTTCCTTGGCGTCACTAAAGAGTTCGGCCTACTCGTTGGCGTCACTAAAGATTTCAGGCTGCTCCTTGTCGTTGTCTAAGAATACGGGCTGATCCTTGTAGTCGTTTAAGATTTCAGGTGGCTCCTTGGCATCACTAAAAAGCTCAGGCTGCTCCTTGTCTTTGCCTAAGAGTTCGGGCTGATCCTTGTAGTCGTTCAAGATTACAGGCGGCTCCTTGGCGTCACTAAAGACTTCAGACTGGTCCTGGTCGTCGCTCATGAGTTCGGGATGCTCCTTGACGTCGATTGGAGATTCGGACTGTTTCTGGCGGATCAAAAGTAGCAGCTCCTTCCACTTGTGGGACCGTTTATTCGTGATTTCCTTCTTATCCATAAGGGAATCGATCAATCGGAGGACCTTGGACAAATGTGGCCGGATGCAGGCATAGTAGTGCCCAAAGAGCACCATAAGACAGCGAGTCACAGTTCCGTACTTGGTTTGAACGACGGCAAAGGGAATATGACGGATGATCGCGTCGACAAACTGCTCGATGGGGCAATGCTGGTGATTGGTGATGACCATGAGGCAGACCAACCCGCAGACATGGTCCTGCTCGCCCAGCGTGAGGATCGTGTCCGGATGGAGAGCTCTGATAATAGTCTCCGAGACGGCTTTTATGATATGTTTCGCCTCATCCTTGGTGTGGAGAATCATCAGTTTCAGGGAAAGCACGCTTCGTTGTCGCACCACCCGCTTTTCATCGAGCAGACCTTTCAGGATGCCATCGCATAGGATATTATAGTATGGCCTGCCCTGGTTGCCCAGCTGGGGGATGCAGCGGGAGAGGATATGAACGACGAGGGACTGATGGCCGCTGATACTTGTAGTTCCACCCCCGACCGGCCTCATGCAGCTGCGCTCGCAGTGTATGATCAGCCGCCGGAAGTGTTTGCCGAACTCCTTCTTTCCCACCCTATTGCCGAGGACGGGCAGCACGTCGCCCACCAGTTCCACCAACTGTTTCTCCTGATAGGCTAGCTCACTGCAGCGCTCTATGGACTTCGTTCGCTGCGTCGTGTTATCCTGGATGGCCTGGCACCGCAGCCAACGTTGCAGGATCTTCTGCATAATAAACAGTAGCTCGCTGGCATAGTTCTTCAGCACTCGGCAATGGGTCTTTGAGTCCTCCAGCAGTAGTTGGGCGCAGGCCAGCACGGCCGTGACGTTTCCGGCGTAACTGGAGGTCTCCATGAACTCGATCAGATGTGGGAACACTTTGTGGGACAGCTTCATGGCCCTCCACAGATCCCAACTGCTCCACTCCAGCTGTATAATCTTGGAAAGCGCTTCGAAGGCGGCGAGTTGCACGAACTCATTTCGCTGGGCGACGCAGCTGAGAGCGCGGCGCAGGACCTTCGACCTATATGGAAACAGCAGGTCCGGCAAGTGGACGGCAAAACTTTGGATGCAACGGAGAGCTTCCTCTCTCTCATCGGTATCCTCGCAGTCCGCGGGAGTGCTGCCCTCGGCATTCAGACGATCAATGGTTTCGAACAGATTGCCGATTATCCCAGGGAAGGGCTCTTTGAACCTTTCGGGTACCACGGCAGCCAGTTCGGCCATCAGTGGGTACGTAAAGATTACCATGTCGCTTTTGTTGTGCATCAGTTCCAGGGTCAAGTCTGTTAGCCGAGGACACAGGGGGGCGAACTTCTCCTGACTCACCCGACCCAATGTGGCAATGACCTGGAGAGAAAAACTATGTTAACAAATCTACAGATGCATTGTGAGATCGTGGCATTAAAGGCGAGTGGTTGTTGCTATATTCAATCCCTTACCTGAAAAAACTGCGTCCTGACTAGCATTTCGAGTTCATCTCGTCCATCCCCGCTTCCATCAGCTATCGCTCGAGCAACGTCCCACACAGGACCGAAGTACGGCTCGAAGGCAGTCTTCACTTTGCGGGCCAGAGACGTGATGACGCGGAACGCAAAGTGCTGCATCCACAAGGAATTCTGTTGCGGTTGAATGTAGGGAATCAGTCGAGACATGAGGCCGGGCAAGTGCGGCTTAAGGGCCCTGGGTCTCAGGCTCTCGATGAAGGTTTCCAGGGCGTAGAACATGTTGCAATTTTTGATGGATTCCCTTCTCGAGAGTCGCAGATTTTCCGACATTTTATCCGTGTCAAGAAAGCTGTGGAAAAGCGAGAACACTTTATCGGCCTGCAGTGTAATCTCTGGCTGCAGACATTCCACCATTTTGGCTATCGCATAATGGGCTGCCCGGCGCACATTCGAATTCGAATCCATTTGCCCGCTCTGGACAATGGCCATGCATCGATCCATGCATTGGCGATTGAGTTGATGCGCGAATCCCTCGGCCATCACCCCCAAGAAGTATTGTGTCCCACTGAGTTTCATTTCGGACTGCTGCTCCTGGTCATACATGATGGGCTCGATGATGTTGAGTGCACGCGTCGCCATTTTGGCTGTGGATGATTTCTGGAGTAGCTTCAGCAGCACATGAATGCCAGCCGCGAATACACCTGCACCTGCATCAGAACTTTGACTGTCCAAATCGAGTACTCGCTCAACAAACAGACCATGCAGTGCAATTAGGATCCTGTTCATCCAGCGCATTCGCATTATGTCGCGTCGCCAGCTGACAATTAGGTGGCCCAATAGCTCAATTGACCGGACGCGGATGGCTTGGCTCAGAGTTATGTCCTCGATGATAGGCATCAGTTCCTCTAACACGACCAGCAGCTGCATCCGCACCACTTCGGGTGTGAACTCCACGAGATTGTGCAGAAGATCGAATACGCAATTGCCCCGATCTGGGGCGCTTTGAGAGGTAGCCAGTCTCAGGGTCTTCATAACGAGGGGTATCGAGGCCGTCAAGGCAGTGCGATCGGTCAAATGTTCATGACCTTTGGGCAGGGATCGGTTCAACACCTTGCACAGACAATCCGGTATCGGGGTGTCCAGAAGGTTCCATTCGTCAGCCAAGCGCAGACCACTCACGAAAATGCGCTGAACTCGGCTCATTTGATGGACGAACACACCTGGGGCCACATCGGCCATCAGGCCCAGCACGGTGGCCCCCAGTCTCCGGTACTCGTTCTCGGTGGAGAGACATATTGCCTCTACGTACTGGAACACCGCGTCGGTCCATCTGCAGCTGCCGTCGTTGGTGTTGGCCTGTTCGTGATCCATCAGAACGCTGACATTGTAGACAATCACCTGCTGGAGATCAACGTCGACACTGGCGTTCAGGGACTGCAGCGTTTGGAAGAGCATTTTCTGTATAATGCTCTGCATGTCCGACGACAGACCTTTCCACCGATCGTACGGTGACAGACGCTTCGATAATATTTTTGCAGCACATAGCAGCAGCTCTGCCGGACGCTTCGACTCAAGGAGCTCGCAGAGAGCCACGGTGCTTTCATCATCGCAGAAGTCCCTGTCCAGCTCCTCGAAGGCCTTGCGCTGTATCTCGATGTGCGTCGAGAGCGTGTTCACCAGCAGCACAATCATCATGTTCTTTTTGCGCGACATTGTCAATCAAAGTATCCTTTATCGCGTGCCAGTTGTTAGTCTATTGCCAGAATGGTTTCTATTGGATCATAATTACAACAAATTTTACAATTACTTGCTTTTCGATGGTTCCAATTCCCCTCTTAACCTCCAAGTGTCTGTCGTTGCTCCACTTCTTCTACGTTTAACAACTGCGCCACATCTGTTGGTTCTCTTAGTTTTATATAGTTCGTGCGAACTTTAATCTTAACTTTCAATTTTGTTTCTAGTTTATTGTATGGTGTGTTGTAAGTTAGTACTAAATATTTGCATGAACTGTTAGCTCAGCTGCCATTGTCAAACACTTTGGGCAGCCTACTGGAAATGAAAAGGCATTCGGAATGTTGTCTTTCATGATACAATTTTACTATGAAAGCAGTGGCCACGTTGGGAGATAGTCTCTACTTGAGCACATGTATTTCCATACTGCACATTCCATTATATATATCTATATAATATAATATAATATAATATAATACAATACAATATAATATAATATATAGTCTAATGTCACTTTAACACAGTTTTTTAACTGCTGAAACTAGTGCTGGAAGTAACATAAATATATACTATACATTTTGTAAACAAAAAAATGTGTGTGTAAGAGGCTATCTCCGCAAAGCGTTCACCAAATTGCGTGAACGTTTTTTTTTAAATGATAGCCATTGGTATTTATTAAATTTTTACTATTCCATAAATAGGTTCCTCAAAAATTGAAAATTCAATAAAATACAGTTACGATACTGTGTCGTAACAGTCTGCCCAATCTAAGCAGCAGATAAACAATTGATTGTTTAATTTATAGTATTATTTATTAGGCATACAAAGTCGTACATCGATATGCATTTATTGTACATACACTGATATGTTTAGTTGTACATAGAATAGCAAAACACACATACGAGTGGAAATGCTTGGGAATTAGTTGTAATTTCTTTCGCTTAGCTTACGATTTGTATAATTATTTGAGAGCCTAAAAGAGAATTTAACTAAATGGCAAATGCATGCTGCAATTGCCTGATGATGGGGCCGAGTGTTTTGTATCTTTCGGTGTACATACAGAACAAGCTATAGTACATATGTATATGTGTGGCTCGTATATGCGTTGGACAAGTCTTAAGGTAAGCAAACATCAAAAGAAACTTATGTACAAACGCAAGAGTTATTTACAAAATGCGCAATTATTGATCGATCTGGGTTGCTCCTTGCTCACAGCTGTTCCTGCCTTCAGTTAGCATTTACAAAGAGGCAATGAATGGCGTTAGATCGGGGAACTTGAAGAGGTTCTGGTTACGCGAGCGGGTGACCCGAGGCTGGGCCTGTCCCTGGCGCTGCTGGGGATTGAAGCCGCTGGCCTGCTGGCCGGTCAGATAAATGCCGCACTGCGAGTTGCAGACCTCATCGCGAAGAATAGCCTCCTTGGGCCACTGACGGATCAGCTGGCCGCAGTCTGTGATGCGCAAAGAGGCACACTGAGCCTGAAAATGCGGGAAACGATCAGTAAAATGATCATCTGTATGGGATATTTCCTGAAACTTACCCCCTCTGCGGAGCACACGCAGCTTGTGCAGGGCGATGGGAAGGCAGATTCACCCACACGCACGTTCCGGCTACCAATCTGGCAGCCCTGGACATTCTCACGCCAGGCATTCAGGTCGATCTGAGGCATAGAAGCGCAGGGCACGCGAGGATTCCTATGAAAAGCAAGAAAAAAACAATCGATTTCCCATCCAGTAAGAGATTTCTGTATACTTACAGGAAATTGCTGGGCAAATCGAAGGCTGCACGCTGCATGTCGCCAGTGACCTCCAGGTTCTCGCACACGATCTTGGCCAGAGTCACCTTGCGGATCTCAGCCAGCTGAGCTTCCGTAAACTTCACCTCCGGGGCCTGGTTCTCGTACCAGAAGCGATCGCATTTGCGCAGTTGCCTGAACTGAATGCCAATGATGCAGGCCAGGGTGGGACCCACGAGGCCGCCCTGCAGCGGGCGCTCCGTCATGGCGCCGGGGAATAGATCAATGTCGTCGACGCTGGCATAGACCTTCTGGAAGCGGCTGATGACTTCGGTGGGTATTTCGCGGCTCAGATCGTTCCAGTTGGTGGCACGTTTCAGGTTGCACAGAGCGCGATAGTTGTTGTACGACGGAATGCCATGGTCGCGAGCTGAGGAGTGGGATGGAGGCTCAGTTTGGATCTCACATGGGAGTCAAGTGGCGGCTTACCTCTTTGAATGTTGAGGGCAACCAGATCAATGCCAGAGAATGGAATCTTGCGGTCCTCGAACAGATGGTTGGTCACCTCGCCAGTGATGAACTGATCCAGAGTCTCCATGGGTGTGGCCACCAGGCCACGCAGGATCTCGTCGATGAGGCCGGGCTGCAGCAGGGCATCCATGCGGAAGAAGCCGTCGCGGAGCAGCAGGGGAGGATCCACGGGCTGGTGCTGGACACTCAGGCGGGGAATATGCGGACGCAGCAGGGAGTGACCAATGCGGAAGGCGGCGGCAGCAAATTCATTGAACACAATGGGGCTGCAGGAGGGATTGTAGTCCTTGTAGTAGCCCTGGGGCAGGAGCTTCAGTCCGTAGAGATTGACAGCGTTCCAGCTGAGGATGCGGGGCAGGAACTCGTTGAACACGATATGCTGCACCTGGGCACTGACAATGCGACGCGTGTGGTGGTACAGTTGCTCGCCATTCCAGTGGGGATTCACGCCCCGCAGTCCCTCCACAATGCGGTTGTGCTCGCGCAGGAAGGCGGTGTGAATGGCCGTGAGGCCTGGCTGCTCGGAGGCACGATCATCGCCACCAATGAAGCAGAGGCCGCTGCGGGACTTGCACTCGGGATGGGAGTTCGATTGGGGCAGCAGCTCCTTGCCGCGAATCGGATGCACGGTGCTGTTCATGCGGCCGGAGAAGCCACGCAGCTTGTTGGAAACGCAAACCGTTTCACCGTACACCATTGAGGCGTCCAGGAAGTGGGTGTTCTGGTTGATCTGGTCCCGGGGTCCCAGCGACTGTTGTCCGGGCAGCGATCTCATCGAGGGGAAGCAGAAGCGCTCGCCGCTCGTCACATTCACCTCGGGGTAGTAGAAGTCGCCGGCGGGCACTGGGAAGGGATTGCACTCGGGGTGCACCGTCTGGCGGGAGTTGCAGGAACGGCAGCTGGGGATGGACTCGTGGAAACCCTTGTGAATGGGCGTCAGGGTCAGATCGTGGTCCACAAACTGGGCGAACTGCATCACCATCAGGGAATAGCGAGTGTGCAGATTGGAGATATCCGGGTGAATCGTGGTCGAAATTGTGCGCGGATTGGGCAGAGGCGTTCCGGTCACGCCGGACACGCGGGGCGCCGAGATGCCATCCTCGTACTGGGCGGGCAGCAGGCGCGAGAAGGTCGTCAGCGACTTGCCCCAGTTGGGGTTGCGCAGATTGTTGCAGCGGCCGGACAAGGTGCGGAATGGAGAGTTGGCATCGCACTGCTGGGTGGGCTCTGGGCAACTGTCCAGGTGCTTCTGGGCACCACCAATCAATCCACTGATGTCCACCGTTTGCAGGCTGTCCGTCAGCTCGTTCCGGTTGAAGGCATTCTGATTGGGGTTGAATATCTGACGTTTCCGTCTGGCTATGTGGTTCAAGCTCTTCACAATCTCATTGGAGGCCAGCTCGAAAATCAGCGAGGAGTTGGCCATGTTCAAGGCGGCCAGATTGGCCTTGCTGAACGAGGCGGCTGTGCCATCAGGGGAGCGGGCGCTGATGCCACCCTCTGTGGGAGTAGAGTCATCGATTAGTTCTATTCTTTAGTCAGAGACTAGGCTTAAACGTACTTGTACGCCACACTTCGTATTCGAAACGTCTGCGCTCCTCCAGTTCCAGCTTGGCGCGCTCCACGGCAGCTTCAATGAGCTCGGGGCTCAGTTCGGCGAAGGCTTCCTTGGTCTCTGGCTCCACTTCCACATGCTCGACATGCACCTCATCCTCGGCATTCGACTGCCAGGGCTTCAGGTCGAATTCGGGCAGTTGGGCGCAGTCTAAGACAGAGTTCCTGGAAGAAAGAGAGAGAGACAGGATTTCTAGAGAGAGTACCAGTGAGAAGAAGGAGGCTTGCACTCACAGGTAGTTATCCTCTAGGATGAAGGCCTTGGACTGGGCTGTGCTCACTTGATGGGAGCCGCACAGCAGACCCGACAGAGTCGTCTGACGAATGCTCTTCAGTTGCTCCAAGGAGAAGGATGAGGGCGGGATCTCGTTCTCATACCAAAATCGATCGGTTTGCTTGATTTTCTCGAATTGCAGGGTCAACAGGCAGCTGATGGTGGGCCCAAAGAGTGCTCCAACAGCAGGCTCCTCCAGGAGAGCGCCCACCAACAGATCCAAATCTTCAGCATTTCTAAAGGGTAGAACCAGTTACGATTAGAAAGGAGTCCTTGGGAGCACTGAAAGGGTATGGGACATACTGGTAAATGTCACGCAAATTGGTGATGTACTCCTCCGGAATGTTGCTCACTTGAGAGAGGGTATCAAAGGTCACATTGGCACCCCCCTGATCGGCATAGCGACGCTCACAGATGTCCAGAGCATGGACATACGAGGCCACACCATGATCCCGGCCACGATGCACGGCCAAGGCCAGCTCGGACCAGCCCTCGGCATTGATTTGGCTAGGGACCAGAGACCTCTGGAGGGCGGCAATCGAGAGCAGCTCGTGGGCGGACATCTTCTTGGCCAGCATTTCGGGGGGATACAAGCTCCAGAAGGCAGGCATGGCACTGGTGGCAAACTCGCTGTAGATGCCACCGCGCACGGAGCTCGAGTAGTTCGAGGAGTGCTTCTCGGCCGTCAGTCTCAGGCCCTCCTTCGCCGTTGTCTCCTGGCCCAAGACCAAGGGCAAGAACTCGTTGTAGGTAATGTGCTGAATGGTGGCCGTGATGATGCGTCTGGCCTCCAGGAAGACATCCTCCTCGGACCACTCCGGATTGATGTGCGCCAGCTGCTCGCCAATGTTGTTGTGCTGCTGCAGCAGAGCCCGATGCAGGGCCCCCGTGGCCCCAGCCACCTGGCAGTGGCGGCAGGACTCCACCTTCACGCCACCACTGATGTAGGTGCGCAGCTGGTCGAATTCGTGGTGAGTGGATCCGTACAGACCGGAGCCATCGATGTAGGCCGAGGCGATGTTCATCTGCTGGCGCGTGTCTGTGGAGAAAGATGATCCATTAGAGGCCTGCCAGTGTCCGGTGTCCGTCTTTGATTCATTTCCACTTACGTTTCTGGCACGCCTCGGAGTCGAATCCTGGCGCCGACCGCTTGTACTCCTTGCAGTCCGGACCCGCCCTCACAAAGCATTGCTGCAGCTCGCTGGGATCCTTGACGGCCGCCGCTCGCTCGCAGCACTTGCCGCTGATGGGCAGCTGTCCCACCTCGTACAGGTCGTTGGCCAGCAGCTGGCCCCAGGCCGGCAACATGGCTGTGATGTGCGGATGGCGCAGCTCGCTCTCCACATGGCGCTGCAGCTGCTCGATCACCAGCTCCGCATCGGGCAGGGCATGAGTGCCGCGCGAGCTCCGCGGCTGGCTAACGCCGTCGGCATAGTCGGCCTCGAGCAGGCGCTGGAAGATGTCCCCGCGGGCGCCCCACTTGCGGTGCGACACATTGTTGCACTCGCCCGCGGGCTGGCGGTATTTGCTCGGCGGGCACACATCGTACTCGCCGGCCACGCTGCCCTCGCCGCTCTGGCCGGGATGGCATGGGGTCAGGGAGCGGGCTCGTTCCGAATGCAGGGCATTGATGGCGCTATTCTCGAGGTCCTCGGGTATCCGTAGCGTCAGGCTGGGCGCACTGAGGCACCTGGAAAATAAGAGGAGAATGCGATTAAGTGGCAGCTCAATTGCAAATGAATTACGCTCTAAATGGTGTTTATAGCCGTAAATAATAATATCCCAACAGCTAACAATACATCATCGAATTCCATTAATTATTCACAGCCAACAAACAATATCGATTTCCTTTCCTCAGTCAATAAACAATAGCTTATCGTTTTATTTCACACTCGAACGTCGGAGCAAACATTTCTGTAGAATGCGCTGATTCACGCCACAGATTCGCATCTAATATTCGGCAGAGAATGAGTATTTCCTTGAGCTTATTGCTTACTCATCCCCATAATTGCTATCCTGCTGGCTTTACCCATCTTTTACAGACAGTGTTTTTCCTACTATGTCTGTTATCACAATTCGGTTTACCCCAAGAGCTATATCTTCCACGTGATTTTAATTTGCCGCAACGTCTCCCGTTTCATCCGTTCATTCATTCATCCATCGGGGATTGGGTGTGTTTTAGTGCATTTTCCGGCATTTAATTGCCAGTTTTCTCACATCGCATCGTTTGCTCACTTTTGATTAATAATTAAATGAGGCTCATGCCTGAACGAAAACGAAAACCAACTATGAATATAAATCTTTATAGATGTGAGGGTATATGGGAGTCTATCGTCTGGCTCCAAGCAATTCTGGCTAACCGGATATGAGAAACTGTCTGTCGAACTAATCAATTTCAAATTATGAACAATGACGGCGGCGGCGTCAGTGTTCGAGTGCCCCCAAAAGGCTTTGACTGCTTGACTGAATGCCTTATTGACTGACTGACAGACAGGCAGCTTGACTGACTAACTGACTGACTGCTTGGCCTGTCATTATGGGTTCTCTTCTATAGATTTCGGCCAGCCGCCACACGTGATGAAGTTTCTTTTGTGCGAGTCGGAGTACTCGTACTTCCATTGACATTAATTTGCAATTTTATGCTTGAGCTAAGAACTGAAAGATTATGCAACATCTTATGCAGCAATCTCTTGGAGGCTTGAGGCTGGATGTGGGCGTAGAAGATCCGCTTTAGAACCTGGCCTAATGAGCTCATTCCAATGCCCCGGCGCGCCGGACGAGCGTGCTCTACCCCTAACATACATAAATATTCCGAATCTTTTGACGCAGAACTGATATCGAAATATATTTATACCCGCATTCAGTTGCTTTACTGGTTTCTTATTTAATTAGTTTTATTTTTATTGATCTTTTTTTGTCAGTTCTCTGTTAAATATATATATTTTGGTTAGCACTCAATTAAGATTTGAACCTCATTTGTGGTATTTCGTTCGGGGAGTTTGAGCGATTTATTCAAGGTTGGTTTTTATGTCTACTCTTATATTTTGGCATTAACTTTTAAGTCACTTATTGGCGATATCTGAGAGATATGAGTTGAATTATGTGATTCAAGATACTTCGGTTTGGTTTACGATATTGTAGCAAGGGTTCAAGAGCCACATAAATCAGTTTTGTGGCGAGCGGGAGCTATAGGAAATGGTTTATGGTCCAACGAATGAGTTTTCCATCGTATATATTTATTTGGTTTTCAAATTTACATAATCATATGCAATTTGAAGGTACAGAAATGAAAAACTACTTGTACCAAAGCTGCCAATCGGTATGATATCTCCTATATCATTATGGATAAGTTTTATGCGGAAATATCATTTCATGGATAGAAATGGTATGGAATAATTTAGTTGAATCTAGGCTAATGGAACACCCCCTAAAGTGCACTTCTCTTAAATCAATCACCTATACGTTAACCCAGCAAATACGTTACGAAATTCCCCAATAATTCCATTCGCTCATCCAACAATTCTTGCCCGAAAGACAGTACTACCATATAACAGATTACCCAAAAATAATTCGCAATGCGATTACCCATCAAACACCAGGTGCGTGCCCATTGGGGCCAGTCGATGCCATTGGCCAACCTGGACGGCAGACAGCAATTGCCAATTGGCCCACTAAAATAATATATTGCCAGGCACGCGGTAATCGGATTTTATTTGTGCTTTTGCAGAACTTGACTGCCGTCACGTCGCCCCCAAAAACTGAGCTGGGACTGAAAGCGAAAGCCCAGACAAGTGGGATCGAGGAGAAGCTCTGGCAATTTACATTTGTTTGTTTATGGCTTTTTTCCCAGCGGCTTGAAGCGAGTCCGAGAGGCTCTGTGGGTCTGGTATTTATGTCACCCGCCGTAAAACTGAAATGCAAAAATGTGTGTCATGCCTCCTCGCTATCGGTGGATGGCAGGCATCCCATGAAAACAAACAAAAACAAATGAATGAAAAGAAAAAAACCGCAAATAGAAATGCACGGCACATGCGGCGTATACGTTATTTAACAGCATTATGACACCAATAGTTATCATTTCTTCTTCGCTGTTTGCTGTTGTATTTCAATTTTGTTTTAACAATTAAATAAATCAAACTTTGAAAAGGAAAGTTTTTTATCACAATCCATTTGTTGGGAGTTGCTTAACATTAAACGGAAGTAGAGCTTCTTTTTAGCAGGTAATTTTTGAAATTTATTTTATAATTTTACAAAAATCCTCAGTCTTGGGAAATTCTTGGAATTATCAGGGGTTTATTGAATGTTTGAAGTAATTTTTCTCGTGACATTTTGTCACCCCAGATGACGGAAACAGACGTCTGCCAGGGCACGTATGGAAATCTCTGATCCCAAAAAGAGAGTTCAAGTTTGGGGGATTATACCACATAAAAATTGCACTCGATTATCGGTCAGATCGGAACCTGATTGGAGGTGATTGAAACGTCCATAAAGTGTTCGGTTCGGACACTTATGATTGGCTTTGAGTGAGTGATTTGATTGAATATACAAAAATACAAAACGCTGCATTGTAAGCGAATGATTGGAGGGAGGAGTATTTGCATTTTGTTTACAGCATTTTTACAATCGAATCGACGGTTAGTCATACGCCTCATCGATTTCCAATTACGGAACACGTGAGGCAGAACAGTAAAAATACCAAATGGCACATGTACGTGCATGCAACAGGTCGAACCAGTCAAGAATCACTTGGGGCGAAGAGCTGATGAACGCGTGCCAGTCCTAAAAATAGTTAACATTTCTATGGGAATCATTGTATCTGTCGAGGCGTTGCATAAGCTCATCAACGAACGATCGACAATTGCTTACAATATATCATTGTAAGCGGAATTATTTAATAAAGAGATTGTGCAGCCAATTATGCTGCTTGGGGGATTTTTGCATAAATTCCATAAGCAATTTACGAGTATGTTCGATTTGCAAGTGCTGATAGTACGGTAGCTCACGAATTAATTGTCGGATCGGATCAAATCGCGACGATTAAGGCGGTAAGTGGCCTTAGATAAGGCACCTCCTACCCTGCCCTACCCTACCCACAGCACACAGCATAAGCGGCTTAGAGCCCGGATAAATACTCGAAGATGGAGGAAATCTACCAGCGAGCACCCGCGCAGTATCGCTTTTGCGCAACCAGCGAGCGAACAAACAAAAGACTTGGGCAACAAACTTGACGCGACGCCAATTGCCAAATCATGCAGCAGCAGCAACAGCAGCAGCAGCCGCAGCCTAAGCAGCTAATAGATACTTTATGGCACATTATTTAAGCCTCTGGAGAAGGCTTATATGAGTACAAATGGGTTACTGTGGCATCACCTACCACAGGCAGTCATTGCGGAAGCCATCGACATCGCTTGGTATGCGCATTACTCATTTGACGAGCGTCGTTTTCATTATCAACCATTCGCAGCCGCTGCCTGGCCAAATATGCAGACAGACTATTAGCTATATACATGCATTATCTGTATGGGTGTCTATATATATGCATATGTGCTGGCCAACACCTTTTCATAGGCATCCATGTCTTGCTGCAATTACTCAAAGGCACGTAGAGTCGTCGTCATCGTCATGTGACTTTGCACATGATTTCCTACCACCAACACCATGAAAAGCAGGAACACCAATAACAGCAGCAACCACTAATACATAAAAAAAGTTTGAAAAAAAACAAAAAGCGAAAGTACTTATGAGGATAGTCGAGTCCTGGATACCCTGCTAGCAAAAGCCAAGTTTGAACTTTAAATTTTGTGAGTGATAATGTTTTAAATTAATTAGAAAGCTCTCCTTGCCAAACAAAAAAAATATATATAGTATTTCTCTAAAAGATCCCTAAGATATCATTGGTTATCCAAATGGACAGATGCTCAATTATCTCTCAATCACACAGTCTTTAGATACTTTCTTACATATCTATAATCGTTAATATCACTTCAAGCTCCTCCCTCATCATTAGTTATCTAACCAAACGAGCAGTTCAAAGTTCTCAAAACAACAACCTTAGCCAATGCAAAGTTTCTAAACCAAGCTCAAGTCGAGTGCCTACCTTAACAACATTATATTATAGGTACCCGAGCAACCAGCAGTTTTTCTGTTGTGCTGCTCATTACAGAGTCTGTTTCTTGGCTCTGGGGATTACACAATGGCCGAGGCGTAGACCCAACAAAAGCTAAAAGGAAATGTTTGTACCCATGATTGAATACAGTACACCCTCATCTCTTTTATTTACTCGGTTGCCCGTCTGCTTCTGCTGATTTGAGAAGTTGATGAGGAAACATGCTCCACAATCGAAGCAGCTTAAGATCTGCATATGGAACGATTTCAAGTGCACTTCATTAACATCGTGATCATCATCATCAGCTGCGCTGCACTGCGGTGATGATCATTTGACATCAACGTCAAATGCAAGGCATGATGCAATTTTAATGTTTGTTATACTCTTACAATGGGTATTGAGCTTGATGGTAAATGTGAAAAAACCAGAGAAGTATTGTATGTAGTATGTAGTATAGAATTACTGCACATATATCTACCACTGTCTGCCAGGGTATCTTCAGCTTCGGCCTCGCAGTTAGCCTTCCTTTCTTGTTTCTTTCTGAGCAGCAGCATGTCAGTGACGTTCGGCGATGTGGCTTCAAATATATGTTACATTGCCAAGATTGTTGTGGTTGCTGTTGAGGTTGTTGTTACTTCAGATGTTGTGGATGTTGCAGTTGCTGTTGCTCCCTGGTGAACGGCTTCGAGGCGAAGCAACAGGCGTGAAGATCATAATTCTATGCATGTGTTCGGGTCTCTCGTCTCCCGCGGCCCGTTGCTTTTTATGGCAAGAAAGTGTAAATGTTGGCCAAGTCACGCGCCTGTCTTCCACACACACACACACACATACACATGCATATTTAAGCAGCCAAACACACAGATACACAGATACAAGATACACAGATATCTATTTACATCCAAGAAATGCGGGGCGTAACTTTCGTTTTCATTGCGAAAGTGCATACAACTTGATATTGGTAAACAATCCGAAGAGCAGCTTTAGCCCCTCTCTCGCTCTCTCTCTCTCTCTTTCTGTTTCGGTCTGCCTGTCTCTTTCTAAGAGTACAGGGTGCTGCCTGCATGCAAATCGTTTCGAACCAATGCGATTTCGTATACTTGACCATCTGCGATTATACGCCAGTTGGTTACTGCCACCATCAAGGTCGTGTTGAGGCATTCAACGTTAAGCAACCAAACCACTGACCCATTTGGCAGAGGAAAAGGCAACTATTTCTGTGGCATGTTTGAGCTTATTATTGGGTATTGTGACAACGCCCTAATCGCCCATAATCGGCGTGTAAAGTACCTTAATTGACAACGCACTCAAATGGTTTTTTGAGTGAAACCTTTTGGGCCCATGCGGAGATACCATCGCTTTTTTTTGTTGTTTTTTTGGGGCCCAATTAAGGTGAAATGTGAGAAAGTGAAAAGAGATTTTGGGTATGGAAATTGAGATAAAACCAATATGGCAGATGAATGGGCAGATAATGAGAGCTGTTAACTGTAAAGGGTGCATACATATGTATGCCGAAAATGTACATGAACAGAGATCTGCGAGATAAAATTGTACATAGACACTCGTACTCGTATACATATATACAGAGATTCAATGCAAGCATGACATCAACATCAACCATTGGCTGCAGTGGCCACACCTTCTCTCGATAATTAACCAGAGGCAGGGGAAGGGGTGGTCTTTCCTTCAGAGAGAAGTCGTGGTTAGTCCATCATTCGAATGGCAACGTGTTGAGTTGCAGTTGCAGGTGTTGCAGCTGAATTTCGTTCGATAGAGCTAATCATTGTTCTTTAAGCTTTAACTTTATTGGTAATTTTAAGACTAATTAAAGAAAACAATATATTTTTTTTGTTGTGTTTTTTTATTGGAAGTGTGCAAACAAATTAATATTTTACATTTTTGTAAAGCATTTACTTTAGATTCCATCTTTTATTTATCTCGAGCCATAATTTAATTCGTTTAAATTCCCACTCCTTTTATGTAATCTCCACTGCCTTCATCCTTAAACTCTGGCAACTGGAGACTGCTCTAAGTCTTTACACCTTGCTTTAATCACCCACACTTTTGGGATAACGTTAACCCATACTCCATTCATCTCTGAAAACTCCTAAAAAAAACTGTAAATACCGCCGCCCCATCTTCACTCTCTTGAACACCTGCAGACAGACGCATCCTCTACAAAAGTTATGTAAAATGAATGAGAGAGACGAATAATATGCATGCACCTTGAAAAGACGGAAGCCAGAGACAGGTTTCGGCCAGCCAGCAACTGTCAAATAAAATATGCTCAAAAGGCTCTTTAAGCTTCAAATGAAGAGGTACAGACACATTAACAAACGCTTAGTTCCGTTTGTGGAAAATTACTCAAGCAAAAAGAAACGACAAAAGAAATACTCAAAAAATGAGGCCCAGTCAAGCCTGTTGGCCTGTTGGCCACTTCATCCTGTGTGTTCAAGCTGAAGTTGAAGTTGATTACGTCGGTTGTCAATAACAACAACAACAACAGAAAATTTCACTTTCGTCTGTTTCGGTATTTTTGCTTTACTTGTTAATGATTTTTGGTTTTTTTTTTGGCTGAAGTTTGGTATTTTTGGTTTTTTATTTATATTTTTACGGATGAATTGTACCGTTATCTTGAGAGCCAGAAAGAAAGATTGCATTTTATCTTTTGATTTTTATAAATTTCTTTTTAACCCAAATAAGCAAGTCGTTAAAAAGATATATGTATGTACATAAATGTACATATATGAGGCAGATTTAATGGGTTGTAGAGGGGAAAAAACTGCAGCAGACAATGGCTTTAGGTGCTCTGTTTCTTTGAGATACTTTTTCAGATGTATATCTATCCACTCCAGCTGCTGTGCATATGGCTTGATTTACTTTTATTTTTTCGGGGTTTGGGACCCGTTTTATGGGACACTTGTATGTAGATACTATGTATATATATATGTACGATCGTAAAGTGGTTAGACAGGCACTGATCTCGGACAGTCGCAGAAATATTTCTGTGGATTTGTGGAATTGTTGAATTATATTCTTGTCGGAGTAAAACAAGTTGAGCAACGGCTATGACTATGGCTATGGCTATGGCTAAGGCCTCTTGATTTATTGAATCACTTGGAGTTGGCCAACGACAGAGTTATGCATAATCTCTCAGGGTCAACTACTACCACATATCGAGATGGCGATCTCGAATTGCCTTTCACCAGGAAGAATAAACAAAAACGAGAAGAAAAGGAGTTCTTTGTGGCTCTGCTGCCACATGCCGAAAAAGTTTATTCAACTTTTCACCGGATCAACTTTCAGCGATTAAGTTTCTAGAAAACAAACAGCAAACGATGATTAATTAGTCAATGTATTTGACTCAGACTTTGGCGCAGACTTGGACATAAATAAGAAACGTGTCTCACACAGACACGAGAGGGATATAAATATGATAAATGACAGACAATCGAAAGACGGCCAAAAGTTGCAAATTAAATTACAAAAAATAAACAGAAACGAAGGGGAACGTTGTGAGCCGCGTCTACCGCCGCGGCTGTACTTTATACCCGGTACTCAGTCAGTATATATGTATGTGAGCTTGTAATAAATTACATTATTACATGTTCGCAAAAGGGATAAATTTAGTTTTAGCCAAAAAAGACAAAAAAAATTAAGTCAACCTTTTCGGAGATTTATATATATTATTTCCATTTTTGTTTACATACGTTTTTTACATCTGTCTTTTCTACATGTCTAAATCTACTTCCTACATATACATACACGGCTGTGTGCGAGAGAGAGAGGGAATGAGTCTGCGGTTGGGAGGCCACTGAAATTTCATTTGTTCCTTCTGACTATATTTATGATCCGATCTGATCCAGATTCAATACTCTGATAGATATGGTCATTTTCTATGATTCTGCGTTTTTGGTTTTCCCGTATCTTTAAAATTGTGCATGCCACAGATTTTCGTCTTTAGAGTGGGCGGAAGGGGGCGGGGCGAAATTTTAAAATACACTTGTAACAGTGCAATAGGACAGGAGTCTGGATACAAAATTGTGTTCCTCTAGCTTTTATAGTCTTTGAGCTATAGGCGCTAATGAAGACGGACAGACGGACAGACGGACGGACGGACGGACGGACAGACAGACATAGCTATATCGACTCGGCTATTGATGCTGATCAAGAATATATATACTTTATGGGGTCGGAAACGCTTCCTTCTGGGTGTTACACACATTAATTTTTTGCACAAATCTAATATACCCCTTTACTCTTCGAGTACCGGGTATAAAAAGATATATGCCTAAGCTGAGAATTTGGTTTCAGTTTCAGTTTTTCGGTTCAGCCTTGAACCCCGCGTCGTTCTGTGGGTCTGTTCTGTTGATTACTTATTTATCATCCTACTGTCGGAGCTAATTGATTTTTAAGCAATTCTGGATAAAAGTAACAACAAAATCTTGACTAATTCTAGATACAAATAAGCTTGCGGCGCCAGTTGGAATGTTTTTTGTTTCTTGCGATTAATTATGTCTGTCGGGGAGCCTGCTCTGAAATAGATAAATCGCATCAAGATCATAGGAGTGGGGATCGCTTGTAGAGGAAGCTAAGAGTGAAGCTGGGAATCCATGTTTTTATTCCATGACAAATGAAGTCACTAAGTTCTAAGGTATATGTTAAGTTTGTTCCCACAAGTTTTTAGTTCTGGTATCTGATTGATTGGTTGCTATAAAAACAGACACAACAAGACTTCATTTGAATGGCAATTAAAATGATCTCCTCGCTCATACGACACTCATCCTTCACTTCATGACCTCCCCCCTGCTGGTCGCAAGCCAATGTGCCCCTCCTGGGGCACGTGTCAAGCCATAACCCACTCCCACGCACATCCGGCCTGGCCTTGCCACTGTAGCGGCTCTTGTGATTTTCAATTCAAGTTCGTTGCCTAAGTCTTTCGTTTCATCAACCGCCCCCGACCAACGCGAATGCTCTAATTTCTCGCTAAAATATAATTCGCTGGCTAAAATCATAATTATGAATATCCATAACTTTAATATTTGACAAACGCTTGACATCGCCTTGACGTCAACCAAAATGTTTAAAAATTATATTATTTTGAGATTGTTTGGCTGAAACACTTGACAAAACTTTTAGCAAGAGTTCTTCAACGACAACGACAACAACGAGTTGGATTTAAGTGACTTAAGTGTGTCAACCAGACAATGTCAGCAGAGAGTCAGCAGATACAGCAGCAGCAGACGTGCAGAGGCAGAGGCAGCTTCATTGTAAGCTCCATCCAGCACTTGTGCTTAATTTGCCTGAGCTGAGCAATCAAGTTGCTTGGCTGCATTCTGAATGTCGCCGCATGACTAAGCAAAAGAAGTCACAGCCACTGGCCAAGGCCCCAGCCTCAGCCTCAGCCTCAACGCCTCACAGAGGTGGCCCCACCAATGTCGCCCCAGATCAGACCGCACTCAAAGATCGATGCGGTGCGATGCGATGCTATGCAGGATTATCCAACGCATTGCATAAGCGACGCTTCAAAGTCTCAATTTGCATAACTTATACATTGATTAACACAAGAGCGCCAAATTAATGCGATCGGCCGACTAGGTGGAGAAAAACTTTCTACACTTAGCAGCTGAATCTCATAAATTTACAACAAATTTGTTAATTAAAAGTAGGCCTACACTCCCCCGGCCCCATGCCACCACAAACGAACGAGCAGAAGATCAACGGAAGCATCAATAAAATTAATTGCAGGCCTACAGCGGCTACGCCTTGGAAATTATGTAAAGTTTTTGGCCTTTTGGATGGGATGGGATGCCCACGCTGGAAATTATGTCAATGCTGTTAACACAAAAAGAAAAGAAAGACACAGACACAGATACAGAAATAAAGCAGTGAAAAAAAAATAACGCCAGACCGAAAACGAAAATAAAATCATGATTGTGTAACCGTTCCAAAAACCACCTGGCACGACACACAAACATACTACTCGTCGTAAAAAGCGAAAAGACTCTTTGTGTGGCAGCTCTGACGGCGGCTGCTGCTGCTGTCTCTTTGGGGATCGCTTTGGCTTTCAGCTCGAGACTTTGGCATCTTCCCCCGTGCGAAGAGAGTGAGAGAAAAGAAAGTGAAACCTCGTATAAAAAAAATTGATTTTTCATCGGGCCGCGAGAGTCGCTGTGCAAAGAAATCCAATTCGATTCGATTCGATTACATGACCGACTGAGAGACTGTCTTTGATCACGCCTCGATCAATAAATATTAATGTCCATATATCTCTCTATTTAATCAAATGGTTGCTTCTTTCGCTTTGGCTTTGTGATAATGCAAATTCTTCTCAAAAATACGAGTAGTTTTCATAATTAATACACTGTCCCAAGGACCGGACGAATGGGGAAGTGGCATCGTCGAGCCATCAGCCGACTCCGACTCTGACAATCTTTGACTTCCGTTGACGCTTCGCGCTGAACCCGAGCCGACTCGACTCACGATGAGTAGTAGAAAATTCGTGATTAATGATCCTCGGCCCAGCATAACAGCCGAATTCCGTACAAGCCATAATTTGGCTTAATGGCCATCTGCGTTTTACTGCGTGTGTACTCGCAGTAGGCCTTCTCGGAGCTCCAGCTCTTAGAGCTTGAGGCTAATGCATAAATAAAGCCATAAGTGCAACCAAAAATATGCGACACAAAACATGTTTCAAAGGTCATACATTTTTGGCATTAAATGACGTATGAAAAATGGATTCATAAATTAAGAAATACATATGCACAAATTTAAAAGTATTTTTCGTATTTGAATGCAAACTGTTCAGGTTTTGGTATATATATAAGAAGAAGTGGAATACCTGAACAGAAATGTATTGAAGTTTTTTCAAAACTTTAAGATCTATAAAACATTGCAAATTATTTTAATATTTCTGGGATTCCAGTCACAAGCATGCGAAGAAGAACGGCAGGAAGAAAAGCGAACAGCAAGATACCGAGAATGTGCGTGTGAGCAAGTCGCAATTGCGAAAATGAGATGAACGCTATGAAAGGATAACTAAGTCAAAATCAGCAGAAAAATTAAAAAATCTCATAAAAAAGCCACTCGATATTAATGATACAATTTTTAAAAAATGAAATACTCCTGCCTCACGAAATTGTTACAAAATTATCTGAACCACTGGATACAAGGAAACATCAAATCAAAAAATATAAAGGACACGCAGCACTACTTTCAGAAGTAAATGGCGTAAAAATTCACTTTAAAATAACACTCACAACTTAATCATACTATAATTTGAATAAAAACTAATTAAGGACTGATCAAACTCACCATAAAATTAAACTAAAAATCATTTGTTGCTTAATCATTTTGAAGCAGTCGGCTGCTGCCTCGGCAACTCTCTTTTCTGTGTTTTTTTGGGGGTTGTTGGTTGGTTTAAATTAAACGACTTAATAATTTATATAGTTAGACTTATTAGCTCTTTGTTAAACAAAATAAATAGATTTAAATTATATTTGGCACGTTTTGCAAATTTGTTGATTGATATTTTAAATAAATATTTATAATTTTGGGATTGGATATTCTTCGAAGGTGAATTTCAGTTGATCGTGATCGTGTGGTTTTTGAAAGCACTCGGCGAAGAATTTACCAACGGACGTGGTCGGACGGAGTCGTAGTCGGAGTCGTCTTGCCAAAGAGATTGTAACCGATGATGTATGCTATGATTTGAATCCTTTCGGTAATTAGCATAACGTTGGCAATGCAGAGCACAGCATTGACCCGAATAGCAAAGCGACGAGCCTATTTTGGCCAAAAACGAAGCGGCCAAGCGACCAAACGACCAAGCGACAAACTGGGGTAAGACAAAACGCCGTGCACACGTCTCGATACGTGCGAACGCGCCAACGAACTGACAAACGGAGTTCGAAAATGAAACCGAAAACGACAACGAAACCGAATTGAAAACGAAAACGAAACCGAAACCAAGACAGACTCAGATGCTCAGACTCTGTCTTAGACCCAGACCCAGACTCTGACTCTGACTGTGGCAGAAGCAAAAACGTATCTGAAAGCTGCCAGCCCCGATGGCCGGGCTTAAAAGGCAAAGCACAGAAACGCCAAAACGGATCTGCTGTAAGCCCCCCCGTACGAAAGAGAGCTTCGGCGCTTGAAGCGTCGTCACCCCAGCAAACCGGTAGCGCCATGTCGAAGCTGCTTGCCGGCTCTCTGCCGGTTCTCTCTTGGCAAACACCAAAGCGTCTCTCTCTCCCTCTCTCTCTCTCTCTCTCTTTCTGTGTATCTCTGATTCTCTCTCTCTCTCTCCTTTCAAAGGGGAGAAAGTAAGAAATGATGCGACTGGCATACACTCCGCTACACAGCATGGGACCCCATGGACATTGAAACACATCCACCATCCCCCAACCACTATCCACAGACAAAAAATCAGGCCAAAACTCATGCTTTTGTTTCGCTTTGCGGTCAGAGGCAATTTTCGGCCAATTTTACTTGGCCCACACACACACGAACACCATCGCAGGCTTTGTTATTACATCTTTTTTTTAACACCTTTTGTCTGCACTTTTGACTTCAAATCAAAAGCATCTTGTGAAAGGAGTCACGCGCTTTGTGTCTCTCTTATTATTTTTGAAATTTGCGAATAAAATACAGAAAAAAACACAAAGACTGCAAGTGAGGAGGCAAATATTTATTGCTGGCAATGAGCCGAGAGGAAACAAGTTTCATCTCATTGTGAGACGAGTCTCGAGACAAGACTCCATTTGCTGTCGGGTCTCCCTCCTGCTGTGATGTAAGCGCCCAAAACCACATTACCCAGTCCCAGACCCCGAATCTCAGACCCAAGTACCAGTACCAGTCCCAGTCGCAGTCCCAGAGCCCAGACCCCATCCCTGTCTCCATTCCAATTCCAGCTGAAAAGGTCTCTTCCCCATTGTGCAATCCATTCAAGTATTCAAGTATTCAACTATCATCTATGAAAAAAGCGAATTAGAAACCGAATGCAACTTATCAGCGAGAGGGCATCCCCCGCCACGACCAGACCCAGACATCTCTGGGGTACATCTCTTGTCGGCCAAGTTAATTATCTGGCCAAACATTTCGATTAGTGTCGGGGCGCTAAAATGCCAAGCAAACAGGGACGACAGGTGGCGCATGTCTGCCGGCCATAAATTGGATGGCTAAATGTCATCAAAAAGAGGCTCATACCATAAACCCACCTCCCAAAAAAAAAACCTACATACTCGTACGAATTCGTCAGACACTGGAATTGCTAATTGAAATCAGCCAAAAGTATTTAGACCTTCACGCGAATTTACAGTAATACTCGTATTTTGAAAGTGAAATTTGTCAATTGATTTTGCAGGTCTTAATGTCATTTATAGAGATACTTCTTCTATAGAAATCTGCAGCTCAGAATTATGATATTTTATAAAAATTCGAAGACTGATTAGCACCTTGAATTTGTTTGAAGTGATTCATGGCTTAATCAATTCTGATCAAATTTATATCGTACATAAAAATGATATAATCCGAATGGCAATCCCCCAAGTTTTATGGCGAAATGTTTAAGCAAACTAAAAGATTTCCTGAGGAAGGTTTAGTGGGAAAGTCAACTTCTTTACAGTAGAAAATATATTGAAACTTCAAATTAGTCAAGACCTCTAATAAAGGGGTATATCCGAATGGTATTCCCCTTAATCGATATAAAGATGCTGCCGGAAAAGCTGCATAAAAATTTTTAAGTATTTCATAGAGTCATAGCCTTATAGGCCTTGATCACATTTGTTGGGTAGATATGAATATGATCGAATGGGAATTCCCAATTTTCCTAATTCCTAAGACCATAAATGTTATTCCAAACAAAAGAAAAAGCCTCCTCCCTCATCTCATTCCCCCGTAGAAAGTGCATTCTGTCAAGACTTGACACCCCTTCGTTTTCAGTCATTTTTTTTCGGCATAATTTCATCATTAAACATCGAAAAACGAAAAATGTTGTGTTGATTTTGCTGTAGCCCCCGGAGACTCGGAGGCAGGCATGCAGGTCAATGTATTTATCAAGAGCTGGAGCTCGAGAGATGCGCATTTTGATTTGCATAATCTCACATTAGCTGGCATTATGTTTTCCTCATTTCAATGATGATGATGATAGACAACCTTAACTTTCCAATCAATCAAGGCACCCGAGCAGAGGAGGAGTGCATGGGCACAAATGTAAATGCCACAACATTTACACACCTGAAGCCGGTGTCGTTTCTGTTTCTGTTGCTATATGTGTGTCTGTGTGTGTGTGTGTGTGTCTGTGTGTGTCTTCATGGCTAATGGACGCCCCTCACATGACCTTGCGATGGAGGGGGCCTTAATTTGTCACCTCTGTTGACCAAAACATACAAAATCTGAGCTGAAATTACATTTAAACGACCATTTCAGCTGCCGCTCGCTTAATTACAGCTCACACAATGACATCCGCGTATCCGTGTATCCGTGTATCTTCAGAGATGTTTCTCAAAAAACGAAATACCGAAAACTAGCATCACAATATGGCATCACGTGCTTAATGCTAATCTTTGGTTTGGCTTCGTTTCTTTTTTATCTTTTTTTTTGTTTTCTTTGCTGCTGTTTGTCTTTGTGGTTTACCCCCTGCTCTGCAGCCGGACGACACTGCTGCGACGACGGTAGTAACAGGAACCGAGCCCCGGGCCAAGCTCTGATTAAAAAAAACATTCAAAAAAGTATCCAAAAAGTTGTTTGCTTAGTTTTGCTATACCCTTACAAGCTATGGGGGGTAGTATAATTTTTATTAGAACTTTACCAGACAGAGCAGTAAGCATTTGCTTTCATGTAGACTATGTCCAAAACCTTTAGGTTCTGTTCTGCAGAAGGTATCATTCTTAGGAATTCATGAAATTATAAGATGGCTCTCTTCTTTTAGATCCAGGGATCTGTTTATAGTCCATCTTTGAAGAGCATAGCACTCCTTTCTGCGGTGGAAATCGAAGGCAAGAAAAGCCTTTATTGTTTCTCAAATATACCTTTTGTCATTATGACTTCTCTATCATCAACGTTCAATATTTAAGGGTATCAACACCTTCAGATCCCATATGCTAACCCAGCCCCTTCCTTTCTTGTTTGTTTGTTAGTTGCTGCTGCTGCTGATGTCGCTGGGTTTTGGTCAGACTCATGTGATCTGAAGTCGAATGGCGGCGAATGGCGACGTGTTTTCGTAAATAATAATTAATAAATGCAATGGAGTCGCATATAAACCTTATATTACTTTCGGTCTTGGGCCAAACACTTGCTAATTGTCAACACGGATACTCAAAGCAAACCTCGCGGTATGCATGTGACCCCCACACCCAATCCTCAGTCAGTCAGCTGCCAATTGTCGTATTCAAATTAGAGGGAATTTTCGGAAGAAGCCGGTTCTCTTATGTGGGATTTTTGTGCTGTTGGAATTTGAAGGGGTTTCTTAATCATAAGAGCCTCTCCATATCATAGAGCAGCGGCCACTGGTCAATGGCCAATCTTCAGCCTCGAGAATTTCGTGTGCCTGGCACTAAATATTGAACTTTTAGTGCTCTTCAAATGGCGTCAATATCTGCCACATCTCGAGGTCCGGTTCGAAGCATTACGTAAAAACAGACTCGAGCAAAGATAAATAAAATATCGTTTAAATGATATTTGAAAACCGTATACAAAAACCCACAGAAAAAAAAAATACAGTAAAAACTCCTAAAACGCTAGTCAAAAAGCTGCCTCCGAAAAGTCGCTCAAGTGTTGGATATATATTGTTCACGTTATTTCAAACACATTTCAATGGCTTAGGGAGGCGGGGAAAGGGTGTACCGTGCATCGGTAATATATGTACAATTAAAATTAAAATTTTACAATTTATAATCGGCAAACACAAGACAAACGGCATCGGCAAACAACAATTGAAGATGCCCCACGGGTCCGTCTCGGCTCCTCTCCCCGAGACTCGGTTCAACCGGTTCGTGCTACGACAACAAATATTCGCACTTGAACCCTCCACAAGGTGAGGCGCAGGCAGTGAAAGTATTGGAGACAATAATATACTTTTAGATGACATAAAAGATACCACTACGACCACAATATGTAAATGTCGAGCCCGGTAAAAGAAGACCTATAAAGGCATTGACTAGTTGACTAGTTATTGCCGATTATTTAATGCCAACGCATTAGACGTTGAGCCGAAGTTGTTGCTTGAAAGGGGAAAAATAATGCTGAAACAAGAACTTTGGGGCATGGGGAAAACTATAAATGGCTAAAGAATTTCTCTGGAATTATTTTTTTTGCTAAAAAGGACAGAGTAATACTTTTAACTGGAATTCTAGATGGAATTCTAAGTTCCAATACCTTCCAACTGTATTTTCGGTTCCTTTGTTCTGTAATTCCACTCCAAGCAATTGCATAATTTCAGTTCTGTTTTCTTTTAAGCCAGACAAGAAAAGAACGTGCTTTGTGTGGGTGTTTTATGAGCCGGAGACGACTAACACTTCGTGATTGTTGATTGAGCCGGCAACAAGCAAAACACTCCGCACAAAGGCGACTCAATTGGCATTTTTCGAAGCTGTTTATTTTTTTTATTTTAGCTATTTCCCCATTTCAGCTTAATTAATTGACACATAAATTATGAATCGAATAGAGAGATAATGAGCTGATTGATCAGGTGTAAGGGGAGACATATTTTGGTGTAGGGTTAGAGGTGTTTGATAGAGTGAATATAGAGAGGATGGCCGATTCGGTTTAAGATTACTGAACATATCATTCAATTAGATAAATTAATAATTTCTTATAAGGCTGTCTATTTTATTGTTTAAGTTAAGGTTTTATTTAAATTAAATTTAAATTAAATATTTCCTCCATAGAGTTTGATGAATTAGTTCTCAGAAAGGGTTATGTATCTGTCTATAAATATGTAAAATATTCAAAAATTTTGAGGATATTTTAAAAAATATTAACCAAATCTAGCCACTAAAGAAACCAGGTAGTTACCATGTGGCATCAGTTAAAGTAAAAATTGATTTTATATCGCCATATTAAATCCAGAAATTATGCTTGAAATTGATTAAGTGGCAGAATATTGTTTGCTTCCTAAAAGTATGCAATTATTGTCGTACAACGACGAGTATGGAAAATTGTTGCATACTTTTAACGGCAACAGTTGGTGTACAAATGAATGTACCATTTATTTGAGCTCTGAGTTTTTTATAGTGAAAAATATTCAATTTGCGATCTTAAAATACATAGGTATATCACAATTTATTACCACGTGTGACTATACAACACTTACAAACTATTTAGCAACATTTATGGCTTAAGTCTCCTACAAACGCTTTTTGCTTCCATTCAGTTTTTCCGTCACTCCTCCGGGGGTGGCCCACCATTTGTGGGCTCTCTTGAGCATACGCCAGGGCAGCCAGATGGCTAGGAAGGCACCGAGCAACAGGCATCCGATGATGTCGAGCAGCAGATACTGATAGAGGGGTAGGAAGGCGCCGTGCGACTTCAGATGCCGGGCCCCCCGATGCCGCATAATGTACTCGATCCAGAAGGTGGCCTCATCGAGCGGATGTATGGGATTATCGCGGAAGCGCTGGGAGACCTCCAAGGCACTGCGCTTGTATTGCGGCTCGAAGATGAGCGTCTCCACGTTCCGCACGAGGTCATCGACTGTCAGTTTGGAGAAGACCAGGGATCGGGCATAACCCTCCCGCACTGATTTAATCGTGTTCCTGTGCTGATCCCCATAGAGGGGAATACACAGCATCGGCACGCCCCAGTAGATGCCTTCCTGGGTGCCAAAGATCCCTCCGTGGGTGATGAAGAGCTTAACATTCGGATGGGCCAGAATATCATTCTGTGGCATCCACTTCCTGATCATCACATTCGAGGGGAGCTCTCCAATCGAGTCGTTCTCGTACTTCCAAATGACTTGCTGCTTCAGCTGTCCAAAGGCCTTGAGGATCAGGGCCGTTTTCTCTGGCGGCATATCCGTGCTCTTCATGTAGGAACCCAGACTGAAGTAAACCACCCCATGGGTGGCCTTGTCCAGGAAGGTTTGCAGATCGTCGGGCAACTTCTTCGCGGGCTGAATGTGGGCGCCTCCCACGTCAATGAGACCAGGCATGCTGGGTCGAGGCAGATCCACGCTGCGATGACTGTTGATCAGCATTAGAGAGATGTTACGCTCGAGATCATGCACATGGGGCAGGGAACCTGAAGGGCAGAATAGAGTACGCATTAGAATAGATATCGATTGAGTGTTTTAGAGACTTACCATTGATCACTCCCTTGAAATACTTCTCCGCCATTTCCTGCATTTTGGGGAGATAGAACCACCGCCTCATCACCGCATCGTACAGCGATATATAGGCATTATAGGCACGCTGACTGAAGGTCATCTGATCCGTGTGCGACAGCAGGAGATGTGGTATCACTGACCATGGGGTGAGGATGCCCATGGCATGATCCATGTTGTCTGCATAGCCCATGGTGCCAATTGTGACCACGGGACAGTTGAACTTCTTCCCGAACATGAGGAAGGCCTCGTGGAAGAACTGCTCTAGGATTACCAGATCGTAGTGATCGTCCTTGCTCTCGATTAGCTTCTGCACCTTTGCATCCTTGAAGGCATGCTCCGTGGTCATCAGGCCAATGGTCCACCAAAGCTGCAGATTCTGGAAATCGCTGGCAAACTGCATGCTAAAGATGTTTTTCTTGGGAACTGATTGCAGAACACAGATCTTCAATGAGTATTCCGCTGTCTCTGAAGGTATCCATAGTGTACTCACAATGCTTGGGTATGTCAAAGGATGGACTGATGATGATCTCAGTGAGATTCTCGTGGGGCTGCTTGGTGGGATGATTGTTTACACTCGTCACGTGGTGTCCCTGCCGTAGAAGATCCCGCTGAAAGTGCTCCAGCCAGAGCCAATGGCTGGGTGCCGGAAAGGGTCCCATGAACAGTATCCTATAGGTTTCCCCCAGCCCGGGCAGACCGAGCAGACAGAACATCATCAGGAATTTCCACTGCAGCTGCGTCTCCATCTGCTTCAACATGATAGACAACAATTAACATCGACAATTAAAATGTCAGACGGAGAGGCTTGAGAAGCAGCGTAATTTGTGTCAGATTAGCATTGGAATTGGCTTTGGTTTATGTTCAATATACGATTTCAATATTTGCATAAAACAGATTGCCTTTTTCCAACAGATGGAAGGCTAATTAATGACACTAGTAGTTGAATGTAACTTTGAGTTAGGCAAATGAGCGTTTGCTAGGCATGAAAAAGGGAAAACTCTATAAGGAAACTCTATTACAAGTGTGTGAAAAATTACCACATTTTTTATGAATATTTCCCTTAGCTAATATTGAATTTATTAATGTTTCGATTATAATTATAATAATCCCAACATCACACCTGTGCTAATGGTTCTGTCTTACTGGTTTGTTCACTTATTTGTACATTTGTTCTTTTAATGAATGATTTCAATTTGATTTAAGAATATTTATGCATAGTTTTTTTAAACAAAGAAACAACTTTTGATAGACATTTGACACAATATGTTATAAAATTATTATTGTATTTCCAAGAAATCTGTTTTCCATCCCACTCATGTTTTCTTGCATTATTTGAATACTTTTTCACTGATAGTCTAATTCCAGATTGAACTCCAAGTATCAAACGAACACACCTTTGGCTTTCGATCTGTTTGAAATGCAGCAAGTTAATTTCATCATTTTCTAATTAACAATTAATATTGGATTCGATTTGTAGACCAGACAGCATTCTTATTGGTTTACGCCTCATTTAAATACTATGTATGGTGTATGTAGGTCTCCACTTATATACCATAATAAAGGTGTTTTTCATTTAATAGTCTCTGGACTGTTTGGCTAGACATGCTATCAAAGATTTTGCTCTATTGTTTGTTTACACTTTTCTAATCTTTCACTTTTCTTATCAACGTCTGTAATGGGTCGGTTAGGTTTATTTTCATTTGTTTATTCGCCAGGGCTTGAGATATTTTTCGCGTGGAACTTAAATAAAATGGGATTTAAATAAGCTTAATTTAGCATTATGGCCTCTGACTTCTGCTCTGAATAAATTGATATGAGGCGCTAGCTGTGTGTTTTCTTATACCCCTGGCAGATTGTGTGATATACTGAAAAAGTTTAAGTATTTTAGGCTCTAAAGTGTATTGTGGAGTGAACGAACTCCGAAAAACGGTTTAAAAATCTAGCAATCGGCCAGTTAAGAATTGTTTCTCAGTAAAAGTAAATGTCTTTGAAATACTACAAAAATTTGGAATCGTAGTAACCCATATTTGATGTTAATCTAAAAGAGACAACGCCAAACGACGATATTAATTCCAAGATAATTGGTATTTTTTCAACTTTATCAATAGTTAACTGGTTTCTTATAGATATAATTCTATAAGTAAGTAATATCCACAAGAATCAGGTAAAAATAAACCTATCCATTTGGTATGTACATACATATGTATTAGGGCTGTTCAATTTTTTTTTCGCAATAGGCGTTTACCAGAATTCTAAGAATTTTTCACCAAGAAAATATGTGTTTAAAATGAATTCCTAGCTCGCGCTGAAGATTTCAGGTTGAGGTATTTTAAGTAATTAAAGGCACTTTAAAATACATTTGATACCGTTTTTCAAGCCCGCTCTGTTAATTAATAATAATTTGTGAAATTATTTAACGATGTGTTATAGTAATCAAGCAGTGCAGGCGACGGCTTGAAAAACGGAATAAAATGTATTTTATCTATTTCGTGAAATCGAAATACATTGTACATGCATATATGTACATATGTGTATTTTTTCTGATCGAATTTATTTATTTATACATGTTTACTCTTGCATTGTTCTCCATCAATTCTTTACGATTCTGTCGTTGTTTTGCTTATGTTTTTTCGCTCTATATTGAAAGCCAACTACTACTGGATTATAAGTAAAACCTGCTGTTCGTCAGATGTCATTGAGACGTGCTGATAAATCGCATGTGGAAGTAAATTTTTGTCATCGCATTTCGCATTGCATTTCGCTCATATAATTTACTGTTATAATTGAAATTGAAAGCTGAATTGTTGTTGCAGTTGCTTCCATTAGCTATTGCTATGGGGGTTTTTTATTATTGCTGTTGGAATTCACCAGAGAAAAAATATGTGCTAGTATCTGTGTAGGTTTTCTTTTTATGGATTTCCACCAAGGTTTCGGTGTACACGTAGTGCTGTTAAAACATAATTGTGTCGTAATTTGTTTAATGTTTGCCAGCTAATTGTTAATTTTGTTGAAATTAAAATTATTTTATTACAAGGCAGTGAGTGGGAATGTGTTTAGAGATTTCGTAATTCGAAGAGATTTTGTAGCTTTTATCTGAGCCAAAAAGTCGTCTGATCGATGGGCGTGAGCTTGGCCGAAAACGGGTTAAAGGTAAAAGTGCTTTGAATGATAAATGTGAAAGGGGTTTCGTGGTTAGGCAATAGTTTGATGATTGTTTCGTTATAGTTTCTATTATACCATTTAAATGAGTTCAAACAATTAATGATATAATTGTTTTTTTCCTATAAATTTGCACAATTTATGGCCCTTTACAAGTGGCTTTTAACGAGTTAAATCAATCTCAGAAAATGCTTCAATAAATAAATTAAAATTGTTTAATATTATTCACTTTATATTTGCATTTAGTATTGACATTTTTGCGATGTGGAACAATTAAATAAATTGTGTTAAGTTTAGGCTCTAATGAGAGTAATTTTTAAATATACCTTCATCAGGTACGGACTATAGTATTTTTTCTACGAATACTTCCCAGTAGAGCCTTTAAAATTGCTGTTACTAAATACACAATTCTGTGTACATATTTCACCAAACACAAGATTATATTATTTCAAATTGTTCAAAACTTTTATTACTTGTATCATTTATCTATTTATTTGATTGTTTTCAGTCTGTCTTGAACAATTTTATTTTTTGTACCTAATCAAATGTTAATCACCTTTAATTCGTTGAGCAATTCACTTCACTGAAAAATATCTAACTATCACCTAAATATATATACTAATATGGTTCCTTTGTGCGACAAAGAAAATTAACACTTTGAAAAGATTCAAATTCAAAAATTAGCGCGAATCGCGACCGCTGGGCACCAAAGTGCAGTTATCACTGAGACTCGGAGGCACGAAGGCGTCCCACGAACCCGCGACCACCTCAACACTTAATCAGTCGCCGTCTCCGTCGCACTCGCAGTCGAAGTCTCTGCCGCAGCACCACACAAACATTAACAAAAATAAATAAAAAGCTTAGCTACAGTACAATCCGTATCTGAATCCGTGCTTGTGTGTGTGCAAGATTTGAGGGGGTTTCTGCAGCCCTGGCACAACGGCAGCGACACAAACGCAAATCAACCTGAGCATGGGCGCTCATTGTTTGTCATACTCTTGGAGAGGGTGTTGGAATTGTGATAAGAGATTTGAAATGCGAAAAAGCGAAGGAAAGGTGACAGAAGGAATATATTATAATTGTGTACTAAGCAAAACTGATTTTTAGCTGCAAGCAGTATGCATAGTAGGTGGAACGGCAACGATAAGAACGCTATATCTTATAGCTCCCATGGGTACAATCGTGCACAAAACAAGTTTTTGATAGATATATGCTTTAGTGCAGATAATACAGAAGAATACTCGAAGTATTGGTGGCAGTTGTAGTTTTACATATCTTAGAGCAAACAGATCAGACTCCATTTTCTTTCTCAAATTAGTACGCTCTAAATCGTATTTTCATATGATATTTAAAATTAAAACTTAATCGTAACTTTTTATTTCACAAAGCTGCATTAGAAACATACATCTGGAAGGGTATCTGAGGTTTCGACTTCAGTAGCTGCCATATCTGGCCTGAGAGCTGCTTGCTCTGGCACTGTCGACTGTGCACTCGTATGTGGCTTTGTTAATTACAATATTGTTACAATTGATTGCAAAGTGTTGCCAAAATAATTGTTGGCCTGTCAATGAGGTGAGGGATAACCCCAGCAGATGTGTGTACGTTGGTATGATTGAATCACGTGTCGTTCATCAGACGAGAAGTTGAACAAAGAAATTTGAATGCGAAGTAGAATTTAGCAATGATCTTATCAAAACAAAATTAATAAATAAATTAGAGTACGAATACACGTACACATGTTTGTAAAGAAACGCATTTAGACAACAAATAAACTGGAATATTCTTGCCAAAACAGGAATTTCGACTGATAAATATTCTATAATATTTCATGAGAGGCAATCAGTGGAATTTAAATATATATTCTATATATTATATGCAACACCATTTAGAGAATAAATTGATATATTCTAAATGTATACAACTATTTTGTCCACTACGAATATTCCCCTTTAATTTTCTAATAGTTTCAGGATGCATCAACCATTCTATTCTATAAATCAACAGCAGAAAAATCACCAAATTATTGAGAACAATTCCAGGATACAATGCCAGTGAGTACACGCGGAATCAATCACGACTTACTTGGGGGAAAGTAGTATCATCAATTGTGGGGTTTACCATGCAAATCATTTACAGCATTTCCTTGTTCATCAGAAATAAGACAATGAACTCCATTGGCATTCAATTACAACTTAAGCGGGTTTCTTTTACAAGTACAAGCGGAAACGATTGCCGACATTTTTTTGGCGTGAAAATTACTTTTAACATTAAAAAAGTATTATTTGTGCATTCACCTTGAGGGCGGTCAAGTTCACATTACTGATAAGAACAAATCCCAAAGCCACATCATTAAATTATAATTAATGTTTGTTAACTTTAGCTGTCAGCAAGCCCAAAATGAAAGGAGAAAGACCAAGTGAAAGGGAAAGGGAAAGAGATAGATAACGCGGGTGTGAGCAAATGACATGAAATTTGCCCCTTGTGAACATGCAACAAATTAAGGAAATCAAACAAAGTAACAGAGACCAAAACAAAAAAGAACATTGTAGATAATAATTCGACTAAGAGATACCCAGTACCCATAAATCTGTTCAACTTAAGGGAAAATAAAGTATGGTAATACCTTTCATCGGGAAGACTTTCGATTTTCGAATGGTTCATAATATAAGCTCCATATCCTGAAAAATAGCAATATCACACGTATATCTCGATTTGGAATTGGAAACAATGTGATGTGTACGTACTCCTGTTCCTTCCGAACACAACATACCCTCTTACCTCACTCGTAGCAGGGTACAACAACTCCAAAAGTCAGCCCAAAAAGGGAAAACACAACACAAGATGCCGAAAACATTTCATTGAAAATTGGCACGCTTCAATGAAGCGAGGCACCACCAAGACCAACAGTCGACTCCAGTTCCAGTCGGAGCAGGGCAGGGCCTGGGTTTGGGCCTGGGCATGGGCATGGGCGTGGGCGGGCACCCAAGTCCCGGCAACGATGATGGACGACCATGCCCCGGGCGTTGTTTGATGGCAACTCAAGACATGGCCAAGAACGGCACTTTTGATGCAAACGATCGCCAAGACCACCACCAAAAAACAAAAAGAAAAAATGTTCATTCATAAGCTCTGAGAGCAGACAAACAGTGGACATGCTACAATGGAAATGAATTGCCTGTAACAGAATGCTGCAGAGGGGGAGAGTCACACAGAGATATGGAAGAAACAGTGCATTAAAACAGAGGCAAAATAAAAAAAAAAGATACATACTTCGAAGATAAGATTCATTTGGTTTAAGAAGCCTGACAGTCAGCAGAGGATGAGTGGGTTTTGATTTAAAAGAACAATGAAAGGATTTGGTTTAGTGGGTGAAAGATTGGCCCACAACTAGATGGATTTTACGGGAAGTATTATATTTTTTGTTTGCAAGATACTGTGAAAAAAGATTGATTTTTTCGACGGCCCGTAATATATGACAAAAGCGTTCCTAGAAGGCAAAGGCCCTTAATGAAGTTGTCCTATTCCCAATTCTGTAGCACTCTGTTGCACTGCCTAAGGGTTGCATTTTTTTTACTGTTGATTGCGGTATATTCATTGAGAACATTTAGGGATAGTTCCTGTTCCACTTCATATTACCTCATTGAGGTAATATCTGAAGTGGCAGTGACACTTTGGATTTCGTTTTTAGGTTGATTTTGAGCATTGATTGTTTTTTTTCAAAGATAAATGGTTTGAAAAGTGTATTCAATTTTTAAATATTATATTTCAATGTCTTAGTTCACATTTTCCAAAACGTTTAGTGATGTTAGCTTAATTAAACCCAATGATTCACCCGAATTGTTTATGAGGTGCCAACTGCAATTGCCAACACCCATAAACGAATAATATTTTATTCGAACCCCACACTAAAGGCCATTTGGAGCTCAAAGCCCAGCCCATCCACAGAATGAAAGAACAACCAAAACAGGAAAGTAATACAAGAGAACTATTTGTTAGTTTGCGCCAATTTAATGTTGACTTTGCACTTCAATCCACACACATCCAAATTAGGGCAAATCAAGCAGATACGCATAGAAGTGAGACCTTTTGTATCTTATTGTCTGAAGAGTAGTACCCATTGCCATTAGTTTCCATCTATCTATCTATCAATTAAGTGAACGTGCGCTTTTCCCAGGGGCGCTTTAGATAGGAGACACCATCGAAACAAAAAGATACAAGAACCAAGCCCTCAATGGATGACACTGACAATTTCCACGGAACAATGGATGAGCGTTCGATGAGCGACGATCGCGTTGCGTGGGGCAATTAAAAATTTCACCCAAATAGCAAACGTTGCGCATGATTAGACCACGGAATTCGAGAAGTACGAGGCGAATTTCATGCTCTCGACCCGCATTGGTGGAAAATTGGTTTGCCCAGCAGCAACAGTCGGCGGGTGGTCGCTGGCGACGACAGCGGAAAATTTGTCGAGACTTTGGCTCTGTACTCAATATACGAGTATGTAGTTTTATTATAGATTTTTAGGAGGAGAGTCTGAGGAGGAGATGATTGCTGTGTGGTAGGGCTGGGAATCTTGTTTTGGCAGCTGTCAATGTGTCAATATTAATTTAATATGTCAGAAGCAGTATTCAGCACAATTTAAAATTGAGTTATAATGTGACACACGAGATGATGGGCTGTTGCTGGGCCTCTCCCAAAACATGCCATTAGGGGTTGTACCTCTCACACACACACAACACTCAAGTGGTTATTCGAGGATATTCAATATCTTGACGATCAACCCTCTGACGACTGTTTTCATGTATGTATGTTCTTCTAGTAGCCCTCTGGTAGACGTCGAACAATTTGTTAATGAGCAAATTACATGGTATTTGCATATAAATACCAAGTTCATTACCTTAACAATAAAGTACGAGTATCCACACCAGAACAGTGGACACGCCCTCAAAGTGATTCACTGCCTCAGCTCCCCCATACATTTCCCAAGAATTTTTGGGAAATTCTTTCGATGATAAGGCAAACAACTATAAAAACTGTTGAAGCGTAAAAGGATGCCCCCACTGCAGTGTGGAGTGCGGTGTCGTGTATGTGTAGGTGTACTTACCATTTCCTTTGCAGATATGCATGCCAGGGTTGTCAGGTGTGCTGAAAATGCATTAATCCTTCAGGGAAACATTATTTCAACTGGGATTGGCATGTTTTTTGGAAATATCTTGCATATATCTTTGCATTTTGACTGGAACATATTTCTTTTATATGGCTTTATTTTCTCCTCGCCATTTCAGTCTTCTAGGGTTGTTAGATCTCACGAATATTACTACTCTGAAATATAACACTTATTGTTGTTGTTTGTATTTCAATAAATTATGAAGAGAAAAGTATCTACCTATTTTTTACCTCTAAAAACACATTTTTTTTAATTTAGGATTCCTCAAATATATATACACATATCTAACGGTACTTTCTAACCACAATTAAAATATTTCGAAAATGTTTAGGGTTGTTCGTGTACAAAAATTCATTTTCTTTCTTCTTAAATTCCCTGAAAAGAGATTAAAACGTGAAATGATGACTTATTAAATAGCTTTAATATTGGAAAATTATTAAAATATATTCAATATTCAGCTGGAATAGCTGAACCACTTGACAACCCTATATTAGAGCCAAACAGCACGTGTGCTGACTTTTCCCTGCATTTTCCCCATATGTATCTACAATACAGAGCATTCTCGAAAAACATTTGACTTTATGCCGTATCTGGCTTTGGCTTTATCGCCGATTTGGTTTCGAATGTTTTTTGGGATTGCAACGTGAGGGATAATTTCCTCTGCTCCTGCTTCTCCTCCTATTCCCTGCTCGTGGAGCAATTAGTAAGAGTGCAGTTTTATGTGTTTATTTTTACATATGCCACAGCTGTGTGGCCTAACCTAGATAGTCGTAGTCGCGGTCCGCCCTGCCACGGCACTCCTCCAGAACACTTTACTCCTGTCCGTCAGAGGCGGCATGCAGCGATGAAGGGGAGAAACACAAATTGTGCGTGATATGAAGTCATTCCTGTCGGCGTTATCAGGAGAGCGAGCGAGCGGCAGCCCCTAAGGGTTGCGCCGCGACGATGCAGTTGCGCCTTGAAAAGGGGCGTGTAATCGAACAAACACACAGCTCACACAGATACTCCTTCTCCACTCACAACTCGCACAAATTCATGCATCTAGGGAAAAGATACTCCCAAGTTTTGGGCTGGTTTCATAGGTGTTTTATGTGATTTTATTCCTTTAATTTATTAATGAAGTAACCGCAGCGAATTCTTCTTCGTTTTGTTGTGTGTCTGATTTATGTGGCATCTGCTGTCGGTCGGCTGGTTGGAATTTTTGATGCATGTCAGGGAGGTCGGCTGTGGCTGGGTGCGGTGCGGGCCTCCATGCTGGTGTCAAAGGGTTCATTAGCACGCCAGAAGGATATTTACACGAGCACACACATAACAAGCGATCCAACAATGCCAACAAACAAGCAGCAGGAACGCAGGAACGCAGGAACCATAAGGCACCGTGTGACTTATGTAACTTAATAGGCTGATGAAAAATGGTTAAGAGATTTTTATCACTCAACATGCAACAGACAGACAGACAGACAGCGGAAGGCAGTTGCAGCCGTGGCAAACAACATGTGGCACAAGCAATGGCAATGGCAAAGGCAAAAGGCAAAGGCGATGCCCCAGCCAAATTGTATCCACATGTGTGCCGGCCCAGGCCCCACCACCATGATGATGATGTTCCGAAATCATCAGAAAGAGCGACCGCAGTCCAAGCAGCACCACCGCCAAAACAAATTGAAAAATTTCAAGTCCTCAGCCTCTTGGCGCTCGCAATTGCTCAATCGCGGCGTACTTTCGTAGTTTCGTACTTTCGCGTGCTCGCCGCCAGCCAGAGGCCCCTTAGGTGGAGGATGGGACAGAGAGCAGCACCCATTCGATGGGGGCACACAGCAGAAGAGAAAGAGCCTGAGCCAGAGCACAGTGTCATCAGCGTTGCTCAGAGATGAGCAGAGAATGTGGGGATTAGTCGGTAAAAGGGGGGAGAATGGAACCTGCACGAGAGAGAATTCTGGGGCATACGAGTCAGTGATGCTCTTCTAAAAGGAGGAGCCGTTGTTATTCAAGTTAAAATTAAGGATAAATAGAGGACATTATATGATCATTTTATCTGGATGGATTATCACTATCACCACCAAGAAATTATATCTCAGAAGAGTAATTGTTTAAGTAAAGTAGGGTAAAGGATTTATTAAATGATGACCGAATTTTTTTAAGTACATTTATAGTTAATTGAATATAAAGCATTGGTGAGTATTATAGATATAGTACTTTTGGGAATTCTGTGAATCATACAATTCTTGGAGATCGTTAGAAACATTTCTTAGAAATCTTTTCGACACAAACGCTTAGAGATCATTTCAGCACTTTGCCAAAGACTGACAGTCTAACGAATCTAAAGTCTAATTCTGTGAGTTCTGTAAATAACATATTTCATAGAGATCTTCCTCTCATACTAACAATATTCCTCGCCAACCAATCACTGGGCTATGCCTTTGGCATCCCTTCGGATGTCTGCTCATCACTGATATCTAGATACAAAGATTCCGATTGGGCTGGCGGCCCCTCATTCGCGCATTTACTGAGCGCTGAGCGGACCGCGTCTCACAAAAGTCACTCGCGGGTGCGCCATGGAATGGCGGTGGCATGGGCATGGGCATCGGCATCGGGAAGCAACATCGGTGGCAAGGCAGCCATGAGGTCCGCTGCTGCCTCATTGGGCCTCTCGGTCTCGGCAGAGCACTGCGTGCGGAATTTTCATTTCATTTTTCGAGTTCGGTCGCGGTTTAGTCAGTGAGAAAACGTTGTCGTGTCTGGTCGTTGCTTGCCTCTCGTTCGGCCTATCGTTCGATTTTCATTTTAGTGTTGCGGGTTGCGGCAATCGTCGCGGAAAACTCTGTCCGCCCCATCAGAGTTTTCGACTCTCACCGACACTTCGTGTGTGTGTGCGTGTGTTCGGTCTTCCTTTAAGTGTTTGTGTCTCTTTCCATGAGAATGTAAGTGGAAAAGCGCGCGGCACATTAAAAATAAAAAAGAAGAAAATTTAATTTATTTTTAAGTTTTTGTTTTTCCGTCTCCATCTTTCGGTGCCTTTCGGTTCTGTCGGCACTTTTTGTCGTTCCGCCCGTCAAGAATTCCGGCTAAAAACTCATTCTGAATGGACGCGTTTGTTGTGCTGTGCGTTTTCGGTATCTTATTGGGGAAAATATGAGCATAACGAAAGATACAGATACAGCAGAAGAGCTCTCTGCAAATTGACCGTGAATATGGGCAAATGCTTCCTAAGATCCAAAACCAAATGCTAATTCCAGATAAACGGAAGTTCATGACAGAAAGTGTTCTAGAAAACCAAAAGGAAATTATAAATAAATATCGGAAATTAAAGGAATACCCACCAAGTGTAAAAAATATGTTGGCAGCCTGTCGAGGAAATGAATGAATACAATAATGAGAATTATAAATAAATGTTGGAGAAAGACAGTGCAGACTGAAATTTGTGCAAAAATAAAAGAAGAAAATAATGAATGAGTGAAAGAAAATTAATGGCAAAAATAATGCAAAATTTGTGATTATTAAAAGGGGCTTTAAACACAAGAAAATTGAATTAAAACAGATAAATATAAATTTAAAAGAAACCAATGGAACTGGTTTTTATTCGATCTACCATTTGTGATATAAATTATGAATAAAATCCTTATGAAAGTAAATCCTTGAATCCCTGAAAATATCACAACAGACTCCGATCTTATCAGAAATTAGTAGAAATTATATACAAAAATAAATAAAATAAATGTGGTTCTATAAATGTACAGATATAAAATAAAACATAAAATAACTAAATTCCTTTTTGGGAACAATGAAAATCAAATCCTGCCTGAAGACCCCCACCAAAAACTACCAACTGTCCCATGATACCCGCCTCCATGGATACAGCACTAATCAAAATCATATTTCCCTCGACATATGGCGTAGAAATCGCACCAGAGTACAACTCCATTCATCAATAACCGACGCCCGATTCCAATCATAAATCAAAGACCCCCCACCAAAGTATAAAACAAAAAAAAGAAGTGTGACTAAATCATTGGCTGCAACCGAGACTCCGGTGGACTCCGATTTCGACTGCGCACACCTCTGTCTGAAAACCGAGTTAGGAAAGCGTTTAAATCGGCGTGGGCAGCAACGCCTACCAATTTTCCCTATGAAAACAGCATTTTCATGGCTTATCAAATCAATTTCTAAAAACTTTTATCGGCAGTAGGGATGGAGACAGCGGTTTTTTGTTGGCCTTTTGTTTCGAGCCACCAAATTTTTTAATTACCATAAAGAAAGAAATATAAAAAGCAGTTTCGGTGGGTGGGGGGATAGATAGAACTTTCCCAAAGTGCATTTAGCGGCAGCTGTATCTGGTAGATACATTTATTAATTTTTATGTAAATGCTAGGCAGCGCAGGGAACACGCGTCTGTCATAAAATGCGCCCTGCCGATTGTCGCCATATAGCATATTCTTTTTCGGTTTCGGTTTTGGTTTCGTTGTCATCTGGCTGTTTCAAATTGTATTTTGACTAGCACGACGGGCTATAAAAATATTCGAAATGACAAGAACCTGGGCGGTGCATCAGTAAAAATTAACAAGCAAAATTAGCGGAGCCAACAAGACACCAGCGAACGAATGAGTGGAGTGAAGTGAAGTGGAGTGGAGAGGAGGCTGCTGCTGCCTGGAGGCTCTGCAATTGACCTCATGATGTCGAACCTGCCCGCCTGCCTCTGGGTGGATGCTGCATTTTCCCCTCGAAAATAAATGCATAAACATAATGTGCAACGGGGAGACACACAGTCGGAAAGATCGAGTCTGCGAGTATTTTTAGATATCCCCAGCGTAAATAATTCATTTTCCAGTCACAGTTGTTGACGTTTCGTCGTCGCACGAAGTTTCCTTTCCCTAGGGATCTTTTCTGTACATTTCTCCCGGGGGACAGCGCGAGTCTGTCTCTCCGGATTTGCATTCTACACTTGAAAGTGTTTCGCCCTATTTTGGGAGTACCCCGCGTTCTATTCCCATTCCCATTCCCATTGCACATGAACTTTGACTGCAGTTGCAAAATCTTAAACTAGAATTTCCACTTTAGCTGCAAGACAGAAATCTCTCATAAGCCGGCCATGGCAGGCCACTTAAGCCGGCTTCTTATGGGGCGTCCCTCCTCGCTTGGTATCCCAAAAAATACAATAAATTGTACTCAACTCCAATGCGGACACTGTGCAGCAATTTTCAGCTGAAGTGGAGGCACATCGCTGGGGCAGCAACTCAATTAAGTGTCCATAAAGTATCTAGATACGCTAATCAATGATATATACGTATATGTATATAGCCCTCAAATGCTTCAGAGGTTTCGAGCACTTGAATCTTTGCCGGGAATTATTTAGAGATTTGTTTTGCTTAACATCTTTGGCAATTAAAATAGCAAACGAATGACTTAAGAGATGGAGGACCATGTGTATAAAATTGTACGAAAAAATACATAAAAACTAAATGAAAACGAAAACAGAATAAACAAAAAGAAATCTAGATAAAGTGTGGGGGGCTAAAATGGCAAATAAAAGTAAGAGGAATACATAAAAGAAAAAACTTCGTTAAATCCTTAAAAAAAAATGTCTGCAAATAAAAAAAAATTCAAAATTCACTCCAAAATAATAAAAATCCTCTGAAATAGTTCTCAAAGAAATATTAAAAACTGAATTAAAATGAATATAATAAAACATTAAAAACATTAAACCAATGCCAAAAACACTCAACATGTATTCAAAGTCTTTAAAAAGTCTCTCCCAACGGACCATTTAAATGTTCATCATGTGTGTCATAAAAATCCCAATAAATTATAGTTAAATGCAAAAATAAAAGAGGTGTATGTGTGTCTGAAAAGTCTGATAAATGTATTTTCAATTACAGTGAAGTGCAATAGCAAAGACATCGAAAAAGGAAAAAAGAAAAGGCTAAACCCATCAGTCGCCGCCGACATCGAGCGAATGTGTTTATGATAAAACGTGAACGAAATTGAAACGTAATCAAGCGAAAGTTGGAATCAAACACATCACACGAGTACGAGAGTGTACCGATCGGAAATTAAGAGGAGCAGAGCCGCTTCAAAGGCTGTCTGTCAGTCAGTGTTCCGTTGGAGGAACTTCTGCCGGTTGCTAGTTGCCGGTTCCCCCGTTCCCCGTCTCTGCCCCCTTGGAAGGAAAACGCATGAGTTCTGTCAACGAAATGACATGCAGCATCTGTCTATGTAGCCATAGGCCCAGGACGTGATGCTGTGTCGCAGTTAGAGTCGATGCCTCCTCAGCTTCTCCACCTCCTTCGATGATGCTATTTTTATGAGGCCCCAGACTATTGCAGACCGACGACGGATGCGTGGCCCCATGAAAAATCAATTAACACGCAAAATTATTAAAGACGAAAAACAAAAACGAAATACAAAACGAAACGAGACGAGAAGAAGCTGCAGCTGAAGGAAAACTGAACGAAACTCTTCCTCGTGGTAGTGTGGCACTCGGGGTTCCGGATCAGAGAAAGAGAAGGAGGCCTCTTCTGGCAGCCCCCCTCTGGCAGAGTCTCCTGTATCTTCTTGCGACTTCAAAGCAGCTGCAACGGAATGTCGCGCCTCTGCGGATTAGGACTGCCGCCGCTGCCGCTGCTGCTGCCGCTGATGCTGGCCGTGGTGCAATTGCTCCATGGCGGCTGCCAAACTGTCGCTGCCATGAAAGGTGAGTCTCCTCGTAGTTATGGGAGCCGGGAGCCGGGATCCAGAACCAAGCCGAACAGAACGTACAGTTAATTAAATGTTACGACAGTCAGGTAGCTAAAAAGATACGCGCTACAGAATTTAATACCCCGCATAAACATGAGATTTATCATGGCAAATGATCAACGCACGATTTATGCTCATTACAAATATGGCCAGCCACGAATTGGCCGCAAAAAAAGGGGACCAAAAGCAGAAGCAGAGGCAGCAGCAGCTACCGCTGCCGCTGCCGCTGTGGCAGCCGCCAAATTGCATTTACTTTGGCTGCCATCGAAACACACATAAATAAAAGTCAAAATAAAGAGTTGCAAATGGTGCAATGCCACATACATTTTGGTGTTATCCGCGTGTGCCTCAGAGCACTCACTCTCACTGTGGAAGTGATCGACTGAAATTGTGCGCAAAATTGGGTTTGTAGAACTTCCACATGGACAGATCTCACGGATTACTCAGAAGCTCTCAGAAGTGTGGTTTCAAAGGTTGCTTTTGAAAGCTCACTTATACTAATGCAGTGTCTTGGTGGTGGGTGTGTGTGGTGTGGGGCTTACATTTATTGATAATAGCTCTCTTTTAATGTGTTTAATTTATTTTTATAGATTAACTTGAATTGAATAATTTCTTTTAGAAGCTAAAGTAAGATAACACTGAAACCCTCCAAATGGTTGAGATTAGAAATTTAAAACTAATTAAGTACCCAATGAAAACCCACCCTTAAATACTTTAAGAGCATTTTCTTTGTATATTTTCATTCGAAAACAGACAGCCTCTTGAAGAGTAACTCTTTTTAACTTTCCTTTAAACCGCAGAGTTTGACCTTTCTTTATATTCCACCGTAAGTCCCTGCCTATATACAATATTTCAATCAATTTTTGCTACAACTTTGACCAACTGGTCGCTGTCTTTGGCTGCTTCTTCCTGTCGCTGTCTATGGATATAGTTTTGCATTCGCAATGCTCCATGGTAACCCCATGGCCGGCCCATAAAATCCCACTACTTAACTACAGTGCGCCGCTGCAGTGCACTTAACGCATTTTTCACGCTTGACATTTGACTTGGGGCGCACTTTTCCCTTCTCGCTGTTGTCGTCTTTGCCTTCGAGCTGGTTGCCTTTGTCGTTTGCTCAAGTATTTGGCTGTCGGGTAGGGGTAGGGGTGGGGGACGGGGGACTCTACTCCGACTATATCTCCGACTGCGGCGTGGTCTGAGGCAGACACCGCAAATGCTATTCCAAGCATGCTCTTAATTTTCTTATATCTAGAGGAGTGTATTGTATATATATTTTGGTCTTGGCGCAAATCTATTTTTAATGATATTTTTAGTTGGCATGTGACGTCACTGAGCAGTGGGCGGGGGCTAAAGAAGCCAAGACATGAATCATCCAGAAGAGGCGCGAAATTTGTTTAATTTTTTTGTATGCTTCATTTGATTTTTAGTATATTTTATTCAAACGTGAAATGTAAATCATTTACACGCGCAAAAAACAAAAACGATGTGCCAAATTCAGTGTATACCTACTTTTGCAGATACAAACGTATCTATATCTCCATCGGTGCGAGAGCGAGTGTGAGTGCGAGTGCGAGTACGAGTGTGTGTATCTGTATCTGGTGCGCGCCATATGCTCTGCTGTGTCTCCTCTTTTGATTATTCATTTGCATTTGCAATATACATATCAACACATGCTCAATTCTCAATGCTAACTGCAACAAGAAGAAAATGCCGGTTTCGGAGATATCGAAGCTATAGATACTCTTTCAGATATGTACATTGTTCTTATGGTAGCTAAATGGGAATACGATCTAGAATCTTGATGGTACAAGAGGCTTCAAAGGAGGTTCTAGAAAAGTTGTTGCACAGAAGATATGGCTATATCTTTTCGTACTTTGTAGTCCCGCAGATACTTCCTTCAATGCTCTACAAACATGTTTTCAAAGTCGGCATACCTTTCTCTATTGGGTTCCACAAATGGTTGCATATAAAATGAGACAATTTATTTTGGCGACGACGCCGATCCACCCTCCCCCTCGCTTCTGCCTGAGTCATGAGAAAATTTGTCTTTATGACTTGTCGATTCTCAATTGTCGATCGTCGGTCGGTCGGTCGGCGAAAGGGTAAGCCTCTGGAGCCTCTGGAGAACATATAATTGAATTTTATGCGGCCCCGGAGTCTAATTAGGGTGAAAGAGAAGACATTAGCGATAGCGACACATGTTATCCCATGGAAAGGCGGCCATAAAACTGAGGGAAATGCAAAGGAAATGCCCAGGCAAATGGTTTTCTTCAATGCGGTTTTTATTTGATTTAGATTGATCTCTTAAGCCGCCCAATGGGGCTATAGAATGTGTAGAATGGTTGAGGAAACTACCAGCCTGATGAGTAGTACAACGATTATGATCAGAGAAGAAATTGAGGGAGGAATCCTAGCGGATTACTTGGTTCTCAGAAATAGATAGAAATCTACACACACATGTATGGGAAATGTGCAGATATCTGTAGAGAGAAGTGATTTATTTTCATTCAGCTAAAGTTAAGTTTTTAAAGCTAAGTTATTCTTGAGAAATAATTGAGCATATGGCCAAATATTAAGGAAAGGAAATAATTCTTAATGACAATGGAACAATTTGGAGGTAAAGATTCTATGGAAATACCACCAATCTGAGAATAACTTAAAAAAAACCTTAATGCCAAACAATTTGAAAGCTAGAGTCTTACAATTTTTGTATACCTAAATTTTAGAAAAATGTAAGTATAATTTAGTTTTTTATTTTTTAAATTTAATCTAAAATTTTCATGAATTGACCAAATGTTAATGGAAAAATATATAATACGTATTATAAAGAAAATACATCAAAATTGATGGAGAAGTTCTACAACCTCAAGAATAAATTTAATTATCATCCGTATAGAAAAGACAATTTTCAGAGACAATTTAATTATGGTCAAGTATTAAGGAAGAAGTATTAAATACTGGGATTTTCTGGTAACATTTTAAAAGAATATAGGAATTAAATGATCATGAAAAAATTACCAGTTTCAGGAAGAGTCTTAAGAGAATGAGCAGAGAAAAATAATTATAGACCAAAATTCCTAAGGAATTTTATATCATATAAATGCAAACAAAGTTAATTCAAAGTATTTCAAAATGGCACATTAAACTTTCCTTTAAAATGCAATCAATTACTGAGGAAAGTCTACTGTCTCTGACCACCCAGATTGCCAAGAAAAATCACTTAACCTATAAAGTAGAAATCAACCATTCGTCGTGGGCCATCGTCAATTGGGCCATTAATGTCAATAAACAGAGCCTCGCGGACTCGATAAATATACGAAACTGCAACTTGCAACAAAAATGCACTCAAGAGCACGTAATAAGCCCACAAATCACATGCGCCACTAATAAACTTTGACATTATTAGTGAAATGAAATGAAAACGAAGACCAGACAATAGCAGAAATTTATAAATTGCCAATGTCAGATAAATTTTTAATGAATGGCGCGCAATCAGAAACTTCGACGCGACAGCGGCCCACCAAAGGAGCATTAATTAAAAGACCAAAACGAGAGGCAAATACATACACTCGTAGAGAAACAGACATAAAATATACACAAAAGCGAATAACTATAAAGCGTTCGTAAGGGGGGGGACAACGGGCGACATATAACTCAAATAAAATAAACATCGGCCATAACATAAATATTCGCTGGCTACCTACAACATACTACATACCTCTCCCTCTGTGGACTCCGCTCTTCAGCTCCTCCCAGCTCTCTCTTTCAGCCGCTTCGAGTGGCATCAAAAATGAACATAAATTTGGCATTTGAATGGGGAGTGGGGAATGGGGATTGGGGAGTTGTGTGGTGCAGTGCTAGTGCTGCTGGTGTGGAGTGGGTGGCATGGCCAAAGCATCTGTTGCCATAATTCTTGCAATGTGCAACGTGCAACGGGCAACGGGCGCCCGCCTCAGATGTTTTTCCCCATTTTTGGTCGCTGCTGCCCGATGATGTCTCATTTGTTGCTGGCCGACATTTGGAATGACGCCTGACGTGTGGCCTCCCTCCGACTGCACCACATTTTGTTGATGCAAATTGCATTTATTGTTCAGCGTCCGCCAACTTCCTGAAAGGCACTTTTGATGCCCTCACACAAAAGCAGCCAAAAGTCTGGAATGTAAAGGAGAAAATTGTGAGCCACAAAAGGAGCAATACTTACATATTGTATCTTTGTATATACCCTGCGTTTGATTGTCTGTCTCTTCGATTTTCGGCAAAATTTTTAAGGTATTCCTCTAGAATATATAAAATAAAAATCTTCCAAAACGTAGCGTTTTGGTAGATATTTAAGCTTTAAAATAGCTTTTTACTAATGATAGAAAATGTCACATTCTCTAGCCAAATTTGTTCAATACTTATCCATGAACTATGGGCATATATGAGCATGAAATACATACCAGTCATAGGTATGAGTGATGGGCTAAGTGAAAATATATTTGTGTGTTTCTTAAGATATTTTGACAGAGATCTAGAATTTCTGTTCATTATACATATACATACCTAAAGCTATGCAGGAAACACATGAGGGAATAAATATGGTGATATTCCAATCACCATATCTTCAAGGATTCCAAAGGTGTATCTATCAAGGACTTATACACATACTATCATACATTAATATCTGCAACAGAGGCTGCACCCTTTACTTAATCATATTTTTTAAGAGTGTACAAAACTTGAGTCGGTCATTCCCCATTTTTCCTGCCGTTTTACGTATTATTGTTTAACCAACGATAACGCCTCCGCATCTTTTGTGCCGCTTTGTTTTGGTTTGAGGCACGCGCATCGCAAGAGGCGGAGGCAGCATCATCAAAAGTAGCAAAAGCAAAAGCAGAAACAGAAACAGAAAAAACAGAAGAAACAGCAGCCGTTCTCCTAATGTAGGTCAAAATGCATGGGGTCTCCTCTCGGATGGGAAAGTGTTTTTCTGTAGGTTTTCCTCTTTGACGCCTGATTGCTGCTAATTGGCGTCAAAATGGTCCACCAGCAGCCAACGCATGGCATCAATAGTTGACTATTTTGTTGCCCATTTCGCTTTGTTTGTCTGTTTATCTGGCCGTCTGCTGTTTGTCTGCCATTCGTATGCAACTGTTCCCTACATTTTCTATGTGGGTTAGGTCAATAGATACACATATGTATGTATGGATGGATGGATGTCCGTCCATGCATTAGGGAAAACCCATAAACAAATATAACACGACAAAATGTCTTCCCTTTGGAATGGTTTTGAGTGAGTAAATTCTTAAAATATCTCAGCCAGAAGTTCGGTTTCATGTTTTGACAAATGTCTTTCGAAAATAATTTATTGCACAAGCGTACGAGCGGAATTTCGAGAAGCATTAATCATGCAATTTTTACGAGGTGGGTTCCAGAACAACAAATAGGGGAAAATTATTCAGATCTCGTTCGATTTTGTCATACTCTTTGTGTAGTTTTCTCAACTCAAGAAAAAAGCACGTTCGATTGAGGCCAACAGGCAACAGCCAACAGCAAGGCAGGCGCACAAGTAATTAAGCAAAATCAAGATACAACTTAGAGATGGATCTCAATAGATAGCCAGATAGATAGATGGATGGATGACTGACTGGGGTAACCTCGACAGACGTTTGATTGACAGCCTGACAGCTGGCTAGAGGTCTGGTCTCTGGGCAAATTTGTTTACGGATTCCCAGAGATTGCCAATTGCTCCATTTATGGATAGTGTATCTCTGCAGAAAAACACACTCGTATCTGTATCTCTAAAAATTTCTTAATTTTTTCTGCTACACCCACACATGCACACATTCGTAGTGTCTCTGTATGGAGATGGCTATGTCTCCATGCCGCTGCAGGAGGCCAAAATGTCAACGAACATACGCGTCAAGTTTCGCACCAAACAGGAGAACGCCTTCCTGTTCCTCGCCGCTGGACGAACCGATTACTGCCTGCTGCGCCTCGAGAGCGGCCTCATAACTTTCAGCTATAAAATCGAACGGGATGTGGTCCAGGTAAGATACCCAGATATTCAGTCAGTCGCATCTCCATCCTCTAAGCGCTATTCCGTTTGCTACTCCGTTTGCAGTTGCGCTCCCCCAAGAAACAAAGGCTAAACGACCTGGAGTGGCACGATGTGGCTGTGCAGCGCTTTGAGAACAACATCACCCTACAGGTGGATGGCTATATAATGCGAAAACAGCTTCCTGGGGAAATGTCGGCTCTCAATATACATTTTGGCACCTTTCTGGGTGGTGTGGGGGACTTTACGGCCGAGTTTTTGAATGATGTGATTGGTTTTCGTGGCTGCATATCGGATGTGAGTGACAAGCCTCAGAGGCATTTAGTTTTTCCCTTTTAAATATCTGTATACCTGTTCCTGCAGGTCTTTTATAACAACATCAACATCATCAAGCGGGCCAAGGACCGCACGGGTCACACCACCAGCACGGGTGTATCCTGGACCTGTAGCACAGAGTTCGATGGGGGCATAAAAGATAGCATTAGTTTTCTCAAGAATGATTCGTACTCGCTGATGCTCAAAGAATCCCATGCCACAGGAGAAACGTAAGTCCTAGGGGGGTTATTCCGAGGATTGATGCTAATCCTCCGTTCAATTGCAGCCTCTCTTTGCAATTCCGCACCATGGCCAGTGCTGGAATCATCTACTTCAATGGCGGCTTTGATTTCATACTCCTCGAGATCGAGGATCATCGCCTGAAAGTGACCTTCAACAAGGCTGGCAGTCTGGTGCAGTTTATGACAAATGAGTCCATATCCGACGGCAAGTGGCATCGTGTGCTCCTCCGCTACAATGGGGCCATGGCAGAGCTGCATCTGGACGACGCCACCAGCGGCTATCGCGGGGCACACGCTAATGATACCAAGGCGAGCATTAATCTCGAGAAGAGCGTGTTCTTTGGCGGCGTGCAGGAGGAGATGCGCCGCCGGCTGATCGGCAAGGGGCTGCGCATCAATGAGATCAGCTTCAAGGGCTGCATGCGCGACCTAATGGTGAACGATTTGCCATTGGGCTTCGGCGAAATGAGCATCTCGCGGCACCTGGCCCTCAACTGCCTGTGGAAGTACCCCTGTCTGGAGTACAATCCCTGCCTCAAGAGTGGCATTTGCAGTCAGCATGGTGTGGATGAGTTTATATGCTACTGCGATCAGTCCTACTGCATCAAGGCGGATTTCCAGGGGCCCTTTAAGGTGGGTCCGCCCCTTGGCCATGGCACAAGTATTTCTCTATCTATATCTGACCTCTTCTCTTGCAGATCTTCACTGAGACCAGTCCGGAACTGGAACTGCTGTACGTCTCACCCATACAACTGCTGGAAGGCGGCACTGCCTTCTTGTCGCCCAGCTTCATAGACATCATACTTGATCTGCGACGGTATCCCAGCCTCAATGAGCAGTCCATCATCTTCCATGTGGTGCAGCAGCCCAAGTACGGCCAACTGCTGCAGTATTCCGCAGAGAAATCCAACTTTGTGGCCTGCCGCACCTTCAATCTGGTGGACCTGGCCACCGACAAGCTCAAGTATGTCCACAATGGCATGGAGAACTTCAACGATCATGCCACCCTGGACATGCAGATCTACGGCGACATCCACAAGATACCCGAGAACATACTCGGCAAGCATCGGTTCCTGCTCCATGCGAATATCACGCCTGTGAATGATCCGCCCCAGCTGAGGCTCCACTTGCACAAGATCCTCAGGGTGATCGAGGGCATCGAACGGGTGCTGGACGTGGACTTGTTCAACATCGATGATCCCGATAGCGAGCCGCACACTCTGATCTACACCATCCTGCCCTCGGCCCATCCCCAAGAGGCCTTTGGCTGCTTCATGGTCGGCAGCGTCGCCACATCGACCTTTTCCCAGGCCGATGTGAATGAGGGCAAGGTTTCGTATCTGTACAACTCCACCACGGCGGAGTCCTTCAGCTACCAGCTGCAGCTGCATGTCTCCGATGGCATCGAGACGAGCGATACCGTCTATCTGCCCGTTTCGGTGCATCCTCTGGAGCTGCGGCTGGTCAACAACACGGGCCTAATCATGATACACAAGAGCTGGCTGCTCTTGACGCCCGCGAATCTCTCGATTGGCACCAATGCCGTGGACGAGCACATAGACATACGCTACGATGTGGTCAAGGCACCGCAGCATGGAGTGCTGCAGCGGCTGCGACAGATTGATGGCTCCTGGGTGAACGTGGACTGGTTCAGCGATAGCCAGCTGCTGCTCGGCCACATACGCTATCTGCACAACAGCGATTTCCCTTGGCAAGACGAATTTAAGGTGTGTATCGTAATAGAAAAACCAAATCAAGACCATAAATGGGCCAGAGGCCAACACTCATCTACAAGGGTTTAAGATATTTCAATGTGCCCTCAAGCTATTTCTATCTCTAGGGCTCTACAAGGTCTCTAAAAACTATCCTTGAATGTACACAAAATCTTTTGGTTTTCCCTGTTTTGAATAATCTCAGAATATCAGCCAGACTCAAGAGCACAAGGGAACGGCTCAAAAGAGAAGCCAGCCAGTGGCAGCTATGAGCGTGCCATTCTCGGTCCTGGGAAACCAAAAACAACATCCATGTCTTGTGCACGACGTAGCAGATTGATGCTTTACTCAGATTTCACTGATATAGGTTTCTTTTTTTTGGTTGGTCTGCTACTATTATATTCTTATATATTCTAGACTCATATTTATACCTGAAATTCTGAAAAATCCATTCTGGCTTCTCATCATAGAGTCACCTTGCCGCTATATAACTTTTCCTTATAATCTAACCATACCGAAATTTCCTCTACCCTAAACTCCATTCCTGTTGCACAGTGTAGACAATAAATTTGCATTGATTTCACTTTCTACAACAGTTTATTGCCTCGTTTGGCTTTGTGACCACGCAAACGTTCGACTTCCGCATCACATTCACGCGCCTTCGCATAACCAGCAGCAGTCCATCTCTGATTGCCATCAATGGGACCCGGGACGTTCTGCTGACCAACGAGATGCTGGCCTATGGCACCACACCCATTGGGAGCTTCCCTCGCAGCGTGATCTACAAGATTAGCCAGCCGACCCGCTATGGGGGGATCTTTGTGGAGGGATCGCGCAAGGCGGCCAAGCAAATGGATTCGTTTACCCAACAGGACATTGACAAACGACGCATACGGTATAGGACCCATCACACGAGCTACTCCAGCTTCAGCGATCGTCTGGAGTTCGTGGTCTCCGTGGCGGAGTGCGACGATGTGGAAGGAGCCCTGGAGATTGCCTACCGACCCCCCGACCAGCTAATCAACAAGCTCGGCTATCAGGCCCGCGAAGTGCTGCAAGTGCAGGAGGGAGAACGTGCTCTGATCACCAAGAACCACTTTGGCATCCGCTTCAACATCTACGAGAGTCTGCAGTTCCAGGTCTCCGCGAGTCCCGAGCACGGTGTCATCTGCAAGTACGACGAGCAGACGGGTCTAACCACCCCCGTCGAGCTGTTTACCCTCGAGCAGCTATTCCGGAACGATATCTACTACTGCCACGACGATACAGAGTCCACGAAGGACTCCTTCGAGTTGCTCATCCTCTCGGGCGATGAGACGGATCTCCAGTTCGTCTCGAACATGGAAGTGCGCATCAAGCTGGTCAACGACAACGAACCCTATCGCACGGCAGTGGAGCGGGTCTTTCATGTGGTGAGGAATGGCATTCGCACCCTCAATCCCACAGTGCTGCAGTACCTCGACGCCGATGTGAACACCAACCACACGGACATCCACTACATCCATGTCTCGAGCACAAACGGTGCCTTCTACAAGTCCGGACAGTATGTCGACAGCTTCAGCCAGGATGATATAGCAAACCGGAGGATTATGTTCCAGCACACGGGTCCCGATGCGGGCACAGCCTCATTTATAGTCACCGATCGACAGCATGAGGTTAATGGTCTGCTGGAGATCCTTGCCTCGGATCCATTCGTCTCGATGCTGCCCACCAACGCCTCCATAGCCCAGGAGGGAAAGTTTGTGGTTCTAAAGAACTCAGATTTTGTGCTGGAGACCAACTTGGATATGAAATTGGATGAGATCTACTACGAAGTAATCAAGCCTCCCTCTTATGGGATACTCATGTATCTGGGAAGACAACAAAGTGGCACAGATCGGGAACAGAATGGTACTATGGTCTACAAGGCCACAAACTATACTTCTTTGAGTAACTTCACTCATTTGGATATTGAACGGGAGAGATTGGTGTACTGGAACACAGAGATTGCATCGATGGATAAAGTTAGGTGAGAACCAAGAAAATAATCTCCAAATATTCGGAATATATAAGGGTTTTTCTTTCAACCAAAACAGATATAGAGTTCACATTAAAAACATCACAGCTGAAGGGGAGGTCGTGTTCAGGATATATCCCTCTGCCTATTGGGAGCCCCTGCAGGTCAAACAGAACCATACGCTTTATGTGGAAGAGTCCACCAGTGTGCTTATATCCAGAGATGTCCTAGAGGTGGGTCTACCCACTGACTTTCACTTAAATTCCTTCTAAAAACATCCTCTTTTCCGTAGGTTGTGCATCCCAATATATCCCCTGGGGATATTACTTTCCTGGTAACCTCATCGCCCATGCATGGCTATCTGGAAATGCAGTCCATGTCCTTTGACGATGAGTACAACTGCAAGGTGTTCGATCAGTCGTCGGTGAACACCGAAAAGATGTTCTACATTCAAGCGGGTGTCAACCAGTCCACGGATTACTTTGTCTTTGATGCCACCAACGGTATCACATGGCTCCACCAGCTGACGCTGAAGATCGTCATCATACCAGAGAAGCTCTACATGCACTCGAACATCGTGTCCGTGGTGGAGGGCAAGACCGTGCAGCTCAATCCCACAGATGTGCAGCCCTATTCGGAGTACTATCGGGGCAAGATACTGGAGTATATAGTGACCATAACGCCATCTGCTGGACACATACTCGCGGGGAATTCGAAGGTCAAGAGGTTCACCCAGAAACAACTCGAACAGGGATCCATCCAGTATGTCCACAATGGCAGCGAGAACTCAACGGACACCATCACCCTGGTGGCCATGGCCAGGAACAAGGAGAGTGTTCCCTTCGAATTGGAGTTCGCTGTGGTTCCCGTGAACGATGAGGAGCCCATGATGGTCACCAATACGGGTTTGCAAGTGTGGAATGGAGGTCGTTATGTCATCAAGAATACAGATCTATGTATGTCAAACAATACTTACCTATTCCGTAACTTAATAAGACGTTTTTTTCCCTTTCGCTAGTGGCCCAGGATTACGACACTCCACCAGAGAATCTCACATACATCGTGCACCACATCTATGGCGGCTATTTGGCGGAAAAGTCTGCTCCCCAACAAAAAATCGAACAGTTTACCCAAGGCCAAATCAATGGGGAGAAAATCTACTTTATGCACGATTCAAACTCCCGGAAAAACGAGCTCTCGTTCGTCGTAACCGACGGCCTGTTCAATACCACCGCTCAGATGCTCAACATCGAGATTAAACCCATCGAGATTCTGGCCGATCACAATGAGAATTTGCATGTTTTCCCACTCACAAAGAAGCAAATCCTGCGCGATCACTTGCACTTCAAGTGCTCCGATGAGGAGCGGGAGATACGCTACAATATCACCGTGCCCCCGAGTCTGGGTCGCATCGTGAATGAGTATGTGGGGAATGGCTTTACCAAGGAAATCACCGAATTCACCCAAACGGATGTGGATAACGGACACATCTTCTATGAGCACACGGCAGTGATCATGGAATTCCGCATCAATGACTCCTTCTACTTCGATGTGGTGGCAGATCGAAGTGACCGGCTGTTGGACCAGAAATTCAACATCGAGATATCAGTGTCATCTGGCGGTCTCTTGAGGTTCCTGCCCGTCTCAAAGCTCACGGTAGATGAAGGTGGTTCGGTGCCCATTAAGCTGGACTTCTCAAAGATCCTCGAGTATCTGAAGACCCGCGCGGGCATCAACAATCCAGAGCTGTTCATTGAAGCCGTGCAAAAGCCCGCTCACGGCAGCATAGGACTGGGCCATGAGTTCAAGCAAATCCAGAGATACCATCCCAGTGATTTCTTCACCAAAAAGGTCTACTACATACACGATCATTCGGACACGCTGGAGGATACCATTCTGATGTCTGTGTATCTCACTCAGGGGTGAGTCGAGGATGTTAGATGATGTTAAACAAACACTTAGTAATGCGATACGTTTCTCCCTCCTTAGCAATATATTCCTCTGCAATCTGACGATCCCCGTCTCGATCAATCCCATCAACGACCAACCCTTCCATCTGATCACCCATCTGCCGCAAATGGTGGTGGTGGAGGGTGAGAATCGCACCATAACACGAAACGATTTGCTAACCGAAGACGCGGACACCCCACCCGAGGAGATCATCTACGACGTGATGAGTGGCCCCACACTGGGGGTGCTCAAGAAGATCACAAACGACGGCCAGGCAGAGGATCTGCTGGCCTTTTCGAACCAGTTCACCCAGGCGGACATCAACAACGATCGGATAGTGTATGTGCACTTCGGCATGCCGCAGTCCACCACCTTCTGCTTCACTGTCTCCGATGGCCAGTCGAATGCGGCCTATGAGATATTCACCATCAAGATAGCGCCCATCAGCCTGCTGCCAGCTCCAATTCAGCTGCCGGTGAGTGTGCAGCAGGGCGCCACGAGTGCCCCAATGAAGCTGCAGCACATTGGCCTACACACGAATGTGCAGGTGGAACGGCTGTCCTACAACATCACCAACTCCCCGCTCTATGGCATCATTGTGTTCAAGCATCAGCCCACGCTGAGGTTCACCCAACAGCAGCTGGAGACCCTGCAGATCAGCTACATGCAAACGGATCTCAATCGGTCCAACGACACGTTCCAGGTGAGCGCCTATGTGCCCGGGACCAGCTATGTGGCCCAAGTGGACGTGGTGATGGCCGTGGAGCCCGTCATCCAGATCAACAACATAGGCATGAGGGAGGCCGAGTCCAGTTCGAGTGCCGCTGGAGGGGGGAGGGTCAAGCTCTGCACCTCCCTGGACAACGACAACCCACTGTCCCTGAAGCTGAACAAATTCAATCCCAAGTTTGTGATCACTCGAATGCCAGCCACGGGGCAAATACGGAAGATAATGCGCAGCACAGGGCTCGCGAGCGATGGCCAGAACGAACGCTCGAGGAACATCTTCTCGTACAAGGACCTCCGCAGTGGCGTGGTCTACTTTGTGCCCAACGAATCCGTGGACGCTACGGAGGCCGACAACGACAGCTTCGACTACCAGCTGCTCATCAAGACAGTGCAGCCCGCACAGGCCACCGTTTCGATTGAGTACCGCAGTCCCGTCGAGGAAACGGAGACCGTGCATCTGGGCAATACGGAGATATCCATCAACTACCTGGCAGTGGGCTGTGCCATCTCTATCCTCCTCATCGGTCTGCTGTTTGTCCTGCTGATCCTTAAGGTGCGAAAACTGCGCAAACACAAGGCAGACATATCGAAGGATCAGCCGCCTGCCCTGCCCTGTCCCCCGGATCTGACCTCCGTGAGTCCGCAGCATCACCTGCAGCACCATCACCACCACAGCAGCCATCACTATGCCAGCTCCGAGGCGGACTCCGTACCGGCCACAGGGAACTCCACGCCACTGCCTGGATTCAGCAACATCCCGCACTGCAAGATCATACCCGTGGAGTCGTACAAGCACGAGTTTCCCGACTACGATCCGGACGAGGACGAGACCGACGATCAGTGCGATCCGCAGCAGATGATGCTGCCGCAGCGCTACAATCCCTATCACTTGGAGCACGATGCCTGGAGCTCCTCCTGCGACATGGCCAACGATTTTGCGGGCTATGCCTCCGTGCCGCAAAGCATTTCGGGGTCCGTCAGCTCCCCACCCTCGGCACCGCCCACGAATCCCTTGCTGCGTCGCAATCAGTATTGGGTCTAAGCTATTGTTCGATTGTTCAGATACGATTAGTCCTTAGGATATTTATATACATATTGTACGAGTAGTTAGGCTTAAGTTTAAGGCTGATTTATGAGATTCGCAACTCTAGGATACGGACAGATTTGTTAAGGATAGCTAAAGCATTTGATACCATATACATTATATACTTACGCACATATCTAGAGTGTCATATACGGATTATATATATTTTTATGTCGAAATACGCGAGAGTTATACTCAAAAGATAGTTTTACGACAAAAGATAGTTTGCCAACTTACATTAGCCTTAGCATTGTGTTTGCCAACATGGAATACTTATTTCAATAAATGACAATACTTTTAAGCCGAAATTCGCTTGTTTTTATCTCCAATTTTCAAATTTGTACCGACGAATCGAAAACAAGTTCCGATGAATGGAACCAGAAGTGTACCGATACCGATAGCACAAGTTCCCGAGCAAGTTCCGATTGCTAATGGTTCATCGATTTCCAACGGGTGGCGCCAAATTTGAGTTTGAATTCTAAAATCTGCCAACACTTAAAAATGTAAGTACGCCTGTATTTAAACCGTATAAGCTAGGTTAAAACTATAACAAACTATTGTTTTGCTGTATTTTCAATATCATTCGAAGACTTTTTGCTTAATAATCTACAAAATATCACTAGTTTCAATGTGATGCACATTTCGCTTTCGCTTGTCATAAGTACAAAGTGATGTAGCTGCTGCAATGGGGAGTCTAGAAAGCAGCCGTTGTGGCAGCTGAGGGCTTCTCGGAAACCGGCGTCACAACCATGGCCTGGTTATCATATCCATAGCCAATTTCAGTCACCACCGTGGTAGGAGTGGTGCTGTTTTCGGCCGGGTAGCGTGTGCTCACTGGCGTCGTCAGTGTCAGCACTGAGCCCTCGGCAGCGCCTGTAAATAGTCACAATAGTCAATGAGATGCGTTTCGGTCTTCTCGGAATGTCAGGTAGATCCTTACACTTACCGGCCACGCTGTAAATCTGTGACGGCGCCCGCTCAATGTCGCTGCCGTGACGAATGGCACTGAGATTCTGTATGGTCGTGGCATTGAGATCCTTGCCATTAGCCATCCCCGGATGCGGATAGGCCTTGGACTGATAACGCTGCAGCATCTGCTGGACGCATCTCTTGCGCAGCAGCCAGCGGACTGCCTTGTAAGCATAACGTATGGCTATCAGTATCAGGAGTATGGTCAGAAGGAGGAGAATCAGTTGCTGGGTGCTCTGTATATTGTGGATTTCCGCCTTGAGAGGTTCGTATCTGCTGTACGCTGTGGGTGGGAAGAGGAAAACTAAGATTATGATATCAGACTTGTTGGTGAATCAGAAAATGTGATAAATAAAGACAGTTCGGAGAATCTTCAAAGAGATTAGATTTGATGGGTGCTTTTTAGCCAACATTTTACACCATACAATAACCTGTCCCCCAGTACAAACTGCCATCTAAAAATACCCCAAAGAGTTGCTTACTTGCATTTACTTAAGAAACTCATCAGCGATGAACTAATCGCTTGAACAAAAGCACATTAATTACAGTCAATTGAACCTTAGGTTTCCCAGCTGGAAAAACCCAAACTGCAGTTAGTTACTGACTAAAGTACTGTCCGCCACTGAGGCGATTTTCTCGGTTACACTTGCCTGAACACTCCTTTGCGCATGTGTCCGCCTGATAGTTGTGCGATTTGGTGTCACAAATTGTGGCACAGGAGTCGCAGGCCTCGCTGAAGACGGAGCAGTATTCCTCCACTGGATTGCAGATCTTGCCATGGCAAGCCTTGGGCGAGCCGCCATCCTGCGCAGCCGTCACCAGGGAGAAGCTGGGCAGCAACGAGGCGCCTATGGAGAGCGACAATGGACGCATTTCCCTGCCAGGCATGTTCAGCGTTTGGATTGATTGATTGATTAGCTGAGTGGGTGATGTTTTGCACAAATATTTGTTTTATTTCCGCTACTGTTGTTCGGTTGTTCGGACGTGAACTGCAGTTTACATAACTGCCTGGGGAGGGGGCTCTCTTCTGGAAGTTATTTTCTCAAACTATGATTCATAAGCCAACAACGCGGAGACGCTGACGCCGACGTCGACGCCGACTGACTTAACTTCTTTTATTTTAATTGTTATTGGGCTTCAGACTCCAGAGTCTGCTGTGGCTGCACTGGTGTGCGTTGCTCCGTGTCTGTGTGTGTGCGTGTGTGCAAACGAGTTTGAGTTTATCTTGGCCAACTTTGCGTCGATTTTCCATCAACTTTTCCTCCAGTTTAGACACATTTTCACACTTTCTGCAGCTGCAGTCTTTATTGATGTTGTAATTTTAGAAACTTTCTATATTAATTAACTAGGAAAATCACGAATTCTTTCACTTTTCAAACGTATTTTCGTCATCCGTTTTTCGACTCGTTTGAGCCACACTCAACTCGTTACTGGCCGCAAAAGCCGATCGTTCGTCGGAGTGTTACCAAGATACTCAGCTACTCGGACATACCCATACGAATGCATGGAGTACGCATTGAATTGACTCTTGTTTACCTTTTTCTCACTTCGATCGCTCTACGAGTATCTCTCTGTGTGTGTGTGTGTGCACGTCATGCCATTTGCCTCAGTTGTGGATGGCAAAGTATCTAGTATCTGCGTTGCGCTCAGAGTCTGTAGCAGGTAACAGATATGGCCAGCCCATGGGCTGTGCATGCACGAGTGTGCGGGTGTATCTGTGTGTTTGATTTCTGTTTGGAGTCGAAACATCCATAGAATGGTTTTGGAGTCAGGCCGCATACTTCGAACCCGGCTTCAGTTTTAATCTCTAAAGTATTTCCATTATTAAGGGTGGAGGTCCGCGAGAAATTGGAGGAGTGAGTTGCGTTTGCGTTGCGGAGTAAATAAAGACTGAAAACTACTTCTGTAGAGCACCCATCCATTGTTGTTTATTTACCTATCAGCTCAGCAGAGAGTCAGACGGCTGTCAACGTCTTTTATTTATGGAGATCTATCAAATTACCTAGTGCCAGTCCATAGGCCAATCTTGAAAAAATTAGATGCATAAAGTACAAAAAATTACTGTATACCTTTTAGAAACCTCACAAAGGGACTTCTAAAACGTACAAGCTGTTGAAAAGTCGTGTAAATATGAATTATAAATATAAACACTTGATGTCAGACAGTAACAATTGCAACAACATTGAGAATGGAACTACACTGAAGGAAATCGATGCTTGAAAATCTTTGGTAGTCTTTTGGTAGTTAATTAGAACAGATGATAGCTCGTTGAAATAATAGCTATCCATCGTATATCCATAAACTTACAATTAAATATAAAACATTTGTTAATCTTAATATTTTAAAGCCCAAGCTGCAATGCATACAAAATATTAATTCCTTATATAAATTATATTGGAATAAAATTAGAATTATAGCTCTATTGTTTTGGCTTGCTAAATATTTAGTAATTTGTCTCAATGTATAAAGTTTAAAAACCTGTTTTGAGACGCAGAAATGTAGATGGTTTGAAACTATGCTAAGGGTTGGTGCCCCGACTAAGGTGCTGCCTTTGAAAATATTTAAATAAATGTTTAAAAATAAAATAAACAAATTAAAACATACACGGAAAATATTAAAAAGATTAAAAAAATGCCTAGAAATAAACCAAAATTATATATTTCAATTTACATTTTTCGAAATTGAAACGGCTTGAAATGATTGGCAGCACTTTTTTACTTCCTCTCTTTCTCTCTCTCTCTCTGTGTATCTTTGTATCTCATTCCAGTTGCAGTTCCAGAGAGAAGTATTCATGGTATATTCAAATAAGGTACGCTCATCGGCAGGGTATGTGAGAACCAAAAACGCCAGGCGGGTCTGTAGAATATCAAACCTAAGAGCCAATATATTGTTCATAATTGAACTGTTTTTTCTTAGTTTTAAGCCAAAATAAGAAAAGATAGAAGAAAAATTGGTTAGTCCTTCGCACTGTACGAAGGAAAAATGTAAAAATCCGAAAGAATGACAATTATGTTTCGCAATATAGGACCCCCCAGTTGACCGTACCCAACAAGGTTATACCATGGAGCACCTTGGAAATATACCATGGAAATATTATTGTTGTTTAGCCGCCATCCATCCATCAGATACATCCACGAGTAGCAGCACTTTGAGCCATTCGTTGAGCGGCTTTCGCTGTTGAATGAGTTGTTGGACGCGTTTCGATCAGCCCCAAAAACCAGAGACAGGGTCGACGGCGCCGGTCTTCGTCGATTGAGTCCGAAGCGTATCTTCGAGTGCGTTCCGTTCAGTTCCATCAGATACAAAAATTGGAATTGCAGCTGCCGCTTGGATGTGGATTTTGCGCGCGTGTCGTGTGGTGTGGTTCATAAAAGATTGTTTTTGTTGATGAAAATTGTTTTAGCCCCGTGTGTGGAAGTGTGAACGCGAAATAGCTGAAACTCAGGCAATTTAATTTCAAATAATTATTGTTTAGTGGCTGCTTAAAACAGTAAACCATTGGAAACGAGAAATAAGTGAAATATTGACAATCCACTCGAGTGGAAGAAGTGAAAGAAGTGGAAGGAAGGCGCGGCTGCATTCAACAAGAAAAACAACAACAACAGCAACCAGAACCGCGGGAAGGCGTCCGTCCTTGAGCACATAAATTAAACACCTGTTTAGGAGCAGAAACAAGATACAGAGAAGGAGAGAGTATGAGAATTGAAGGCAGAGAATAGAGAATGGTATTGTGAAATAAAGAAATATTTGGAGGAAGATATAGCGAAGGAGAGAGAGAGAACTGTATTTGGAAATTGTGAAACAGAGATGGAGAGACGGAGGAAAAAAGAAAGTAAATATGGGAAAATATAGAGAAAGATAGAGAAAAATATATAGAACTGTTAACTGAATCTCCATATAAAAAAAGACCAACCTTCTACCAGAATCTCTGAGATAGAAAAAGATCTGAATGCTGCGATAGAGAAACAGTTGTAGATTGAGAGAGAAACAAAAGCAAACACAGAGAGACAGAGAGAGAGAGAGAGAGAGAAAAAAAAATTAAAGAGAGAAAGACCAACAAAAACGAGGAGAGAGATGAACAATTTCACAACCACAACAGCCGCCGCACCGCCTCCTGCCACAAAGGAATCCCTGCCCCGATCGGGACATGTTAATGAGGGTAAGCATGGGTTAAAAACGAAATTGCCCGAATGAGGGTAAGAGGGTGGTCAGCACCGAAACCCAATACCAAATTGGTTGAACATGAACGATTTCCAGCGAGGGATCTTAGATAATTGGATATTGATTCGAGTTCGAGTGGGGAAACAGAGGAACAGAGATCTGAAAGTGATTAATTTCAGCTCTTTCAGAATTCCCTTTCAACATATTCTACTATTCCTGCTTCATTCCCCTTCCTGATATCTTTGAGTTCCAAAACAAACATAAGAGTTCCCGGAACTATTCCCCCAAGAGTCGACAGTCGACACTCGTCTTCAAGCTCCAATAAACCGCCACAAATATTGAATGCTATTCACGATGATTCAGATGTAAACAGAGTATTATGTGTGGAGCACGTTTCGCCGACACATTAATGAATGGATATTGAAAGTTATTCATATGATAGTTTGATACAAAGTTTGCCCTGTACAGTGCCGCTCAGCGGAATATAGGTTTAACAATTTTCAAAAGTAAAACCGCTATATCTTTTTGATCAAGTAATTTTTATTTAAAGGATTGATTAATTTTTTATTAAATAAGAAAGTTAACTGTCTCTAGTACACGTGCCTATGACACACTTTTTTCCAGAAACATTAAAATAAAATGATGTACTATAATGAATTTTAATTCGAGAAAATTGATTATAAATTATTATTAATAGCACACGTTTTCCCGCCTCTGAAATTATTTTTAGAGCGGTCATCATATATTCTACTATTCGGTAGAGGGCTTAAATCCTCGTCGACTTACTTTCATTACATGTAAGTCCGGCATCAGAGATCACATTTTCCCAACTCTTTTATGATGCAATCTCCACACAATATTCCCCCATTTGCATATGAAAAATGGATCGTTACAGCATGAAAACCCCTAACATTGAATAAGCCCTAATTGATTGAAATTTACGAAGTGCCCATGGAGGTTAAGCAAATCTCAAGCGACACAATTTTTGTGTTATGTTAATAAAAATGAAAAACACAACAGCGTGGAATCAGATGAAAAAACTTTCTCGAGAGTCACAATAAGGTTGCCGCGTGTATCTGTGTGTGTGTGTGTGTGTGCTGTTACCCTTTTTGGGGGGGCTTCCGACTTGAATTTGGCTTTTGAAAGTCTTCGTGAGACGATAAACAGAAACAAAGACTGCCAGTCAGCGGCAGAAGCAGCAGCAACATCTGAGGAAACCACAGACCAACGACCGAAGACCGAAGACCGAGCGCGGACAGGGCTCTGAAGAAGAAATTTCAGTTGAAAAATAAACAAATGCCGAGCACTATATAGTCTACTTTGAGAGCGACAGAGAGAGAGAGAGAGAGAGAGAGAAATAATGGGGGAAAGAGCAAGATCCCCCAACAGAAAGGGAAAATATCCACCATAGTTTGGTTGTATTTTTTGTTGTTTTGAGGTGCAAAAAATGATTGCCGCCAGCACTTTCCATTTAATGACTAGACATGCAAAAGGCAGGCATGGCAGAAGGCAAAGCGGACCGTAGCAAGGCATTTGTTTGTATCTTTAAGATACTTGTACCACAGCACAGCACAGCGCGTGCAATGGGCAACAGCTGACGCTGTGAGAGGGTATTGCCGCCGCTTCATTTGCGCCCAAGCACGCATGACAAAAGACCCCCACAAAGGCGGCAGGGCAGGGCAGGGCAGGCAGCCCTCGGTTTTGGAATAGCCATCAGGCAGGCCTCCCGACTCAAACAGAAAACTAACTGCTTGCTGGCCTCTTTCGATACCCCATAGTCGGAGAGAATTGGGGTATACTGTGGAATGATATGCTTACTCTTTCGTTGGATCAACAGGAGCTAAAGACTATAAAAGTAAAATTATAATAATAATTAAAATCTGGTGTTCTCTGGTATCCACAATATTAAAGATATGCTGCTGATGTTTGGTAGTACTACAAAAGCTACTAGCATCTACCAATCTTTTGAAACCCGTTTTATTACAACCGGGATGAGGAAAATAGTCTGTCAAAAATTATACCCTGTCTCCATAATTCAGATATCGAAGCACCAGGTATCTCCTAGTCCAGATACCCTCCTCTATCCTTCCTTTTGTTTCTGCTCTGACTGACAAGTGGAGAGGGCTGCCAGTGGGGCAGGGAGAGATCTTTTGCAACAGCCACTGCCACAGCCACAGCAGCAGTTGCATGACGAGCTGCCGGGCTCGATGCCTGAATGCAGTTTATTTTTCCTTCATTTTTTTCTCTTTTGCTGCCGCTGCATGCCAAGAATGATTCACTTGCCAGCAACGATGACAGGATGTGCAAGTGCCAGGAAAGAGGTCTCCTCCATTTGGATTTGGCTCTCAACATTTCTATGGTGGATAGCACTTAAAGGAAGCCCGGTGCCGGTTGCCCGTTGCCCGATGGCTCTCCTCCTTCCTGAAACACTTTCTGTGGCTGCTCTGTCATGACTTGCAGTGGCCTATAAAACAGCTTTTAAAGAACCCAAAAATAATGGATATTCTGGTGGAAAGTGTTGCACTGCCATCTGTGAAATGCTGATGGATTTTGTGAAAATATTTGCATAGACATCGGGGCAAAGTTAAGCGAGACTTTTAAGCAAATGAAGAAAGACTTTTAGTCATCATCCAATTGGTTATTTATTTATCTGCTACAGTAAAAATATTTGCAAATATTATTGGCTTAAATTCTAGATAAATATTTAATTGTTCAATAATTTTAATAGCGCTCAGAGTTAACCCAATATGTTTTAAAAAAATATTTAATCAAATATTACCATATATTTCCTTCTGCAAATAAATAAGCCCATATTTGTGTACCCAGACGAGCAACTTATTATAGAGTAAATTCTACAAAAAATAACACACAATTATCCAGCAGCATAATAGGCTGACTTCCTCCTCATCAACATCAACATCCAGCAAGAGAAAGCATGTCGTCGTCTAGCACAATTCATATTTGTATTTTTTTTTTTTTGGAGTAAACGCTTGAGATACTTCTATTTGCCGTGGCTCTGAAAATTAAGCTAATTTTCTGTGATTCACCTGTTACAGCCACACTCAAACAGACAATTATTGGCTATTCTCTTATGGCCACAACGAATGTCTGTGGTATTCATATGCTTTTTTTCCTGATGAGTGTCTGCTGTGAGTAGCCCATTCAATCAATCAATGAAAACCGATACCCGAACCCGAACTTTGGCTTAACTCTTCAGTTCATTTGAATGAAAGACATTTTTGGATTATCATTTGCCCCATCATCGTCATCATCACCATGGTGCGGCATGGCTAAGGTCAATGTAAGGCATGCTATATATACACATACACATACACATACTGTGTATGTACTCACACACTCGTTGGGCAGGCACTGTGTGTATCTGTATCTGTCAGATGCAACATTCAAATAGTCAACATTGTTGGCGTTGCAGGCCACATTTCTGGTCGCCATCATCCCGCCATCGTTTGCCAGTGGCATGTTCAACAACCTTGAGTCGGGTTTTTCCACTTTCGGCGCCGTGTCTTCATTGTTATACTCTTGCAGAGGGTATTATGACTATGAGGAGATGGTAACAGACTCGATCATGTGAAGTATATTGGACAAGGGATGCTGCTAAAGATTATATAAATATTCAGATGCCTGACGCCCATACATTAGTTTGGTACACGATTTTTTCAGGGTGTCTTACTGTAATGTGTGTCTGCTTCTATGATAACTAGCCCCATAATTATACACCTTTTTCAGTCCTAGGTACTATACCAATTGGGAACTTTATGATCGAATAACTTGTACATATAGTAATAGCCTTGAAGATCGGTAAAACACCATTCTTTGTAAGAAACAGTTTAAAGATAAAAATAGGAAAATTTAAACAAAATCGGATATTTAAGGGTATCTTAAGCTTCGACTCTTGGAAGCTCTCATTTGCTTCTTTTTTTTGTTGCCTCTGCTGCACTCGTCGCTAATCAATGCAAGCGTCAACAACATTTTTCCCCTGCGCACATACGTGCACACACGATACATATATTTTTTCCTGGCTATCGTAAATTTTTCCCGTCAAACTGCTTTCTAATTTTGGCTTTTCCACACTTGTTTATAGTTTTCTTCTCCTTTTTGTTCAGATTTTATGCATATGCAATGCATATCTCCATATCCATTTCCATTTCGGGGTTGTGTAACTCTTCACGCGATCAGGGAGCCATTCATGCATGGACAACAATGTGAACTTGGCTGTTGCGGGGGCTGCTGCTGCTGCTGCTCAACCAGTGAAACAGTGAGAATCAGAGAAATGTGAAAGAGATTGAGATGGGCAGGAAGAGAGAGGGAGGTGAGAGAGAGGTGTGCAAAAGTATGGTCGAGAAGCCTGGCAAGTGCCATAGGGCCAAGTCTCGACTTGACGGCTGGAAAAACTCTGGGCTCTGGGCTCTGGGCTCTGGGGCTCTCTGTGGGCTCTGAACTGTAATCGAATGCCCAGCAAGGTTAATTGAATGAATGGCATCGAATTTGTTGAGGTTGCACTACATGAAAGTTTATCCCAATTGATGGGCAGCAGTTGCCAATCAATTGTTCAGGGCTATAAATTGATTTAAATTCAATTGAAGACTGGCCAATGGAGGTTCTATTGCAGAGATTGTAATTAATCTAAGAGAAGTTTGGCTATTTTTCTGAATGGGAAAATACAATTCTAAATTTTTATAGAACCAATCATAGTTTTTTTTTTTAGTAATTTCGTATTTAAAGATGATTATTCTATTGACGATGATTATTCTATATTTTTGATATATTCGAGACATAATTTATCATACAAAAATGATTTTTATTTCCAATTCGAGCAGAAGAATTTAAATTAATGATCCTATGAGGCATTTACCATATTTATTTTGGTCGTTTACTGTAGAACAAATGAGAATGGCTCCGGGAAGAGTCATTGAAAAGGAATTCTTGAGAAGATTCCTTCCAAAGATCCAACAGAATATTTTGTAAATATATTCTTATAAGTTTCGTGCTACATATTCATACAAGAGCCTTAGAAAAAACCTCTTCACCTGGAATTTAAATAAAAGAATGAGTATCCATGATCAGAAGATCCTATTGATAAAAATGCAGCTAAAATGAGTAAAGATTCAGAGCTTATATTTTATGAGAAAATTCTTAATAACGTTTCATTACTTTTTTATGGAATAATCAACCGTATAAAGTACCTCTTCCTATGGCATTCAAATAAAAGAATCTCTGCCAAACTACAACAGCTGACTGACTTCTCTTTAATCCGCAAACCCCAACCCCCGGCCACCTGATCAGACCCCCAACATTGACGAAATTCTCGGAAAGCCAAAACCCAATGACGCATGCACTGACTGACGGCATTGCTGACTTACTAACCCGTTCCCAGATCGCTTTTTGTTTTGGTCAAGTCAATAAAATACATTTTGGTGACCCACATTGCACCACACAGTCGCCCCACTCCATTGTAGTGTGAATTTTGTGGGTTGAGCAAAGGTTAACTGTTCTTTTTTTGGCGAAAACCCGTTCCAGGGCCCAGGTATGCCCCCTGCAATATATACATATTATTTCCCCACGAATAAATCAGCTGTCACTGAAGTCTGGGCCAGAATTCTCAATGAGGCTTCGAGAACAGGAAATCGAAAGAATTCCGAATTTGTAGTGCGATTCGTATGACATAAAGAACCATAATTTTCCCTAGACATACATATTTGCAACACAATTTGTTTTACTGCTGCGACTGTGACCATTTCCTCTCCCATTTCCATCCAACATAAAGCGCAAAGCGAAGCAATATTTAACGGGCAGCGTATGGAGTACAGTAAGTCAATTTCAACACAAATTTTCTTTGTTTTTTACCCCCTTGTTTTTTGTTTTTTTTTTGCCTGTTGCCTGTTGTGCATAATAAAAAGCTGCGCTTTGTCGGGGGCATTATAAGGCAAAAGCGCGGAGAGACGAAAGAACAACACTCACACATGCGCCTGGACCCGTAGTAGTACTCGCGTCGTACGAGACTTTGTAAGCAATATGCTGAAAGCACAATTCTCGTATAACACTACAGAAAGAGCAATAGTTTTTGCCAGCCGAAGCATTAGGTACTCTAGAAAAGCAGACAGAAACATTATTTCTACAGAATTTCTTAGGTGTTTGAGAGAGACCGCAGCAATTTGCACGGAGAAAAGACAAACCTGTAAGCTGATTTCCATTGACAATTCCTTTTATATACCAATCATTAATATAGCAACTATAATTTTTTAGAATTATCTATATATTTTTGAACGTTTTATAGAAAAAATGTGAGCGAGTGCCATTTCCAAACAATCATTTCTATATATGCTTTATGTTATATAGTCAGCTGATTTTCCTTAAGCTGAAATTTGATATTCTTCAAATCTATTAAGGTTTTTCTCTCAAAACATGATTTACGACCCTTGTTTGTATGGCAGATATAAAATATGTGTGTGTAGTAAGCCCATTTTCTATGGCTTTTGCCATATAATATTTATTATACGAATATATTTCTGTATGATTTGCTGACCTCATCCTGACAAACAAGACTTGATTTAAGGAGGATTTTTATTGCGGAAATGACAGCTACTCATGCTTATAAAACATATTTTAGTGATACGATTATAATAAAACGTATTTAAATTAACTAAGCCACTAAAAATACTTGCCTTAGTTTCATTTATTTTTTTAAAAAGCAAAAACGATTCTCCTAATGTTTCTATGGGCAACAACAGATATACGAGTATATGTACATACACATATATATACTGATACAAATGAGAGGAATTTCCTTAGATTTTTCTAAATCTTAGACCATTTTTAGGCCTCAATATAAATAATATTGTATGAAAATTCTTAAAATCATATTTGAAGATCAATCTTTTCTATGAAAACTCTGTGATATAGCGAACCGTTCTGATTCATAAAAGAGCGATGTCTACCTAACTTCAATTGAATATCCATGCATCAAAGAAGCCATAATACAATATACTATGGCTAAGCAGACAAACAGACAGACAGGCCTTACCCCTGTTGATTGATTTGTTGTAGTAAATGCCTGTCTGCATTACAGATTCAATGCAAACTGCGGGCTAAAATTACCATACACCCGTCTAGGGTATAGACCGTGTTAAGAGAAGGGAGTGGTATGGGAGGTAGGAGCCAGGGAGAGCAACCTGAGCTGAGCTGAGCAATCAGGCCGAACCACTCAGCACCACGAGCAGGGCGAGGAGAAGCATAGAATGCAAAAAAAAAAAAAAGATACTTTGTGTTTCAGTTTATGCACCGGCACAAGATACAATTTTTGTTTTTGTATTCTTGCATGCCCATGCATATAAAGAGAATTCTCTTAGGTACTTGTGTATGTTTGTTTATGTGTACTATGCCCCGTATATCTGTGTTTATGTGCAGTCGGAAATCAAACAACTAAATTGATTATGTCTACCAGTTTGACGCCTCAGCATTTCTGTATTTTCTGCTCTTCTGTGCTTCTGGTTTTCAGTATTCCATTATGGGGAGGGGAGGGTGAACCTACTGCTGCAATTTCAGTACAAATTGCAGTTAATTAAGTGAAATCGCCACTAAATGCATTAGTCAGGAGGGTAGAGACCCCGAGAGCCTGACCCATAATTCAACTTGAGTGGAAATGTTCTAATTGCAATTGCCATTGCCCCCAGAGAGAGCGTTAAAATCTACGGTCAGAGTTCAACTAATTGCCAGTTGACAGTTTTTGAGTCAAAGAACCTTTAAATTAAGTCAGAGATCCCCTTGGGAGATCTGAGTTTGCAGATAAGAAAATTATGAAATGGGGGCTCTTAAAAAAAAAAGGAAGGAAATGCGATTGTGGGAAGTTCATTAAAGTTTTGAGGGCAAACAATGTCCATAAAGAGATAGTAGAGGTGGAAAAGTTTAGATCAGAAATGGAGATACCATCAAGTTAATGAAACTAAGAGGGGAACGACTGCAAGAAAGTAAAGTAAATTCAGTTGGAGATCACTGACGAATTTTTAAAAACTATGGAGCATTCGTTGGTTAATACTTCTGCTGAATGATTTCCCATAACCTTGCAGAAAGTGTTCTAAAATATCATTTAAAGGACTACATGATCCACCTATTCCAACTCTTTAAAAAATAAATCAAATGGTAATGAACCAAAGGAAAAGTTCAAGAATCGGGAAACCTTTTTCGGAAGCTAAAGTTTCTTCAAAAAGGGGAGGAAAATATCCCATAAACCCTATGCACTAGCTTCATATGCCAGCCCCCGACCCACTCGCTTTGCTTTGCTATAGATAGATGATAACACTTTTTCAGAAGGGAATAAAAGAACTAAGTAAGCCGAAAAAGCTAGTAAAATATGTTCTGTGTATTGGTTTTAGTTAAAGAATTAATTCAGGAAGCTGTACCCAAGAAAACGTATAAGTTCCCCTTATGGATCATCGGGTTGCTCCGATTTTCCAAAGAAGAAACTCATGTAAATATTCTTAAACCTAAATGTGGAACCTCTTCTGACACTTTAAGCAGCTTTAAGCCCAAAAACAGAACCAAATTTCCTGTTGTCAATCAACCAACTTCCATTGTAAGAGTCTCTGCCTAGATACCAGACATTTCCCTATCAATCCGATAACAAGACACACTCAAAATACAAACTACAAGCACCCAGAGGGCAACCAACCACTTTGCCACACTTCCACATTTCCAGTGACAGTAATAGAGACAGAGACAGAGAGAGAGAGACATAGAGAGAGGTAGAGATTCCCCAACTAAATGAAATGATAAATGACAGACACCGAAACCCGTCTACGCATCCAATTGCCGGGGATCGTTCCCGGTATACGAGTATATCGTACCATACAGACTTATAAGCCTTATGGACTCGAAACGAAATTCTATACGCACACAATTAAGAGTACATTTTTACCACGCTTTCGCTTATCAACGACCGGAGATCGCTCTACGGATGGTTAAATCGATCAAAATGTACCCCCACCCCACCCCACGACACTTTACATCTTCAATGGAATTTCTTTGTTGTGAGCGGGGGTCTGTCCCCAATTCGAATGCATCTCGGACGTGAGTCATCGTGTTTCAGAGCCCCTCAAGTGGAGCATACTCATACGAACTCGTACACACAGATACTTTTTTATGATCTTGCGGGGCTTCATTAGATTCGGTTGGTTATTTGATAGGGCTGTGCATTAAATGCGCATCTCACTTGTCATTAGATACTGTAATTAAGCGCATCAGAGGTGGCCATGCCATAAAGAAACGTGATTCAACAAAGATTGTTTTTCTATCATTTCCGCAGTGTGCAAGGAGTGGCTCGTGCGTGAGGACGGCGCCTTGGCCTACAAGCTGCAGTCCCAAGAGAGTAAGAACCCATTAAAGATGTAATCTAACTAAAAATATGGCTAAGCATGAATATAATTTCGCTTTAGTTAATGACTTCTACAAGGGAAATCGCTATAGGAATGGCATGGTGCGAGAGGACTTCCCCACAGCTTTACACGAACAGATCAAGGAGAAGGAGCAGGCCCAGCGTCAGGTGGAGGCCTACAGGAGGCGTCTGACAGAACAGTAAGAAGATAGGTTGAACCCCTCAACAGATCCCTCAATTTATTTATCCCTGGATTTCTTCTAGAGAGGAGCATGACAAGCGTGTGGCCAAAGAAATTGCTGACAAGCTGGAGCGTGATCTGCAAGAACAGCAGCAAAAAGAGCTGCAACAAAGTGAGATAATTGCCCAGAAAATGCAGGTGAGAACAGATAAAGCCCCCGGGGTTTCGGACTCCTCTAAGAAATTAACTGAATTGCAGGAAATCTATGTTAATCTGCCACCTGTGCCACCGCCTGCAACACGCGACAAAAGCCACCGTCCACCGCCGCGTCCAGCCAAAGCAAGTATACACCTGCAACATCATCAGACCAATGGCCATCCAGAGCCGAGCACTTCACAGCAGGCTAGATATCAGAGTCAGCAGCAGCAGCAACAGCAGCAGCTGCAGCCACAACCATTGAAGCTTCAACAGCAACATTTCTCACAGACCGACAACTATGTAGGATTATCGCTTATACCAAATATTTTAGATATGCCAGTGGCCGCCCCACTATGCACCACCCCCAGTAGACATGCACCGACACAGAATCATCAGCTGTTGGTGAGTGATGCCACCACATCATTGCCACAGCAGCAGCAGCAACATCAGTCACGTTTCCAATATCCATCATCGCCGGCACGTCGACATGTATATGAGCCATCAACATCATCCAACATACCTAGCACTACCACCACCTCATCCATAACTCAGCACTCACCCACACACCCCCCTGCACAGGCGTCGACTGCGGCTGCGGCTGACATCGACATCGACGAACTGGTGGACTATGCCGACGTGGCCGACAGCATACGCAACTACAACATAATGGCCCCCGAAGAAGAGGCGGCAGCCTCACCACCACCCAGTGCAGTCGATGCAGCTGCAACACCTCTACAGAAACAGCGATCGCCCTCACACGAGAATCTCCTAAGAACCGAACCAAAATTTCAGAAATTGTCGCCAGAGAAATACGATCAGATGGTGGGGAACTTGGGCTTGGGTGCCGGTGCAGCCAAGGCAGCCGAGCGGCATATGCAGCAGCATGCGGATGATATTGAGCTCTATGTGGACCCCTGTGATTATGCGAGCCTGCGGGAGATAGGTCTGCCCATGGAGGAGATTCAGGAGATGAGCAAGAAGCTCAAGCAGGAACAGAAGGATGAGGTATATTTGCGGGATCTTTCTAAAAGTCAAAGTGTGGTTAATATCGTTAATTTCTTTTAGTTGCTGGCACGTCGCTTGCAGGCCATTGAATCCAAGGATTGTGTGCGTCAGGAGCAGCGGGACCGTATGCTGGCCATTGAGGCGCAAGACAAGGAACTAGCCAAAATGCTGCAGGAGAGGGTATGATATCACAGCACATCCCGTCCATCCTGTATGAGATATTTCTTAACAAATCCTTTATCTTTTTCCAGGAGAAAGCCAAAGCCAAGCGGGCCAAGGAGAAGGCTCGCCTGCGAAAAAATCAACAAAAGGAAGCTGCCTGCGGCGGTGGTACCTCCACCAATGGCAGTCTCCTGTGCGGCACAAACTCTCATTGTGGGCCTCTGCTGCCGTTACCCCAAGACTGCCTTTCCAGTACTGCCGACATCGATGTGGAGGCCTATTCCAATCCCATCGATGTCCTAAACAGCAGCCGCGAGCAGCGACAACCCAATGGAACCCTGACAAATGGCAGCCTCACCCGAGAGGGAGGCTCCTCCAATCACAGTTCCATGCAGCGACAGCAGCAAAGGATTCTGGCACCCACTCGTGGAGAAGACGACATCTATACACTGCCTGTCGATAACTGTAGGCCCGGTCACAGGCCCGTATCCCTACACATGGCAGCGGAGACAGTGCAGCAGCTGCAGGCCAATAATTCCATGACGCGGTACGTTTATAAAATAATCTAACAGATCAGAACTACAACAATTCTCCATTAGATCCGAACACTATGGTTCCGAGGCCGGATCCCATGACAGTTCCCAGCACAGCGGCACACATCATGACATATCCCCACACATCAAATACTCCAAATCCAGCAATTTTGGTATATATGTATTTAAACGATCCACTAGAACTGCTGATTCTATATATTAATATTTACTCTCCTGATTGCAGATCAAAGTGCCAGTCCCACGCCGCCTTACATGCCAATTCAGGGTACGCGACGATCAAATTCAAGTGAAGATCGTAAAAAGAAGTCCAAGGACAACAAGTGCACGCATCAGTGAACCTTCAGCCTGAGCTCCACTCCACTCCAATCAATCCAATACCAATCCAATATCTTTATACCTTTTTGTACTCTCTAGACAATGAAATTGTTTAGATTAAAGTCGATTTTGTTTCATGAATTTATTCACATCTTTCTCAAATTGTATCTCTAGTACTTAGAATGTAGTCTATATCGTAGTTAAGCCAATTCAAAATCATATTTTGTTTTACATGTATTTGTGGTTTCAAAGAGAATATTAGCCCTTCTTTGGGTTTACAATAAATATTTTGTTATTAAGTATATACTATATGGAGCATCTTTTGAATGGCTTTGGAAAGTAAAATAGTGCAAATGTATAGATAAAAGTAAGTAACTTTTAATGCATATATTAAAACTATGATTCAGAGGTCTAAGATGCATCAATATTATCCATTATAATAGAACATAGATCTAGAATTTGGGATGTGTGGAATGTTCATGCATTAATGGTGTTCCAAAAATGAAACTAAAAGATTCTTAGAGTGTTTTTCTGAAAATAAAATATATTTTACGACTAATAGTAACAAGAGTTCAATACTTCTTGAGCTTAAAAATATACATATTAGATTAAAGTTATTTTCAATGAAAGGAATATTCTATATTGCCAGACGAACCCATAAACGTTTTTAATCTATTAAAATGTTGATCATAACGATGGTTATTCTGAGTCAATCCGGATTCCCTTATGCGCTGATCTGTACATAAAAACACTTCGGGTGCTCCTTCTTCTTATTTTTCTTGATTTTTTTTTTCAGGCAGTGCACTCCCGATGTTATATACATATATTATACATAAGTCTTTAAGACAGAAAATCTATTTATTTTGGAAAACTGATACATTCACATCTCTTTTTTCAACAATTTTTGAAAAGAAAACGAGACAGTGATCTTAAAAATTTATAACATATGCATCCGAACATATTTCAAGCCAGATAAACCGATCTTCGTCTGTAGGTTGAATATCTATGAAAAATGTAATGGAATATGGAATGATCTATGCAATAAGTAATAATGGAATTTTCTCAACTATGATTCTTTATCCATAAGTAATTCGAACTTTCAATCATTCTCTCTTAACCAATAATTGAGTTCTTCTAGCAGATCTTTACATCCAGCTTTGTGTCTCCTCTTTCTGTGGGTTAAACAAGTATTAATACAAAAACCAAAAAGTTTCCAATAATTCTCAATACTTTTACCAGTAGTTACACCAAACCTTCAGTTACCTTTCAGTTATCTGTGAGTATTCATTTCTATCCACCAATTTCTGCATTTTTCTGTGGGCTGACGTTACATGACAACAAATTCCAACACATACGAATACTTTTGCATCAGTTTTCAATAAAAATGTACCTCCATAAGAATGCCTTATTACTTTTTTACCCATACTCACATCAGATTCTTCTGTAAACATTTAGTTTTTTTCATTTTTGCTTATCTTTTTTCTTTTTTTTTTGTATAACATCAGCAAGTTTGCGTCCAATACCGGAGATCAAAACTTGTGAAACTGGTATTAAAAGTCACAAGTTAGGGTCTCAGGGAATCAGCCATACAAACATTTGCACATGTCACTCATACCAATACTCGGGACTACTCGGATACTTGGATACTCGGACGTTTATGCAGATACAATAATATCAGATGCAGATGCAGTTTGACATTCGCGTCGATTTCAATTTCAAGAACGCATTTTGATTTCGCATTACGATTCGCAGCACTTTTGTATGTATTTTCAGGTTGTATATTTTTGTTGCACACTTTGTTCGGAGCTGGGGGGAGCTGTTCGGGGCGGGGGGCTGTTCAAATGAGGCTTATAGTCAAGCAAAGAAAGCTAGCACATTGTATAGTACGATCTGAAGTACTACTATACAACCTACTACCTCAATTTGCCAGAGAGAAAAAGGTCCTTGGTGCTGGTCCTTTTTGTTGGGTTCTGGTTTGTGGTTTGTGGTTTTAGGATTCTTTGGGCTTATTTGGTTTTGTGGTTAAACAAATTTTTGGCAAAACATAAACGGAGAAAAATGGTAAGAAATTATATGGAGTATGTTATGGGATACAGGCATTTTTGGCTGTTCTTTTCGTTTTGTTACAAATAATATCAAGAATTAAATAAAAAACATTGAAGATAAAAACTATTCGGTGGTTATGAAATGTTCTTATGAATTGAATAACTTCTAATTGTCAGAAAATGTCTTTGCTAATTATTTTAGTTAATTTATATTGATTTTGAGATATGTTTTCTTTTATTTTTGAGTTTTAGTTGGTCATTATTATTTGTATATATTTTAAACTCATTATATCAAACTTTTGGATGATTTTTAATCATTATTCATTGTTAAATGATCAAATTCATATTTTAATATGCTAATATTTATGTTTTTCTTTTGGTTTTTCCAGATGGTTAATTGGGCTACTATTTCTATGGGAATTTCATTTTTCCCATAGATTAAACTGCACCATTTAAGAATATTTGCATCCAATTCTTAAGTTATTTATTTAACGTTCACTTGATTATTCTATCGTTATGTTCGTTTATTTTTAAATATGTTAGTTCTTTAGTTGAAGCTTTCTTCCACTGATTTCAATATATTTATATTTCTTTTATAGATTATATCGCATTACATTTTGAAATTGATAAATTTGTTATATTGTTATATTATATATATTTTTATTGTTATATTTTCATTTATTTGAAATTTTTTCCATTTAACCTTGTCCTTTATACTCGATGAATATTTAAATTCCTGAACGATTAACGATTGTGTTTCCATTATCCTTCAATTTGTATGCAAAAGATGTGTTTTTTGAAAATTTGTGATAAATTTTGTTGCCAAAAACCAGTTGTTTGCATTGACAGACTCCCATAATGCCGGTCTTGTAACAGATATAAAACAGCACAAGTTCGGAATTACGGGTTTCTGTTAATGGTCCATATATAAGTATGCACCATTTTTCTCTGTTGTTTTATAAACTTTTTATCCATTTATCCTTTTGGAATCCTTTTGCGGAAGAAGAGGCGGCAACCCTCTTTGGGGTGCAAGAACGTGCTTAATCCATTTAGTATTTGATAAAGTTGTGAAATTCCTTTTGGACTACTGGAAGTTCCTTTTGTGTTCGTACTTTGTCTGCAATTATTTTAGATTTTAGGATATATATATTTAACTATATATTTATTGATATATTTACGAATAATTCTATGTGTTTTTTTCTTGTCTTTGTTTTAGAGAATATTTCCTTCTTTTTTGTATCCAAGATTCATTCTTCTTTGTATTTCTGTCCTTCCTCTTTATAATCTGCAAATAAAAAAAAATAAAAATATATATATATAAACATTTAAGTAAAAACACGAGTTTCTAAACGTTTCCTTCTGATTGCAAAAAGCAATTCCACTAGATTTGGCCTAATCCTCAATAGATTTTGTCTCTGGCCACGTAAGCCGATCGCCTCGCTGCAGTTCAATTCAATTTGCAACAAAGGAAAAGCCGACAGAAAGACAGAGAACCAGAGTGAGGAAAAAACAGAGCGTAAGAGAGAGAATCGGAGAGGAAAAAGTGCATTACATATTCATCTTTAAGCACAGACACTCCGCAAAAAAAAAAAAACAAAGATATATGTAACCATAGTGATGGCTGTATGGTATATAGGGTTATAGATGGAATTATATATGATGGTATATATAGAGATGGAGTTGTATGGGTTGCAGCTTTCTTGAACGGCAACCAACTGATACTGAAATGGCAGCTGAAGCTGTAGCTCGAAACGGAGGCAGACGACTCTGAGGCAGAGGCAGAGACTGAGGCTCTGTTCGTGGCAGAGGCAACGGCGACTGCGGCTGTATCTATCGAGTGTTTTGGCCACTGGCTTGTTGTGCCTGGTGCCTGGTGCCTGGTGTGTGCTCCATGTTGCAGCCATCGCGTACTACATATGTACAATGACGATGACGCTGCGATGCCGTGCCAGTACCAGTGCCATTGCCATTGCCAAGCGATTCCATGCGAAGTGATGCGATGCTATGCTTGCCGTCTTCACCCATTGGCCCTGCCACTTTGCCACATGTTTGCAATGCTTCTTTTGGTGGTAGCAGCAGCAACAGCAGCAGCAGCACTCTCTCATACACGTGCACGTGTGTGTGCGGAGAAGGGGTATGCCACTGGGACTCCGTTTGCGACTGGGACTGGGACTGGGTCTGGGTCTCTGTCTGGAGAGCAGCGGCAGCAGTTCGTTGGCTGTACCTATTTTCACGTATTCCGGCCCAGGACCTGCCTCAACAATTTTAGCACAGACAGCCATCGACTGCACACACAGATACGCCACACACTCGCACACAGAGAGAGAATGAGAGAGGGCTGCTTTCTGGTTTCCTTCCTACTTTTGCTGCCAGCGTTGACGTCGCTTAAAAACCGGTAACAGAATGTTGCTGCTGCTGCTGTCACTGCCACCAGTCACTGCCACTGCCATCGCCTCTGCCAAAGCTCTGCTGTAGCTGCTGCTGCTGCCGCTGCCGCTGCCGCTATCGCTGCTGTGGCAGCAGCTTCGAAATTTGTTTTTGCACAAGTTTTTTGTTTGCCAATTGCTGCCCCTGCAACTCGTTCGTTTTCTCTCTCTTTGGGCTTCGGTCTCTCTTCACCTTTTACTATTTCTCTTTTTGTGTTGTTGCCTTTTACTTTTTGTGTTTTTGAGTGCAACATTTGTTTACTTTTCCCCGGGGGCTATTATTTAAAATAAATATTTTCTGAATGAAACAGCAGAAGGAAAGCAATGGAAAGCCCTTGGGAAACGAAAGATGATGCACTTATTCTGATGATTTTATTCGATTAGTTATGGAAGAAATATGTGATTCGGTCGCTTTATATTCCGACAATTTTTTATAGAAAGATTTGGTTTTTTTTCGAAGAAATTCCTAAGATATATATAATGAAAATGCATATGGGAGATTCGATAGTGGGGTTCTAGAAACCCACACATATAACCATACATATATTAAATGATAATCGGAGATCCTTTATAGCTGTCGAAACGCTTCTTTCATTGCCCATTTGCTCAAAATCATCATACACCCACCTTTCAAAAGGCATACAAAAAATATCAATCATACGCCTTGTTCAACATTCCCATTTCAATATAAAATCTCTTGCAATATTAAAATTTATTTTCGTATTGGAAAAATCACTCATATACCTCCTGCTGCACACCTCAACCCCCTACCCTTGTGTTTGCTCTGGCGCTCATTAATCATAAATGTATTTTCATTTGCCGATTGACCAAGGCTGCTGCTCCAGGACGGAGGATGCAATGATCTGGAAATTGTTTGCTTTTCCTTTAGTTGCTCTTGCTTTTTTTTTTGTGTATTATTTTCCGCTTGTCAAATGAATTTCCGCCATTAATTTTCATTTATCGCTGCGGCAGGGCGAAATTGAAATGAAATTTATGACATTTAAAAGGAAAAGAGGTTAAGGGGAGAGGTAGTGGGAAAAAGTATTTAAAAGATAATAATTGTTGGTATAATTTTGTAGATATCAAAATTACATTAAATGATTATTCGAGTTCTGTAATCCAGGATGTACCTTTGAAGACTTTTTAAAAGTATTCGATGCATTCAAAGGCAAAGGATATCACAGAAGATTTGTTTGCTTAAAGCTTTAAGTGTTTTATTTGAAAATAAATTCCTAGAAATAACCAAAGGTATTTCCTCCATCTATGGGATTATCGAATATCAACTTTTTATGGATTGAAATGGATGTTATGGATTTGTATGGAAAGAAGAGTTCATTTGATTGCTTAAAAGGCAAACTTGCAGGCAAAGTTCAATATTATATCAATAATTCACTAGTTATAAGTTTATAAGAAAACACATTCCATAAGTACTCTATGAACTATTGAGAATATTCTGCTATGACTTTGTTGTACCATCAATCATCTCTTAGCCAAGATGGTGGCATCTTTAACCCTTTAGCAACTCTTTCTCCCTTAAATATTAAACACATTTTGTGCATTTAACAATTTCCTGGGTCTCCCCGCAGACGCCAACCTCAACAAAAAACCAAGGCCAAAGCTGCAACACACACAGACAAAAGCCAATGCCACACACTCATGCAGTGAGAGAAAAGCAAAGAGAGAGGCAGGCACACACACCATGCAACGCGTTGCACAAAATTATGCAATACAGAATAGGTCTCTCTCTCTCGCTATGTCTATCTTTGGGACAACTCTTTCGTTCTCTTCTATTTTGAGGGTCTCTCTTTGGTTGCATTGTGGGTTGTGTGTGTGTGTGTGTGTGTGTGTGGTGTGGTTCTCCCTCAATGCCATTGTCATGGGAGCTTGCAGCACAACAACAAGCAAAGAGGTGAAGAGCCGAAAGGGGCACAATGGAGGGGCATACAACAGGGGGCAGCATAAAGCAGAGAGTGGCAAAAAGCAGAATGGAGCCGAGTCCATGCCATGCAACCAATTCAATTAGATGTTCCATGGCCTTCGCTGTTTCCACTGCTGCCACTTCTTCACTCCTCTCCTTTCCTTTCCATTCTTTTCGCGTTTCGTGCCACAGACAACAACACAGCAGCAGCAGCAGCAGCAAACGACAACAACAACCATGCGGGGCGGCCATGGCCATGGAGTTCTGTTCTTCTCCTCCATGGAGTTGCGCGATGCGATGCGATGGCAACTCTGTTGCCTGCCTCATGCCTTATGCCTCATGCCGCCTGACTGCTTGCCTGCCTCTGCCTGCCTGGTTGAGCATTTGGAGAAAAAAACTTGCGAGAGTTGCGACTGAGTTTGGTTGCAAGTTGCAGAGTGCCAGAGTTGATTAACCTTTGGACGTTCTGTTTTGTAACTCCATTCGTGGAGCGCAAACGGAGCGGAGCTGCTGCTCCGATTTAAATGCTCCATCGAGTGGAGTGGAGCTCCCATCGTTTCGCTCTGCTCTCCTCTCCCCTCTGCGCTATGTGTGTGAGTGTGTGTGTAGGTAGTAGGTCCCTCTGTCTGTGTGTGTGTGGGTTATGTGTCTCCTTCTGCACTTCTGTTTGTCTGTTGCTCTTCTTTTTCGGGTTGTGTGTGTATTTGTGTGTGTGTGTGTACTGCGTTGTGTTCGCAGCCATGTTAGCAGCCATTTTTAATGGCTCCCCATATACGTGGAACGTATATGTTTCTGCAGCACCATCGTTCCATCGCTCCATCGGACTCGGGAGAATTTGTTTTGTGCCTCAACCAAAAACCAAAATCAGAGGCAGAGCCTGAGCCAGCGAAAAGCTAAGCTGCAAAATATCGATGCGTTTTCCACCGATGATTCTTGGAAAAGAATTTAAGCCACCAGGGAAACCCTAAACTGATTGAGCACTGCATCTTACTGATTTATTCTTATTATTCGATCGGTTTTTTGCCATCGGAGAACTAGTGGTATTCACACGTCCGCGGAAACATTGGGCGCGTTCACTAGCACAACTTGATCAGCGATCAGTGATACAATTTTGGCATAGATTCATGGAGGTATTCCAGGCAACAGCACTCAAAACATGATCATTAAGATACTTCACTGATTGCTGATCAAGTTGTGCTGGTAAACACGCCCATTGGATTTTTCTTAGTAATTATTGGGGCATTCCACCGACTTTTCTTTGAAAAACCGACAAAATTCATAGAAAACCTTTAAATCAATAAGTTTTTTCTTCGGTGAACTAGGCCTAAAGAAAAATGGGACTTAATCAGCTGCGAATAGTGTGAATGGCAAAATATACAAACAATAAAATGCCACCAGGGAAAAAACTACCGCAGAATAGCACCTGCTGAATGAGAATGGTTCGAATGAAACTTCCTGTGATTGCAGCTGCGAATAGTGTGAATGGTAATGAATATACTAACCCGAAAATAGCATCGGTGGAAAAATGCACGTGCAACAGTGGCTTTAGTTTATTTTTCATTCACACTACATACTCGTAATCTGCAGGCCACGACAGGCCCCAATAGCCATTCTACCTTACTCCCCCGCCCTCTCTTTCTGCCTTACTTCCCTTCACTTTTTTTGCTCTCCCACTTCCCACTTCGCTTACATTTCCTACTCTCCCACTCTTGTTGGTAATTGTAATTGAAATTTGGCGTTGAAGCGGGTAAATGCTACGCTCTCTATGCACACTCTCTAGAACCGCATCTCTCTCTCTCTCTCGCTGTCACAGTCTCTGTGTGTAGCCCTCTCTTTCACTCAAGCTCCAGGCGTCTCTTTCATTTTATTACAGTTTCCACATTTTTGGGCAAAAGTTGTTTTGGCATTCGCCTTTGCTCTTCCTGTTTGTTGGTGTGGGTCATGGCTGTTCTGTTGGATGTCATGCCAGCCCAGCCGCCGCGTCATGCTATGCTTTTCGGTTCTCGTTTCTGTTCGGTTCGTTCGGGTTTTGTGCATGGTGTCGTATGGTGTGGTGTGGTATGGTTTTCTTTCTGTCTTCTTTTTTTGATGTTTTTTCGGGGTACATTGACTGCTCCTTTTTTATGGCCAAGTCTGGGCTTAGGTCTGGGTCTGGGTCTGTGACTCTGAATCTGACTGGTTCTTCCTTGTTTTGACGGGTCTTTTGTTGGACGGTACATATGGCCAGCCAAATTGCACAATATTTGTCGCTCCTCTGGCCTTTTGTTGCAATTAAATTCATAATGTGGCAGCGGACGCGCCTCTCTTCCGATTCTGTTCGTGTGGGTTGTTGAGGGTATGCGTAAGTTGATAATGGAATAGACTGCCCCTTCCCCTTAGAAATTCGAGATAAGCAAACGAATTTTAATTAAATTAAGAGATTTCATTTGTGATTTTAAGGCAATAAACTCTACTTATATCTTTCAACTGGAACTACCTATCTGTCTATTGATCTATCTATATAAGTAGATGGCTTAATGGTTCTCCAAAAGCATTGATTGTGTGGAATCTCCACGTTAAAGTACTCTAAGTGTCTATGGCCTCCATTTCAAGTACTTGTAATGGCGCTTAAAGTACTTTCTTATCTATTTAATCTATTTGATATTTTTAAGATCTACTCCAAAGTATTCTTAGCCCTGCCGAACACTTTCCAGTGGAGCCTATCATCGATCTTTACGAGCTCTGTAGCCGTCTAGCATCCAAAGACATGTCTCTTGGAACCCGTTCGTGGACACTGCCTCGTCGTCGTCGTCGCCGTCGTCCATTGTCTCTTGGGTGCTGCAGAAGAGTATCTTTGGCTGCGATTTGTATCTCGGCGTTCTGCACATCCGTGCGAATACGAGTGCCAGTGGCAGTGCCAGTGCCAGTATCTCTTATTGGCTGCTGTTTATTTGTGCGCCGCGTCCGCTGCTTATTCGCTTTTTCGCTTATTGAGTTTTCTGCCTCTGCCTTGCTGCCTTTCTGCCTTATGTCTGAGAACGAAGGCGATGGCAAATTCGAAGGCGAATGCGAAGGCGAAGGCGTTCAATGAACTCCGCGGAGGAAACGCTGAGACAAGAGAGACAATCCAATCGCTGCAAGTACTGGGAGGTACTGCTGCTTTTTGTCTTGTGTGCTTTCATTTTTGGGAGCTTATATCCCATCTCTGGGGAAGTGGAAGAACCCCGTCTCTGGAGTGCTTTGGAGAAGTGGTGGAGAAGAAATGTGTGGCTGGTCAAGGGATACCACAGTGGAAGATTAGCAAAAAATGAGAAAATTTAATTGAAAAGAAAGCTCTAGCAAAAAAAGCAGGACAGAGGATGGAAAGGAGAAGGTGTGAGTAGAAAGAACTGCTGGACAGAAGGCAGGGTCGAAGAGAAACGAAGAGAAGAAGTAGGAGTAGGAACAAGAAGGTGCGTAAAAGAAGTTTGAACAAACAATTACGAGCAAAGATACGAATTAGGTAGAAGAGAGGATAACGGGGAAGATCCTGAAAAAGATTTGTAGGAGGAAGACGAGGATGAGGAAGAAAAAGTTGCAAGAAATGGAAAGGTTGATTAATAGGAAGTGTAGCCATCTCCAAAGATATGGAAATATTGAAAAGCTTTTCTGCGACGGCAACACAATGGAAAAAGAAGTCAGAGATAAGCCGAGCAGCCACAGAATTTTATGCTCTCCTTCCGTATTATAATTTCACACAAACAAACACACTGAGAGAAAGAAAGAGCGCAAGATATGGAGGAAGAGAGAGTGAGAGGTAAAGGAGAAGGGGTAATAAGAGACGGAGGCGGAAGGCGACACACGTGAGTGGGGCGGTTGATGACGAAGGCAACAGAGGCAGACCGTGCCAGCCTGCTGTCTGGCTGGCTGGCTGGCTGCCTCATCGCCCGAAGGGGCATGTGGCAATGCCAATGCGAAATAGCGTAGAATGACGTAGCCGATAAGGCAAAGAGCAGAGAGGTGGCAGCAACAGCAGAGGCAACAGCAGCAACAGCAGCAGCAGCACCAGCAGAGGCAACAGCAGCGGCAGCGACAGAAGCACCGACAGCGCCACATGCAATTTCAAAGGTCAATGACACGCAGCTTGCAGCGTGAACGGCGCCGTCGACAGAGCCAGCAGCAGCGCAAAAGAAGAGAAGAGAGTGAACAGAGCAGAGCTTTCCTTCTGCTTATCGCTCTCTTTAAGTTTTTGGCAAACTTTGTTCGCGCGCGCTCTCTCTCTCTCTCTCTCTCTCTGCATCTCTCTAATGCTGCTCTCTTTTGCTCTCTTTCTGCTGCATTTGCATGACGGAATATTCAATTAAATGTTTGTTGTTGTTATGACTGCTGCTGCTGCTGCTGCTGACGTTTTCCATTCATTTTGCAATTTGCATACTCCGCCTCTCTCTCGCTCTCTCTCTCACACCCACACATCCACACACAGGAAATACGCAACACTTACACACACACACTCAAATGATGTTCTTGTTGTTTTTGGGTTTTCGGTGTCTGTAGTTTTTCATTGTTGTTGATTGCAGCTTGCACCACCTCCCCTGCCCCCCGCACATTGTAGGCAACCAACCTCCTCCTACCTAGCGGTGGGATCCTCATCTTCCTCCTCACACCGGAAGACCCAGTAAAGTCAGTTTTATTCAATGCCCACCCACATGTGCCACAAATTACTTTTTCATCATTTTCATATTTCGCCACAAAAGAGAGAGTGCAACAAAGAAAAAGAGAGATCGAGAATCCGATGTTATACCCTGGGAAAGAGTATTAGGCTTTTGATAATACATATATATATTACAGACCTGCACCAACACCCCAAATCCTAGAAAAATTCCGTCAAAATAGAGAAAGAATAAAAGTTCTTGAAATATAATGGCATAAACACAAAAATATCTCTGCCAAGATATCTCAGATATAATATTGAAAACATGATTTTTCATATTGTTCATATTATGTAAAAATAAAAGGTGTATTCTATACTTTCTGTATGACTCAAATCTAAACAAAATCCAAATGCTTCAATGAGATCAATCGACCATAAATCAAATTTTTTAAAGAAATATTTTTAACAAACTTAAAAAACTGTATTGCAATAATAAATTATTCTTAAAAGCTCATTCAAATATGAAAGAAACTCCCATAAAAAGTATTCAAATAGTTAGGGTATTTCACGCTTCGATTCCCGAACCCCAAAGAATTTCCTTTCTTGTCGTTTGTCTTGAGTGAATTATGAGTCCAAGAGATTCTGCTCTGGTTTGTGCTTTTCTTTGTATTTGCATCTGCATGTTCGTGTGCTTGTGTGGGTGTGAATGTGTATGTGTGTGTGGGTGCAGTCATAAATTATGCAAAAAATTGCAATTATTTCCATTAAAAAGATATCTTTTTCATACATATATGTATGGAGTGGTTTTCTCTTGTCGCATACAAAAAGTTGACAAGAAAAAGTTGGCCAATAAAGTGGTGGAGATGCAAGAAAGTTTGCAAAATTGCAAGTGGGAAAAGAATGGAAGTTGTCTCAAGAAAAATTAATTGCTTTTAATATGAAATAAATTAATAAAGAAAGAACTTTATAGGAGAATGGGGAGACATTTTTTTAAAGGATTAAAACAAATTAATGTACTAGTCCACTAGCTTAAGCAGCAGAAAAAATACCCTCGAGATGGACCGCGATTTATTAAGAATTTAGGCACAGAAACTATGTTTTTTCCACATTGAAAACGGTTTGCCAAATCGTAACCCCTTACGTTCGACGTAATTCCCATTGTAAATGCATTTAGAAAAAAAATCGGCATTACGAGTAAGTAAGCGATTATCAATTTATACCAAATTAGCTTAACCCAAACAGAATGTCAACAGCTTTAGGGCAAATCGGGTTAATTAAACAATTAACACACACACACACGATAGAGAGAGAGAGAGAGAGAGAGAGAATGAGAAAAAGATCAAAGATAGCAGAGAACGCAATTTGAACAATGAAAGGCCATAAAATATTGTTTTTTTTTTCTTTCTTTTGTGTTTTTTTTTCTGTTGCACAAACAAAACGTGCAACACAAACACAACACACACAAAAGCCGCACCAATAACAAAGAGAGTGCAATAAAAGGTGGGAAATGGTAGAAGGGGAAGAGGCAACAAAAAGCTTTGAGCCAAAAGTTAGGTTAGGTTAGGGACGCCACATGCAACGAGCTGTGGCAACGAGAATTCACAGAGAGAAAGAGAGAGACAGAGAGGGGTAGATGTGGCATGAAACGGGTTCAAAATCCTATGCAACATGGCAACTAAACAAAAGCCAGAAGGTAGACGAACCAAAGTCGCATCCCATCAAGAATCCAATAGAGCGTGGACGGGTTTCACAGGGCGAGGGGAGAGGGGCAAGATAGTGCGTGGCAAGGAAGGCAGGGGGAAGCCAGAGGTTGCAGAGAAGCGGTGCAAAAAGAGCGGGAAGAACAGTGGCAAAAACTCGTTTTATTGGTGATGCAAAAAATAAGAAGAAATAAATGCAACGTCACTACCGAGAGGAGTAGGGGGCAACATAGAGAGAGAGAGAGAGAGAAAGAGGAGAATGATCAACAAAGTGAGAGGCAAGAACGACTTTGCACCCTAGGGTCGAGGATCGTTTAAGCGTTCTGTGCTGTTGCACGTTGCCAAACCTGAATTTCATCATCATCATCATCATCAATGCAATGCCAATGTCCCTGTCTATGCACTGAGCGAAAAAGTTGAGAAAACAGAGATAAACAATGAGAGAAGAATGCTTAGAGAATTTGCATATTTTGATCACTTTTTATTCAGAGAAAGATACATATGCTTATGCGAGTGGAAGTGAAAAGGAAGCCAAAAAAGAATTGCATGTGAGAAAAGATCTTCACAAGAAATCTCGAATTTCCAAGTCATTCTTCACTGAGAGAAAAGGTATACTACCTATATTATGTATCTATATTCGAAGATGAGAAAAGAACTACAGGAGATTTGATATGCGAACAAATATCTCTCTATTGTATAAGAAAGTTTTGGTCTTCTTCCAATATTTAACTCATATCGGCGTAATCGAGAGAAGCGAGTGAGCCACGGGTTGGCCCACAAGCAAAGAGGCTTGCCCCCTTGCCAAAAACTCCCTCTAAGAAACGATATAAGAAAATTTAGTGAAGTTTTAGAAATTTTACTTTAGAACAATAAATTTGTTTCTCCTGGAAGCCATTTGTTTAGATAACTACTAAAATCCGGGACCTTTCTGATCTAATCTATCCCATTTATTGTATCTTTTTTCGAATCTTAAAGCTCGAAAATAATGTATGATAATAATGTAAAAAATTAAGTCTTCTAGCTGCGCTTTCTCTCCTAAGATGAGGGCATTCCAGTGAATGGCTATGGTGAGAGATCATCTCCTATGAAGCATTACAATCCGCCCCCATTCAGCTGCCTGCTTCTTTCTCCCAGTGCACTCCCAAAGTAGTTACCACTCTTTTTTTGCCAGGTTTTGCATAGCTTCGCTTCCTTTTGAGAAGAGTAGAGTACCCCTCTGGGGTGCTCTGTGACTTTAAGTCCAATTAGTGAACGAACGAAAGCCGATTCTGAAGCAAACACACAACTGTAATTACGCATACGCCGCGTGGTCCAAACAAACAAAAATTATACCAGAGTAAACAGAAAATATACCAAGGAAAAAGCAACGCAAAAGAAAAACCGGTTGCAGCTCTTTCACTTGGTGTTCCTTTTCTTGCCATTGCTCCTTGGTGTCTGTCTTGCTTCCGTCCTTCCTTCCTTGCTCGCATCCGTCTGCTAAAGGCAGCTGGCAATTAACTGGTGTTCTACCTCTCCCTTGTTTTTCATTGCTCCCAAACTTCCCTTCTGTCACCCTGTCGCTCCTGACCTCCCTTCTATCATTCTCACACTTCCACCATCACACTCTTTTAAATGACAGGTCAAGGAAGTCAAAGAACATCACAGTCGGGGCAATAAATACACTTAAAGGTATTTTAAGGTCGTGTTTATGGAAAAAGTTCGATATTGCTTGTCCTTGTTGGATTCAAAAAAATTAATAGACTCTTTGGAGTTATAGAAAATGGAATGGTTCTCGTTATAGAAATTTATACGGCCAATGATTCTTATGCGAACTTGAGGGACACCTCTTGGGGGATAAGATACACTTAAATGATTGAGAGAGTATCATTCTATAAGATACCTATTCCCGAAGATATTTCTCCGGCTTGAGAATGTGTCATCTCAAGACGTACAAGTACGAAAACATTTCGGATACTGGAATTTTGATCAATAATATTTTCCTGGCTAAGGAAGATGTCCCTTCCGACCAGAAATAATGCTTTAATAAATTAAATAAATTATTTATTATTTAATATTCAATATATATAATAATATTTTTCGCTCTTTTCCTTAATGATTCTGCAGTAAAGATCGCTTTCTCTCATATAGAAATGAACAGATTCTGTTCAAATTTATTTCCATTGTTTCACAATCCAAATTCAATTCCCAAAATCATCAAACCCCTTAAGATAGTGTATTCCAAAGGAAGAACCTTTTGATGGCCTGTTTTTGTTTTTTGCTCTTGCCTTTCCCCTTTCACCGAAAAACTTTAAAGCCTCGCTTAACTGCACTTGTTCTTCAGTGGAGTTCAAGTCGCTGCAGTCTCGGCCTCTTGCCGTTGGAGTCGTTTTGCCTGCTGCATTCAATTGGCTTCTTCTTGGTCAAACTTCCGCATTTAGCTCTTTTTTCTTCATTTCTCTGCAGTTCGGTTTCTGTTCCTGTTTTGTGTTATTGTCATGTTTCGGGCCAATTCTTTAGAAGTTTCTTCATTGCCTGGCGGCATAAATTAGTTATACCGTTACGTGTATACTGGAGGAATCGGGGAATGTGAGATGCACAGAGAGAGAGAGACTCCTTAGGGTGGCAGCTTATATATAATTTGCAGAGCAATTTCTGTCCGCAGCAAACAAGCGAGCAACGATTTTTAAATGCGATTTGCCTGGTGCTGATATCGCCTGTAATTTGCCTTTACGATTATGACACAAAAAATGTCTTGAAATTGAGAACCAAAATTAATAATGGTATAGCCTTTACATGTCGGGTGGAGGATATCTGCTGAGTGGAGAAATTTCAATGAAATGTGGACCCTTTTTTTTTCTTAACAGATTTGAAGAAACATAATTATAGTAGGTGTGTTCCACAGGAAAAGGTTAGCAATTTAGATGCTAAGATTATAAGGACATAAGGACAAAATTAATTAAGTTAATACTTGAATTAAGAATTAATACTTGAGTTAAAATACTTGAATTCTTTGAATTTTTATTTGCGATGACAAAGCAAGGGGAACAAATGGGAAGACAACAAAATCCAAGGAAGAGAATGAGAGAGTAGGTAGCACAGAGTGGGAATTACTAATGGGAAATGCCATAGAAAACGTTTCTTCAGGGAATAATTATTCCAAGCTTTCACCGAAAGAAAGTTGCACAGTAGTCACTCGAATTAAAATAATTCTAGAATTACACATAAAAATGCAATGCAAATCGTATGAAGTGCAACATTTATCGACAGAAAAAACTCCTAAGTGGAATAAATATCTTTTCATGTCAGCTTTACTCGTATCTATTTAGGAATTGCTTTCCTTTTTTCATTAAATAATTCAGCAATGTACCACGATATACCATATTCATCCAATTGAAAAGTGGTGTAATACGAGATGATTCAACAATTGCAGCAAATTACAATAATTGAAAAACAATTTGCTAAACCAACTGGCAACAACAACACCAAGTGCCAGAGCCACAACTGCAGCAAAAATGTTAATCATTAAAAAACAAAAACAAAAAGAAAAAGAAAAAATAAAAGCAAACGGGCGACGCGACGTCAATAAAAATTGTTACCCCGCAATATGCGAACGCCATTTACATGAGCAAAAATTGAAATTAATGAGAAAAGCAATAAAACAACTAGAAGCAAACGCAAAGGCAGAGTCAGAATTAGAACAAAGGCAACTGCAAAAGCAATAGCAATAGCAGCAATAGTCAAACATTCGCCTTAGTAACAGATTACCAGATAGAGAGAGAGACAGCGGGAATTGTTTGTGGGTTTGTTGTTAAGTCAAGTCACACGATTATTGGCGGCCATTTTGCACGAGAATAAAGGGGAAAGGCAATGGAGAGGGGCTTAGAGGAGGTTGCAATTTCTTGTGTTTTTATTTCCATGAAGATATGTACATATGATAAAATTATAGTCCTATCATTGGATATAGAACAAATAGATGATGATGCATTTCTCGATAAAAAAATATATACACATATATGTATACTGAAAAATGTATTTTACATGCCCCTGAAAATGCTTTTATTTCCCTATTGATTGAATATGATTGAAAAATATGTGTTCTATAATATTCGATTGGTTTTTGGATTACAACTTATTGTTTTTCCTGAGTTTATTTCTTCAAAAGAAAATTGTACAAATTCTTAGAATTATGATATCATTTAATATATACCTATGTACACATTTATACAACCAATTTCCAAGAACCAATACCAAATTTCAAAGTGCTTCTTTAAGAAGAATTCAGAAATGTAAATTCTTCGATGATGCTATAGAAATGCATTTAATTTTCTCAAAGTCTAGGGTTCGAGTTTAAGTATCTGTCCCTGCTAACGTTTTCAATATTTTTTTAGCACAATTACCTAGAAATTCCAAATAAATTCTATACCTCGAAATGCCTTGGAACTTTGCGCAGCAAAAGTATTTTTTTTGAAAATTGCAAAACGGAAACAAAGTCCCCATGAAACCTCAGAGACCAAACCACAAAACGAGTGGGGAGAAGAGGGACCTGCAGCCTGCAGGGGAGGTCATTTTCTATTGCTAATGAGAAACAGTTGGTTAGGCGGCGGCTCTCTCCATGTAAATTCGAATGTGTGCCTGTGTATCTATGTCTCTCTACGAGTATGTCTGGGAATGTGTGTCACAGCAGTGGATGACATAATTCAAAGTGAAACGGATGACATTCATTACGATGCATTTGAATGACAGCAATGAAAAAGAGAAAAAAAGCGAAAAAAAACGAATAAAATACGAAAGTCAGACATATGGAAAAACTGTGCAAATTTAAATTGTAGACAGAGGTCTCCCTTCATATGAGAACTACTACTCGTACCATATACATATTACTCTCTTTTAAAAACTCTTATGATATCTGTTTTCGTTTATTTTCTTATGAGGATTCCCCCTTTTTTTTGTCAATGGTCATGCTCTGAATACGGTCAACTTCTTTTCGGTTGTCTTCCCTTATTCATCCCCTTCCTTGTTTCGTTTTCTTACCGCTTTCAAGTACAGTTATGGTAGCATTTTTCGAAAGCCTTCTTTGTTGTGGCAAGATCCTCATTGCTTGTTGCACATGCGCACTCACCTTGACTCGATAGTCACTCAGGCAAATCCGTTCATCGTGAGGGTTCATCGGTTTCTGGCCTCCGCTTCCCCTTCGACTGCCTCCCACTTTGCCAAGCGGGGCATTGAGCGGGTCGAACGGGGGGTTCGGGTGCCCACGGATACCCACGGGTGGCAGCCCAGGGTTAGAGGATTATGCTCGTTAGTTATTGATGGCCCAGCAGGAAGCAGGCGAATGGTTGCAGGTGCAGCTGCCTGACGCTTGCTGCTATGACAGTCAGCTTCAGCCCTCGTGGCGTATACACAATTGTGGCATTGTGGGATGGCATTTTCAGGTCACCTCTGAGAAGAGTTTAGGTTTAAGGGGGATTTCGGGGATGACAAATATTGGACAAGTCTTTAAGGATGACATGAATCAGTCTTGAAAGATATAAAGAATTTATTGCTTCGTAAACTAGATAAAGCTTACCCTTTCCATAGGAAATGCTGAAGATGTTTTTAAGAATTTGAAAGATTCGAAATTGATACATTTTTACACATTTATTTTGTTAAATTGAAAACCAATCTAGAATTCCTTTAAAATTTTCACATATTCCATCCAAGCATCATTCAATTGTATATTTTCCCCATTCTTATGAGTTTTTTCCGATCTTCACGAGAATTTCCTTTTTTCAGTGATTCTCCATCTGAATAGATCCGCAAGAAACTTCTCCACTAACTCTAACTAACTTCACTAATTTTCTCTTTAAAGATTCATTTAATTCTACTAAAAATTCATCACAGAATTTTATTATAATTTATAAGTATTTTTCTGTATGTATGAATCATCTAGTCAATGTGCTAATAATCTCTGTTTTCCCACCATCTATTCGCATTGATCAGGAATTAGTTAAAGACTTTTCTGCCGCCTTTTCATTTCCTTTAGAGCCTTACAACTATTACCTACTTCTCATGGCATCATTAAATCATTAATACCTTCAAGCTCCAACTCTTTTCTTGGGCATTAATCAACGCCAAGAATTCATATGCATTTTTGCAGAACTTTTAAAGAGTTTGCTTGGAATTTCTGCTAGAATTTCATTGGAATTTTTGTAGTTTTTCCAACTTCCTCTGAATCCATACATTGCTGATTGATTCCCTAGAAACATAGTTACCTCTCCAGCAGCCAATTCCTCTCGTCTTTCATCTTTCTTTTAATAATATTCTTTCATTAAGTTAAGCTTCGTTATTTCTACATCCCGCCGCTCCCGCCGCTCCCACCGCTCCATAATTGCCCACACTTTCTGCTTGAATGGAAAATCTGCAACAACATTTTTTTCTATGTTTTAAGTCGTTTAATCTGCATTCTCCCTCCCTCTGGACCACTTTAGCAGGAGAGCAGAGCCAGTGCTGCGTATGCGTAATATGTTTTCCCTCTAATTGAAATACTTTGCAAAAGAACACTCAAACACTTCAAAGGACGGTGGGTAAAAAAAGGGGCTTTAATTGTGCACTAAGCTGCTTACGAGGCACACAGGAAAAAAAGCCTCCTCTATCCAGTGACGACGACGACGACCCCATCATAGTGCTCTTCTCTGCTCTACCTATCCGAAAGATGCATCTGGCACGAAGCACCAGGGTAGCAGGCAGCGTATTCTATAGATACACAAAAGCCAAACAGAGAGAGAGAGAGAGAGCTAGAGAGAGAGAACCAAGAACATGGACTTGACTCCGATGGAAGATGGAAGCAAGTGGCATGGTGGCTGGTGGGGGCATTGCATTGTTGTTGCGGCTAGTTTTTTGTACGATTTTGTTGTGTGTGTGTTAGTGTGTATTCCTTGGTTCTTAAGATTCTTCTTCCTTCAGAGGATGAGGCTGCTAGACGACCGATGCCACCTCCCGATGCGATGCTGATTCTGAGGTTGAGGTTGATGATGGCGATGGCAGTACCGATGACGTCGTTCCCATAGTTGCCACATAGTACAGTCATAGACAGAGCAAGCAAGAGAGAGAGCGGCAGTGACTAAGAAAAAGAGTACAGCAAGACTGAGGCTAGAGCAGAGACAGGGGCAGAGCCAGAGCCAGAGGAAAACTGTATATAGACGATGCACCGCCTGCATAAGCTACAAAATTCCTTTTAAAGCGTTAAACTGCATTCAATAGATACAAAGATACGCACACACACACACACACAAAACGATACAGACACAGACACAGCTGTAGAAACTTTAGACAGACATTGCCATCCATTTGGCAGCACTATTTGTATCTCTCTGGAAAGTATCTGTGTGTGTGTGCCTGTGCATCTGTAAGTGACTGCGAATATGTATCTTTTCTGTTTGAAATTGTATCTGTATATTTAGTTTTCACATTGCATTGCTCATATTTATTTGAAATTCAATTTGCAAACATTTTACGTTGCCTTTTGTTTGCTCAAGTTTCAATTGTAGTTTTCTCCTCCCACTCCCACAGCTGCTGCTGCTGCTTCTTCATCATCGTCTGCATCCACCCTCTCATTCTCATACTCATTCTTATTCCATTCTCAATTCAGTTCTGTCTTCTTCCTCTCTTTTGTATATATTTTTGCATTTATTACGCATCAATTTTGAATGATTTGCAAAGAGGGAAAAGCGAAATTCAGTGCATTTCGATAAGCTATTACGGAGGAGACTCTCAGGAATTGATTTGTGGATAGGAGAGATGGCGAATAAATGCGAATAAATTGCTTTTTTCTTGTAACATAATATACATACATATACATATAATCTTTAGGTTGCCATGAGATCAGGATTAACGGAAAAAAACTGCAAACATCTATTCAAATTAAAACTTTAAATAATATAAGAATATTTTTCTGACAATTAAATGTTTCCAAAAGATATGAAAACATTGGTGTACGATTTACAGAACAGTATCTTTTTCTATTTTCTATACGTCCTACTGCTTTATCTTTTGCTCTCTTCTCTTTGTTTTGCCTCTTGCTTTTATTTATTAATCAACTGTATCAATAAATGTGGCCAAAACCAATTAAATTATACAATCGATTTTTGTGGCACACAAATCAAAGGAAATTGGAGCAAAAAGTAAGACAAATTTCCATGACATAAGAAATGGGCAGACAGCTGAAATAGGAGTTGGAATAAGAGTTTGATATCAGTCCAAGTGCCACACACAAATATTTGAGCTCTCACACAGCCATACATACATACATATATGTACATCTGCAGAATGCACAAAATCAATGTCAAAAGCCTGCTATTGTTGTTGCAAGGACATCATGGGGGCACACGCTATGAAAGAGCAGAGACCGCAAACAGAATCAACGCTCGATTGCCAACATATGCAGCTTGCAGCTCCCCAAACCTGCTGTGTCCCTTAACTGGTTTCCAGCTGTGCTGACTCCTGGCCCCCCCGCTGCTGGGAGCGTAGCAAATGAAGCGAATGCGTCTGTCTAGAAAGGGGAGAGACCAGGAGACAGGCGATGGAAGACCAGGAGGAGCTGGTAGCCGGGAATAGTAGTTCCCTGAATGTTAGTTCAAGGGCGGAATCAAGGCTGAGAACTCCCCTTTGTATAAATAGCTTTTCTTTCGCCCTCTCTGTCGCTCTGTGTCCTATCCACCACACGTGGCGTATACGCAATATGAGAAACTCACCACAGAATTTCGCTCACTCGTAATGTCCTTGCATGTCGCTCCGTCCTTGTTGCATGCTCGCTGGGCGGCATCCCCCTTTGCACTTGAACCATTGTCCTTTGGCCCAGAAAGGGGCATGGTTTCGCCCTCTTGCCATCCTTTTTCCTCTTTTCCTTCGTTTGCCAACAAAAAATAGAATACAACCAAAAACACCAATAATTAAATAAAATGCAAAAGAATAAGGAAAGAAAGAGTTCTCGGTGACGCATAAAAGTCCTCCGTTTGAAGGTATTTTATAGGAAATAGTTTAAAAAAAACTTTAGTTTTGGATTGATTTATTTATTCATTTTTCCTGTATACTTTTCTTCTTTTATTTAATATTTTGTAGTCAATTTCTTTATTCATTTATCTGCAAATTTGTTTATCATTTATTGAATTTCTGCCCCAGCTTTCTCATATTTTATTGTTGTGAGATTTGATTTCAATGGAAATGCTGATGATGACCAATTCAGTGTATCTTTGGGGATTGGAGAGTGGGAATAGAGGATTGTAATTGAATGTCAGTATAATAGTTCCCTCGGAATTTTTTAATTGTTCTTTCTGCATACATTTTCTATTCAAGGTTGGCCGAGGACATTGTAGAGCATGACTCAGAGAAAATATGACAAAGAATTTTTCTAAAATGGTATTTAACTTTGAATACTGATACAATATTAAAGAGAAAATCAAAAATAAAAATCAAAAATGTCTTTCAAAATTTAGTTCTGATATCCTTAAATTCTTTATATTTAAATTTTTAGCACAAGCAAAAACATCTGTTAATGTGATTTTGTATGTATGCATGTATAATTCTTAATGATTTCATTATCAGCAATGGGGAAGCGACGGCTGAGCAAAAGGCAGAGTGCGTTCAACTGCCGTTGGCATAACAGCAAAAATTTCAAATAAAGTAAAAGAAAAGTAAAATAAAAGCCAAGTAACCACAGAAATAAAGAAATAAATAAAAGGCAAACATTTCAGGAAATTCACTCACACAAAAATTAATTCGTTTTTATTCTGACCATATGCAGTGTTTTTCACTATTTTGATATGTTTTTCAAATGTTTTGAAAATTGTCATTCATACCTAAAAAGTTTTTCCGCGTTCTTATGTATTTTTTTTTATTTTTTTTAATTTATTATTAAAGTTGATGTTCTGTCAAAAAATATATAAAACTGTTTTTAATTTTTGAACTGTATTTCTACATCAAATTTTCGGTTGCTTTATTTTTCTTTGATCTAGCAAAAGTTTTTCCTCCATTCCACTTCTAGATGTTTTTTCTACAAAGTTTTTTCAGCCTTTTAATAATTTTTTTTTTACCGTTTTTTAATGTTTTTATATTTTTATTACATATATCGGCCTCGAGTAAAAGTTTTTCCTTCAGTTCCATTTATTGTTTTTGGATTTTTCTTAACTTTTTTGCAGTCAACGAACAAAAGAGCACCAATACCAGCATAAGAACATTATATGTATGTATTTGTGTGCATCTGTTTGCAACAGTGTGCATGCATGTGCATGCGCACTGCAATCCGTTTTCAAAGTTGTTTTTGTTGTTTGTTGGTAGGGCCCGTCTCTACTTCTCCCCTGCCCCCGCCTTCTTTTTGCGGCTGCTTCTGTTTTTGCTTATTCGCTTTTTGCCCCCACCGCCACAGCTCCGCCTGCACTTTGAGCACTCACACATGCAGGAACACTCTGTAGTGCGTGTGTGTGTGTGTGTAAGAGAGAGAGGAGCAATATATGTGTGTCTGTTTCTATGTATTGGTATGACTTCATTTCCTTTGTCGTAGGTCATCATCCATTCAATTCCACAGAGAAAATGCGTTTTAATCGCTTTTAATTTTTAGAGAATTTCGGTTTTTCGAAGTTTAATAAAAAATAAATGTTAGATATTTTTTAGGTTGTTAATATAGTATTTTAAATATTTAAAATATCAATTGTATAAAGAATGCCTTTGAAATAGTTTATATTGGAAGACATTTTTAGTAATTCGACATTTTGAACGGAAAGTAATTAATTTGTTAAATTTTTTTGGATATCATTAACAATTTTTAATATTTTCCACATTAAATGTTAATTTTTTATATTAACTTTAAAAACCAATTTAGGCATTTTCAGAAAAGGGTTTATATTATAAAAATTTGCAATGTAGTTTTTTTCAATTAAATATTTAATTTTTTCGAGAATTTTTAAAGAGGATCAATTATGCTAGTTCAAACAAATAATATCAGGTCTACATAGAATACGATTACAATTCTTCGACTTTATGGGCATATTTAAATAAATAAAAACATGTACAACAAATTTTAAATAAATGTATATTTTATGAATACACAAAAAAAACCCATACTTTTTCCATTATCAGGGCATTCGTTTTCCAAAAAACAGTCTTTCACTTGTTTTGCACACACTTTTGCATTGAATTATTGTCTTTGCCGCTGGCATTTTACTTATTTTTGGAATGTCTTTGGTAATTTATTTTTAAAAAGTTCTCTTTCTCTTTTTGCAATTGCAGTGTTTCCCCGCTACGGCACCGTTCCATGCAATTCAAAGTCGCGCTCCCGACTGTCCGAAAAGGGTACACAACTGATTCTCCAACGCATTATGTCCGGGCCAGGGTTGCCACCTTATATACGGAAAGTCCCCCGCACAAGAGAGAGGATGGCGACGTCAGTGACGCCAACGCAGCGACGGAGAGTGGTTGTAGCCGAGGGGGAAAGAGTGGAGCAAGAAATGGTAATAAAAGCAAATGAATCGCACCAAGTGCATCGCACACAGACGCACACGAAGTGCAGCGGAGGGAGAAGTGCAGTACTACACATATGAGTAGGTGCAGGAGAGGGGACACGGAGGGGGCACCTACAAGCCGGCCGCCTTTTTGCGTGGCAGGTTTTTGCACAGAGCACTGTTTGGCTCTTACTCTCCCTGTGGGTGCCGCTCTCTTGCAATTGCTGTAACTGCAGGCAAAAGGTGCATCGATGCAAGGTGCGATATTGCCAAACGAAGCTTTTACAATAGATATAACAACTAAATAGGTAAATGGGAAGATCGTACCGCACTCAACTGAATTGTAATAGTAAAACACACATCTTCTCCTTGGTCTATGGTTGGCCCGCCTTGCAAGGCCTCACCTTAAATTAATATGCCTTGAGATGAGAATTGCATGTACACATGTGTGTGTGCTGTAATCGGCGAATTTTTTTTATTATCTTTCTTTCGCCATTGTCATGATGCTTACCAGTGTTGAAGAACGTTTGGTAGCGGACCCAAAATTGATCGCTAGTCGGCGGCGCACCTGTCCATTTTGACATAGGAAGGCTGACAATATTTGAGAATTAAAATTTTATGACACAGTCCAAAAAGCGAAATATAACGGACTCCGACGACGCGTCATTACGCGAAATAATGCACATGCACAGACACACACACACGCAGAACCAACGTGGAGCAGGGGAGACGGACTCCAAAGGAGAAAGAAGCAGCAACGGCAGTGGGAACGCGAGAGCAGAGCACGAAGAACCGCAATGTGCAACTTTTGAAAACGAAATGCAGCGCCGCTTGAGCGTGGACTGTGCCGGCGACAAAAAAAAGCGTCACAGTCAAGAGACAACAAAAGTAAAGGAATGACGCGGAACAACAACAAATATTCGAAAAGAGAGCGCCAAAGCTTGCAGTTTCTCTTAGTCAGGTGGCTGTAGGTGTATGAGCGTAGCTCGCTCTCTCTGAGGGTGCTTGTGCTTCTATATCTGTGTGTGTGTGTGCAAATGCATTTCCCCTTTAACGTTAAACCCATAACATAGCTTAAGGGTTAGCCATTTCAAAAGAAATCAAAATCCTCAGTATTTATATTAATATAAATCAAAAATAAAATATCTATTTAAACAAAAAAAATTCTTTCTAATAAAACGATCAAATTCAATAAATGTTAAAAGTTATACAATAACCGTTGTTATGGTATATATGGCGATATTTTCTCAATCAACAAAAGCAACATTAGTTATAAATTTATAAACAGTTTCTCATTTCCATCATCCATGTTTGACAGTGTATAGTCCCCATAGAAGCAATCCATGCACGCTTTGTAGTACTTTTCCAAACCGTTTACCAGCACTCTTTGAGTGGGCGCCAAATATAAAATCTTGACATAATCGTTTTAGTACTAGAATCGATGTTTTTTCCATTTTATAAATATCGATTGATATTGGCAAAGCATCGAAGTTTAATTTGTATGGTTTGCCATGTCTCTATGAAAGGAACAACTAAGTGCTAGTACTCAGACCAGCAAAAATATTGCTGGCAAAATTTGCAATATAAAAATACTAGCGACCAAGTGTGACCAGGTGTGCATGCCCTACGGTTACACTGTGTAATAAATCAGTTAGGAATTCAAATTTTGTATCAAAGCAAGCAGAAATGTTTTATTTGTGGGCGCTGTGGCGCTGAAGGACGACAATGCACGGCTAATTTACCGCAATATTGTATAAATGCATTTTTGCGGAACAGAAATGCAATGAACTATTTTTTATTCCCTATTTATCACCTAAATTTCATCCCTCAACGATTTCCAAGCTTTTATGCACGTATCACCTGGAATACATACCTATGAACATTCACTTACATTTTATAATTACTTGAAATTGTACTCTCTATTCATCACTGCAGCCACAGACTCCCATGCGCCTCTTATCGCGTTTGCATCAAATTGCTTTTTATTCGCCAAATTACATAGCAAATGCATCTGCTCGATTTCTTTTAATAATAATAAAATCTCCTCGTCGCTAAACTACCCCAATCTCTTTATATTTTGCTTTTTGAACTCCATAGCTTTGTGTTTAACTTTCGATTTCGATTGTAATCAAACACATATGCACGCACACCACTTCATTTATTTCACCGGCCAAATAAATTTGTCGTGCCTGGCGGAATACCACAAATACCATTAAATACTTTTTTAGCATATATTGGCAATTAATCTGCTCCTGCTGAGTACCAACAAAATTATGACCCTAGAGGAATCTTTGGGCTGGAGGAATATTTGTATCGGTTTCATAAGAATATCAACTCTGATTCCTTCCGATAACATTTTTTGCTGGTCTGAGTACTAGGCTTTAGCTCCTTTTGAATGGCAGTACCGGTAACGGTTGGCTTCACTTCCCCTGCAGTGTCTGCGTCCACGTGTATTGGTCCTTTGGCCCTCTCTTCGGCCACTTCATTTAAAGCATAGCCTAGCTAGTTTCATGTGCTTTTCAGCGGAATGACTTTAGCTCAATCCGCAGATCTCCGGTATCACATGGGTGATATATTCCTATATTCCACTTTGAGTTGTATTTTTGACCGAACAACTAAAATAACATAATGATTATTTTCGTTCCCTGAAAAATCGCTCTTAAGTGGAATGCTACACAAATTTGTCTGCTTCTTTGTACTGCTTCTTTGTCTGCTTTGTACTACATTTCGGCTGCTGCCTCTTCCACCATTGGGTTCTCCATTTCGGTTGCTGCCTCTTCCACGATTGGGTTCTCCATTTCGGTTGCCGGTGGACCCACCATTGGTGCTGCTGCTGCGGCCATACCCGAGATATCCGTCAGCGGTAGGGTTCGGGTATGGACTTTAGTATGGATACTGAAAATTTGCCGTTGGAGATATTTATAAAATTGCAGCCTCGGAGGCTGACTGACTCAGGCGGCAAGACCCTATAGCCGGTGGAATAAAAATACCATACAAAAGATCCATATTCTATTGGGGTTGTTCAGCCCGTTCAAACTCGCGCCGCACTGCCATATTACTTCGTACTTCACGGATGGCGTCCAGTTGGGCCGGCAACGCAAGTGGAACGGGCTGTGGCGCCGGTGTGGGATCTGCAGTGGCATCATCCTCCGCATGCCGCAGGTTTCGTCTTTCGCTTATGAGGTCCTGCTCTGCGCGCAATTCCGCAGCCTGCGCCCGTATAAGATTGCGCGGTCTCATCAAAGCTTCTGAGATATTTCGTCAATATCTCTGGGATATCAAACTCGTCGATGATTATGCTGAGCGTGGGTCGATGCGGTTTAGGAGGTATTTCTGCTTTAGCGATCAGTACTTCCTAGGCTGTCCTTTGCTATGGGAGGAACAAGAGCTGTCAAAATATTGCGAATCATTGCTGTATGCAGAACCATACAGAAGAGGTGGATTTGCACAAAATAAGGATATTTCGGCCCCACTCCGCGGAGGTCTTAACATAAGTGCCCAGACGAATGAAAATTAAACGTTCTGTTAATTTTTACCTTGGATCCAAAGGATCCCATTTGTTTTTTATTTCGTTCGATTTTTACAATAATTATTTTATTATTTATTATTATTTCATTTTGTTTGTAATATATACAAATATAAAAATAAAATACAAATATGAAAATCATGCGGTTTGCCATACCGTGCCATACCAAATTTTATTTAGAACATACGCATTCTGAAAACGGCATCCGTTGAAAACAGAGGAGAACAACAATTTTTGGAAACAATATTAACAAAAATGGAGCTAATAAGAAAAATATTAGCACTACATATTATAAAAACTTTCAACTTCAACAGATTACAGAATGATTTATTAACTACTTTCCCTAACGAAGTAATCAACAATTTGAGAAGAAAGAAAACTTAAAAAAAAAGCAGGGTGTATACAAGATATATTTTACTGCAAAACGTTTGTTTAAATGTCCTACATGAGATTCAAATATCCCTTATCCCACAAAACATGTATGCCAAAGTGTTGTTTAGGCCACCTTCCACATCTCATTCATAGCCAGAATGTTCGGAATTATTCAGAGTGATTAGATATATTTAATCTTGACTCGTAGTTGCTTGGAACAAAAAAATATTTATTTTCTTAATAAAACCTCTAGAAATTATACACAAATATCTGTAATTCATACTGAAATTATAAAAATAGTGCTAGTTAAAATTTGAACGGGAAATTAGGAAAGTGGTGAGAATGATTTAAGGCTGCTATGAATTTTTACAAATCTCGCCAAAATTGTGATAGACGCGCAAGTCATCCTCCACTTGCGCGTCTATCACAATTTTATGTAGGGAGTTAATCCTGCATCCTTAATCACAAAACATACAAACAGATATCACAAATGAATAAAATGGCATACCAGGAAATGTGTTAATAGAAAGGAAGCCGCAGTGGAGCCTACAGTTGCCAATTAAGAAACCAAAAAATCCAGAACCCTAGCAGTCTTTCGCGAAGATCAAGCATACATCCCGCCATCCATATTTTCAAAACAGAAAGGCAACCTTCCAACATTATGGTGAACATTTTGTTTAGTGTAAAATTTAATTTTCGCAGAAAAAAATCATGACTGACTTCTCTGCTGCTGCTGCAGCCGAACAGAATAATGAAGCCCGATGCCACACGAAGTTTTTACATTGCGCGTGTTCCGACTGCGCTGCCCGCCTCTGTTTTATACTGCGCGTACATACATATATGTATACATATGTGTGTGTGTATAAGCAATGGCTCTGCGACGGCGCTCGGCCGAGCTCATGAATTAACAATGGCGTCACTTAGCTGCTGATATTAGAAAATGTGCTAATAAGAAGAGCGGGGTGGGTACAACCAATGACAATATACAAAAGTACATAGATAGGAAGATGAGTAAATAACCTTTTGCTATTTTTTTTATGTAGGTTAGGATAGGTGCGCAGCAGACGAATAAATAGAATTTCATGAGCCTCAGGTTGCGGTGGATGGGATCAATTTTGCGATTGAACCGATTGACCTGCACCTGATCATCGCCAACTTCGATGTGTTTCAGATTGCGCTCATCAGGCGGGACGATTTACTGCGAATTAAGGCTTTCATCAGCGTGTGGATAGCGTCAGCTTCGCTTGATCGTCAATTTCGTGAAAATATACCGCAAAAAAGTATCAAATTTAAAAGCTTAATAATTTTCAGGCGGTAAACTTAAGCTACAAAGCTGCTTTTATAGCTGCATTTGTCAGCTTTTCAGAATTGCAAAGCTCAATACAACTTGATGTTAGGTATTTAAGTTATGTGGAAAAACGAAGTCCTACCTCTGAAAAACCCATTAAAATAAAATACCATTTTGGGAAAATTGTTTAGTAAAAAAGTAGACCATAATTCCTTAAAGAATTTTAGAAAACCAAAACTAACAGAAAAACAAGGTTATAGGCTTTTTACACTGCCGCATGATTGTCGAAGGTGGAAAAATGATGCGAGGCGTTTACACCTAAGCCGCATCTTTTTCGCATCATTTTGTCAGCTGTTCGGGCGGCAAAAGTAAACAAACGCTGTGAGTAAGAAGAAGAGAGGAAAGTCATTTTTATTGAAATTTAAAGAAATTGTCAAAATAATGAGCGATTTACTTTTTAATGTGGAAAACGGTGCATTTGGCAGTTTTACGACGAGCACCCAATTGTTTATGGAGCTTGTTAAGGAGGACTTCGATGTATGTGAAGCTATCTTTGCTCCATCAAACAAAAATTGTGTGCTGACGACTTTAATTTTCAAGTGGCACTTTTAAAGTTGGAATCAGTGCATCCCAAAAGGTCTTTGTGGACCCTTGTAAGTTGTTGTGTTACCATTTTGTTGTTTGCTATCAGATTTGTATCTATCCAATTTAAATTTAAATGTTTAGGAACGGTTTGGCGGTTATTGTTTGACAAAAATATGTTTGCTCTCGATACCCTGTCGATACCCCAAATAATTTCAGTATTTTGTAAAAATACTACACAGAATACGGCAACAATAGCCAATGATGCGCCGCATGATCAAAGATGCGGCCGCATCATTGTCTTCTTCTATCCACAGGGCTCTTACCGGCATCATTGTCGCATGTTCCATTTAACGGAAATATGCAATGATGCGCCCCAGTGGAAATTCACAGCCTCCGGGGTATGTCCGTCCACACATGAGCGCAGTTGCTAGAACTTCTGAATATTTGATGAAACGGCCTCCTGATCTATGACTGTGCTAAGCATCGTATAAAAATCTGCCCACTCAGTATAACCTCCACGGAAAGTAGGAAGTTTTATGTCAGGAAAATTATGTCGTGACCGTATATTTCCAGAGGCGGTAACGTTGAGCTCAGGACATATCGTTGAGTATGTGCGCGCAAGTGCACCGAAATCGAGGCTTCGAACGAAAACCAACTTCTTTGCGACAGAATAAATAATAGATTGGAAACAAAAGGTCTGTACTCCAACTAAATCAAGCAATAACTAGATGATGCCTTAAGAAAGCAAAGATGTAGAGAGCGCTCAAAGGCAAAGCACGACTACGTTATTTTAACAAGATTTTACACTCTGGCTTCGCCCGAACAATGGTATTCGGTGGTATTATTTAAGGTACATAGCGGAATATATAAAAATGATATATTCCGCGGCGGAATAAGGTAGTGTGTGTGTGAGTGAGGTCTCACGTATGAGAATAACACAACTCTAAGATGGAAAGGGGACTAAGGAATGGGGACACGGAGGGGGCACCTACAAGCCGGCCGCCTTTTTGCGTGGCAGGTTTTTGCACAGAGCACTGTTTGGCTCTTACTCTCCCTGTGGGTGCCGCTCTCTTGCAATTGCTGTAACTGCAGGCAAAAGGTGCATCGATGCAAGGTGCGATATTGCCAAACGAAGCTTTTACAATAGATATAACAACTAAATAGGTAAATGGGAAGATCGTACCGCACTCAACTGAATTGTAATAGTAAAACACACATCTTCTCCTTGGTCTATGGTTGGCCCGCCTTGCAAGGCCTCACCTTAAATTAATATGCCTTGAGATGAGAATTGCATGTACACATGTGTGTGTGCTGTAATCGGCGAATTTTTTTTATTATCTTTCTTTCGCCATTGTCATTATGCTTACCAGTGTTGAAGAACGTTTGGTAGCGGACCCAAAATTGATCGCTAGTCGGCGGCGCACCTGTCCATTTTGACATAGGAAGGCTGACAATATTTGAGAATTAAAATTTTATGACACAGTCCAAAAAGCGAAATATAACGGACTCCGACGACGCGTCATTACGCGAAATAATGCACATGCACAGACACACACACACGCAGAACCAACGTGGAGCAGGGGAGACGGACTCCAAAGGAGAAAGAAGCAGCAACGGCAGTGGGAACGCGAGAGCAGAGCACGAAGAACCGCAATGTGCAACTTTTGAAAACGAAATGCAGCGCCGCTTGAGCGTGGACTGTGCCGGCGACAAAAAAAAGCGTCACAGTCAAGAGACAACAAAAGTAAAGGAATGACGCGGAACAACAACAAATATTCGAAAAGAGAGCGCCAAAGCTTGCAGTTTCTCTTAGTCAGGTGGCTGTAGGTGTATGAGCGTAGCTCGCTCTCTCTGAGGGTGCTTGTGCTTCTATATCTGTGTGTGTGTGTGCAAATGCATTTCCCCTTTAACGTTAAACCCATAACATAGCTTAAGGGTTAGCCATTTCAAAAGAAATCAAAATCCTCAGTATTTATATTAATATAAATCAAAAATAAAATATCTATTTAAACAAAAAAAATTCTTTCTAATAAAACGATCAAATTCAATAAATGTTAAAAGTTATACAATAACCGTTGTTATGGTATATATGGCGATATTTTCTCAATCAACAAAAGCAACATTAGTTATAAATTTATAAACAGTTTCTCATTTCCATCATCCATGTTTGACAGTGTATAGTCCCCATAGAAGCAATCCATGCACGCTTTGTAGTACTTTTCCAAACCGTTTACCAGCACTCTTTGAGTGGGCGCCAAATATAAAATCTTGACATAATCGTTTTAGTACTAGAATCGATGTTTTTTCCATTTTATAAATATCGATTGATATTGGCAAAGCATCGAAGTTTAATTTGTATGGTTTGCCATGTCTCTATGAAAGGAACAACTAAGTGCTAGTACTCAGACCAGCAAAAATATTGCTGGCAAAATTTGCAATATAAAAATACTAGCGACCAAGTGTGACCAGGTGTGCATGCCCTACGGTTACACTGTGTAATAAATCAGTTAGGAATTCAAATTTTGTATCAAAGCAAGCAGAAATGTTTTATTTGTGGGCGCTGTGGCGCTGAAGGACGACAATGCACGGCTAATTTACCGCAATATTGTATAAATGCATTTTTGCGGAACAGAAATGCAATGAACTATTTTTTATTCCCTATTTAGCACCTAAATTTCATCCCTCAACGATTTCCAAGCTTTTATGCACGTATCACCTGGAATACATACCTATGAACATTCACTTACATTTTATAATTACTTGAAATTGTACTCTCTATTCATCACTGCAGCCACAGACTCCCATGCGCCTCTTATCGCGTTTGCATCAAATTGCTTTTTATTCGCCAAATTACATAGCAAATGCATCTGCTCGATTTCTTTTAATAATAATAAAATCTCCTCGTCGCTAAACTACCCCAATCTCTTTATATTTTGCTTTTTGAACTCCATAGCTTTGTGTTTAACTTTCGATTTCGATTGTAATCAAACACATATGCACGCACACCACTTCATTTATTTCACCGGCCAAATAAATTTGTCGTGCCTTGCGGAATACCACAAATACCATTAAATACTTTTTTAGCATATATTGGCAATTAATCTGCTCCTGCTGAGTACCAACAAAATTATGACCCTAGAGGAATCTTTGGGCTGGAGGAATATTTGTATCGGTTTCATAAGAATATCAACTCTGATTCCTTCCGATAACATTTTTTGCTGGTCTGAGTACTAGGCTTTAGCTCCTTTTGAATGGCAGTACCGGTAACGGTTGGCTTCACTTCCCCTGCAGTGTCTGCGTCCACGTGTATTGGTCCTTTGGCCCTCTCTTCGGCCACTTCATTTATAGCATAGCCTAGCTAGTTTCATGTGCTTTTCAGCGGAATGACTTTAGCTCAATCCGCAGATCTCCGGTATCACATGGGTGATATATTCCTATATTCCACTTTGAGTTGTATTTTTGACCGAACAACTAAAATAACATAATGATTATTTTCGTTCCCTGAAAAATCGCTCTTAAGTGGAATGCTACACAAATTTGTCTGCTTCTTTGTACTGCTTCTTTGTCTGCTTTGTACTACATTTCGGCTGCTGCCTCTTCCACCATTGGGTTCTCCATTTCGGTTGCTGCCTCTTCCACCATTGGGTTCTCCATTTCGGTTGCCGGTGGACCCACCATTGGTGCTGCTGCTGCGGCCATACCCGAGATATCCGTCAGCGGTAGGGTTCGGGTATGGACTTTAGTATGGATACTGAAAATTTGCCGTTGGAGATATTTATAAAATTGCAGCCTCGGAGGCTGACTGACTCAGGCGGCAAGACCCTATAGCCGGTGGAATAAAAATACCATACAAAAGATCCATATTCTATTGGGGTTGTTCAGCCCGTTCAAACTCGCGCCGCACTGCCATATTACTTCGTACTTCACGGATGGCGTCCAGTTGGGCCGGCAACGCAAGTGGAACGGGCTGTGGCGCCGGTGTGGGATCTGCAGTGGCATCATCCTCCGCACGCCGCAGGTTTTGTCTTTCGCTTATGAGGTCCTGCTCTGCGCGCAATTCCGCAGCCTGCGCCCGTATAAGATTGCGCGGTCTCATCAAAGCTTCTGAGATATTTCGTCAATATCTCTGGGATATCAAACTCGTCGATGATTATGCTGAGCGTGGGTCGATGCGGTTTAGGAGGTATTTCTGCTTTAGCGATCAGTACTTCCTAGGCTGTCCTTTGCTATGGGAGGAACAAGAGCTGTCAAAATATTGCGAATCATTGCTGTATGCAGAACCATACAGAAGAGGTGGATTTGCACAAAATGTGGATATTTCGGCCCCACTCCGCGGAGGTCTTACCATAAGTGCCCAGACGAATGAAAATTAAACGTTCTGTTAATTTTTACCTTGGATCCAAAGGATCCCATTTTTTTTTTATTTCGTTCGATTTTTACAATAATTATTTTATTATTTATTATTATTTCATTTTGTTTGTAATATATACAAATATAAAAATAAAATACAAATATGAAAATCATGCGGTTTGCCATACCGTGCCATACCAAATTTTATTTAGAACATACGCATTCTGAAAACGGCATCCGTTGAAAACAGAGGAGAACAACAATTTTTGGAAACAATATTAACAAAAATGGAGCTAATAAGAAAAATATTAGCACTACATATTATAAAAACTTTCAACTTCAACAGATTACAGAATGATTTATTAACTACTTTCCCTAACGAAGTAATCAACAATTTGAGAAGAAAGAAAACTTAAAAAAAAAGCAGGGTGTATACAAGATATATTTTACTGCAAAACGTTTGTTTAAATGTCCTACATGAGATTCAAATATCCCTTATCCCACAAAACATGTATGCCAAAGTGTTGTTTAGGCCACCTTCCACATCTCATTCATAGCCAGAATGTTCGGAATTATTCAGAGTGATTAGATATATTTAATCTTGACTCGTAGTTGCTTGGAACAAAAAAATATTTATTTTCTTAATAAAACCTCTAGAAATTATACACAAATATCTGTAATTCATACTGAAATTATAAAAATAGTGCTAGTTAAAATTTGAACGGGAAATTAGGAAAGTGGTGAGAATGATTTAAGGCTGCTATGAATTTTTACAAATCTCGCCAAAATTGTGATAGACGCGCAAGTCATCCTCCACTTGCGCGTCTATCACAATTTTGGCGAGATTTGTAAAAATTCATAGCAGCCTTAAATCATTCTCACCACTTTCCTAATTTCCCGTTCAAATTTTAACTAGCACTATTTTTATAATTTCAATATGAATTACAGATATTTATGTAGGGAGTTAATCCTGCATCCTTAATCACAAAACATACAAACAGATATCACAAATGAATAAAATGGCATACCAGGAAATGTGTTAATAGAAAGGAAGCCGCAGTGGAGCCTACAGTTGCCAATTAAGAAACCAAAAAATCCAGAACCCTAGCAGTCTTTCGCGAAGATCAAGCATACATCCCGCCATCCATATTTTCAAAACAGAAAGGCAACCTTCCAACATTATGGTGAACATTTTGTTTAGTGTAAAATTTAATTTTCGCAGAAAAAAATCATGACTGACTTCTCTGCTGCTGCTGCAGCCGAACAGAATAATGAAGCCCGATGCCACACGAAGTTTTTACATTGCGCGTGTTCCGACTGCGCTGCCCGCCTCTGTTTTATACTGCGCGTACATACATATATGTATACATATGTGTGTGTGTATAAGCAATGGCTCTGCGACGGCACTCGGCCGAGCTCATGAATTAACAATGGCGTCACTTAGCTGCTGATATTAGAAAATGTGCTAATAAGAAGAGCGGGGTGGGTACAACCAATGACAATATACAAAAGTACATAGATAGGAAGATGAGTAAATAACCTTTTGCTATTTTTTTTATGTAGGTTAGGATAGGTGCGCAGCAGACGAATAAATAGAATTTCATGAGCCTCAGGTTGCGGTGGATGGGATCAATTTTGCGATTGAACCGATTGACCTGCACCTGATCATCGCCAACTTCGATGTGTTTCAGATTGCGCTCATCAGGCGGGACGATTTACTGCGAATTAAGGCTTTCATCAGCGTGTGGATAGCGTCAGCTTCGCTTGATCGTCAATTTCGTGAAAATATACCGCAAAAAAGTATCAAATTTAAAAGCTTAATAATTTTCAGGCGGTAAACTTAAGCTACAAAGCTGCTTTTATAGCTGCATTTGTCAGCTTTTCAGAATTGCAAAGCTCCATACAACCTGATGTTAGGTATTTAAGTTATGTGGAAAAACGAAGTCCTACCTCTGAAAAACCCATTAAAATAAAATACCATTTTGGGAAAATTGTTTAGTAAAAAAGTAGACCATAATTCCTTAAAGAATTTTAGAAAACCAAAACTAACAGAAAAACAAGGTTATAGGCTTTTTACACTGCCGCATGATTGTCGAAGGTGGAAAAATGATGCGAGGCGTTTACACCTAAGCCGCATCTTTTTCGCATCATTTTGTCAGCTGTTCGGGCGGCAAAAGTAAACAAACGCTGTGAGTAAGAAGAAGAGAGGAAAGTCATTTTTATTGAAATTTAAAGAAATTGTCAAAATAATGAGCGATTTACTTTTTAATGTGTAAAACGGTGCATTTGGCAGTTTTACGACGAGCACCCAATTGTTTATGGAGCTTGTTAAGGAGGACTTCGATGTATGTGAAGCTATCTTTGCTCCATCAAACAAAAATTGTGTGCTGACGACTTTAATTTTCAAGTGGCACTTTTAAAGTTGGAATCAGTGCATCCCAAAAGGTCTTTGTGGACCCTTGTAAGTTGTTGTGTTACCATTTTGTTGTTTGCTATCAGATTTGTATCTATCCAATTTTAATTTAAATGTTTAGGAACGGTTTGGCGGTTATTGTTTGACAAAAATATGTTTGCTCTCGATACCCTGTCGATACCCCAAATAATTTCAGTATTTTGTAAAAATACTACACAGAATACGGCAACAATAGCCAATGATGCGCCGCATGATTAAAGATGCGGCCGCATCATTGTCTTCTTCTATCCACAGGGCTCTTACCGGCATCATTGTCGCATGTTCCATTTAACGGAAATATGCAATGATGCGCCCCAGTGGAAATTCACAGCCTCCGGGGTATGTCCGTCCACACATGAGCGCAGTTGCTAGAACTTCTGAATATTTGATGAAACGGCCTCCTGATCTATGACTGTGCTAAGCATCGTATAAAAATCTGCCCACTCAGTATAAACTCCACGGAAAGTAGGAAGTTTTATGTCAGGAAAATTATGTCGTGACCGTATATTTCCAGAGGCGGTAACGTTGAGCTCAGGACATATCGTTGAGTATGTGCGCGCAAGTGCACCGAAATCGAGGCTTCGAACGAAAACCAACTTCTTTGCGACAGAATAAATAATAGATTGGAAACAAAAGGTCTGTACTCCAACTAAATCAAGCAATAACTAGATGATGCCTTAAGAAAGCAAAGATGTAGAGAGCGCTCAAAGGCAAAGCACGACTACGTTATTTTAACAAGATTTTACACTCTGGCTTCGCCCGAACAATGGTATTCGGTGGTATTATTTAAGGTACATAGCGGAATATATAAAAATGATATATTCCGCGGCGGAATAAGGTAGTGTGTGTGTGAGTGAGGTCTCACGTATGAGAATAACACAACTCTAAGATGGACTGCAACAAAAAAAATTAAAACAAGCGCTTAGGAGAATTTTGAAACGACGACAAAATGAAATTAATAACGGCTGCCAAGAAATGGAAGTTGTTGTAAAATTTAGGGGATAAATAGGGAATGAAAAAATAGTTGATGGCATTTCTGTTGCTCAAAAACGGATTTATCCAATATTGTTGTGCTCTGTCCGTGCATTCTCGTCATCCAGCGCCACAGCGCTACAAATAACACATTCCTGCTTGCTTTCATACAAAATTTGAACTTTTAACTGATTTTATTTGTACACAGTGTAACCGTAGGGCATGCACACCTGGTCACATTTGTCCGCTAGTATCAATATATTGGCTTTAATATCACATAACAATTTAAATCGCGGTACCTAGCGGAATGACACAACTACCATGAAGAATTTAGAAATATTATTATTTTCCGCTGCTTATAGCCTATTCCCAGGCGACCATCAACAATCCCCCATCCATTTCGGGGATGGTCCGTAAGGTTTTGCCGTTCCAAAATTTCCCAGTTAGTTCCACCATCAATTTTGGATATTCCTAAACCGTACGTTTCTACACTCGGCAAATTTCCTTAGATTTTTCCTCCAATATTGCCGACGCTTCGATCCCCTGTGCAAGGCTCGACTTTTGATATAATGTCGAATCGTTTCCCCTTCCTGGAGAGCCCATGTTCACTAGCGTAAATCTTTATCTGAAGTAAATTAAAATGAAGTACATTTGGAAGACTATGACTAAAATATTCTTCCTCATCGAATTCCTAATTTTTGACCAACGCCCCCATCAATTTGTTGCTGGTGATTAACAGTCGAAGCCATAATTAAATTTTCCATATTTGTTGTTTATTTTCACAAAACTGTAGAGCACAAATTTTTTGTTTATTATTGTCAGCTGTGCTTTCTATTGTAATATGCGCTTCTCGCGTATTAAAGAGCGAACGACGTCTGTATACATAAGTGGTTTATTCAGAACTAAAAAGAGGAGATATGTACTGCATACATACGAATAAGAATTCAAAGGAGATGCGAGAGATAACATAGGCTCTCGCTGTTCATGTACATTATGTTAATTAGCGTTGCCACACAGATCA
>OZ018402.1:651894-671186 GCA_963969585.1 Drosophila helvetica | reverse complement strand
TGATGTTTGTGCTGCTGCCACTTCTGAAGCAGAGATACACCGCACACAAATGGTGGTCGTCGTGCGTTTGTTGTTCCCATTTATGCAAACCATTTGTATACCCTAGAACAGAAGGAGGGTATTCCATCATTGACCAAAGGTTTGAAACGTGGAGCGGGAAAGTTCGTGTAGAAGAGGGAAGATAGAAGTATTTTCTACCAAAATCTGTGCACTTCATATACATATAATTATGTTATCCACCCAAAACAATTTCCATTTCAATCGGTTTCAATAGACGACTCCTATCAATGTTCGATCGATAAGGGTATCTTATGCCTCGACACCACGATGCATGGAATTTCCTATTGTCATTCATTATTTATTTTTTTTAACTGTTTTGCAATTATTGACGAACGAATGATTCAGCCAGGCCGCCGCATGCCAGTGCCAGGTTAAGTTTCGGTTCGGTGTGCGCTTGCTTGCGGGCGGCCAGCAGCAGCAGCCACAGTAAACCATAGATAAATCTCGTTTTATCAGCTAAATCCGCTTATCAAAGGTGCACATCATTAAGACTAAAGATATATGTACGCAAAGTACATATTTCAAACATTAGACAAAGTTGCGTCGCAGTTTTTTGAGGGAAGGCCGTAAGGTGCAGGCCAGAAACGAGGCGGCCTAGCAATCATAGCGTGATACACATGTAGGTGTGTGCTGTGTACACTTGTTCCTCTGAAGGGTATATCTCTTTTGGTAGCAATTAACGTTGAACAGCGTTTATGATCTTTCCAATAATTGGCTTTTTCTTTACAGGGGGAGGTGCGGAAAACACGCTTCTACGATTTCAATTCACAAATTCTTTAATCACATTCAAACGAACGACCCATATCCATATTGACAGATACAAAAAATACATATATTTATCTAACAAATCAAAAATAGACGATACGAAATAGAATCGAATCCCATACGAAAAATGGCTCACACACACCTGGGACGCGCTGTTAAAAACATTGAGGCGCCGCGTCCGCTCAAGACACAGTCGCGATCGTCGTTGAAGAACAGCTATCTGGTGATTGAGGAGCTGATACAGCTCATAGATAATGTGACTGTGGGTCTGCAGTCGTGCAACACGACCACAGAGTCGATAACGTTGCTGTTGCACAATCTGCGGGTCCATGGGCCGCAGCTGGAGGCGGTGTCCAAGGATACGCTGGATCGGGCATTCGTTGTGTTTCGCAATGCTTCGCAGGACGAACGTCTGAACATAATGACGCGCCTTAAGCTGCTCGAACTGATCGAATTACGTGCCAAAAGCTGGGAGGACAATGATACAATTGCATACTACAAGTCCAAACAGCAGGTCTCCAATGAGGTGGGTCGCGTCTCCCAAAAACTCTCTGATGGTCTCTTATAATTGGTATGATCCTCTCGTTCTTTCAGCTACCCCCGGAGCCATACCAACATGATGCCAGCGGGCAGCAAGGCGGCTTTCTCAGCACCTCCCCCACATTCGGTGTCAGCGGCGGCGGCGGCATCAATGTCGGAGCTGCTGCTGCTGCTGTTTTCAATGCAGCCTCGGCAGCTGCCGCGGCCCAGGCGGCCGCCATAGCGGCCGTGGGCTCACCCAATCAGCAGCACATGCTGCTGCCCCCAGGTGAAGTCATTCGGAACTCGGGCAAGTTCCTCAAGCCGACCAAGATACCGGGCAAAACCTACTGCAAGGACGAGGTGGTAATCCGGAATGCTGATTCGGGCAAAGGTGAGTGTGTGCCATCGAATGAGCGGCTGCTTCTCGCCCGCCACCCCCAAGCTGAATTTTATCTTTGACAACAAAATATATTCCAAATCCCATGTCTGGCTCAGTCATGGGCATCAAAGGGCGACGCGTCCACATGATTGAGGAACTAAGCGAGACAATCATATCGTTTCAAAGAGGTAACACCCAGATCGTTCTCTCCACTCCAGCCTGTTCGTAACCCACTGCTTATGCATTTCCCTTTAATTTTACACACACGTTTCTAACTCGCTTCCAACACACTGACCATGCGTTTGCCTCATCAAAAAATCGACTTTAATTCCCATTTACATAAAAGTGACCAAGGTGTTTGATTCCGTTTTTCGTTTTGTTCGTTTAAAGCACACACACACGCAAATATATTTCATACAAGATCATTAATACCGTCTTTTGTTCAGTCAATCCGGGCGCCAAGGAACGTTTGGTACAGATCACTGGACCAGCGGAAGAAAAAATAAAGTAAGTCCTAAATATGACTGCCAATTGACGGAGAATATCAGAAAATATATAGAAAGTAACAATTTAAAATTGGGAAATTAATTTATATTGAATTTAGTGCTGCGCACCGTCGTGCTACCAACACTACAACTTCTTTGTTGCGAAATTTTTGGCAAGGGCTGGAAACGCGGCTTAGGATACAAATCTAACCCTAAACATTCCATTCAATTGGCAGCCATTTTCCATTTAGTTTTAGCACATTTTATAAAAGAAAATCGTTTCGTTTCGCAATAGCTACGCCAAGCAACTGATGGAGGACACCATTCGCCGCAACGCCTCGCCGGTGCGCCTGGAGCCAGCCCCAGGGGCCGGCGGCTCGTGCTCGTCCCTGAACTCTTCGAACTCTGACGATGCCGTGGTGGTACAGCCGCGCACTCCCGGAGGCAGCAGCCTGGCGAACCGCCTGAGCTTCAATTCTGCCCAGAACTTTATGACTGCCCAGCAGGCAGCGGCTCAGCAGATCTCCCAGATCTCGCAGCACCAACAGGCACAGCAGCAGCAGCATCACCACCAGCAGCAGGTTGCCGCCATTCAGGTGGCCGCTGTAGCAGCGGCCCAAGCGCAGGCAACAGCTGCTGCCGGTAAAGTTTTGCGACCCAGCCAACAGCTGCTTATGCACTCATATTCCACAAACGATGCTTCCGTAGGTGAATACAAGTTCACGGTCAACGTGGGCCAGCGTCTGATCAAGATAACCGGCGACTGCTGTGAGCTAGTGCGCGTGAGTGGATCGGCCACATGTCCAGTGCAGCTAATTCTGTTTCGTTTTACCTCCGTCCATGCAGGTGGCCAAGCTGGTCCTGGACGATTACTTCAGCAGCTCGGAGTTCTTGGCTTCCATGGAGGCTGGCGCCGCTTTTGATGGTGCCTCTCTGGTGAGCCCCGTGACCACGCCATCCACACCGCTGCCCGGAGCTGGTCCGCCGCAGTTTATGCTGCCCTTGGTCGACAGCGGCATCGGACTGAACTACGCCGCCTCCTCGGCCAACAACAACGGCGACGGTGACGATGAAGTGTTTACCGAAACGAGCAATGGAGCTTCACCGAATGCTGCCAATCAGAACGGCCTGGCACGCTCACGCCGCAGCCATTTCTCGCGCAAGGAGTCCACGCCGGAGAGCAAGGGAGTCCGCGAGAAGCTCGACGTGGAGGACCGTCCACTGAAGACAAATGCATGTAAGATAATGAGAGTGTTTACATCCACATTCAGAGGTGATTCAGTTTGATTTAAATGCGATTCTTATTTTCTCTTGCAGCACGCGTCTCTTACGATATTGAACTTCTAATTTACTACTCGCATAGTCCGCATGCCTGGGCCTTGCCCAACGATTGGGAGAAAATGTTGGTGACATCGCCGTCGATTCTGCGCAACAAGGTAACTGTGCTGGTCGAACCAAAAATATTGCTAAAAGATTTGCAAACTAAATGCACCCGTCGTCCCTCGTCGAGCCCCGATTCCATCACCAATGCACCCAAATCATTTCCATTAACAATGGCTAGCACAGCCATAAATCCTGAAAGCGATGCGCAGGTCGCATTCGCACTCACATCAAGCGATAGTGATTCAAGCACTTTAACCGAAACTAACAAGCAATCTAGAGTAAGTCCACAGGAGCGCGAGCTCCGTCGCAATCCAAAGCCATCGGCAGAGTCCGATAGGAATCTGTACAACAGACAATTGCAAATTATAACCAGCACAATGGGTGCCAAGACACAAGCAAAGTCTCGCCAGCAGCCGTTGCCTTCGCATTCAAGTCATTCTCTGTCACAGGCAAAAACCATTTTCCAACGCTATGCAGAGGATGACGAGTGCCTAATGGCCTGGTTCGATGATCACACGCATCCAGAGCCCAACAATAATCGTACTTTTGTTTAAATGTTTACTCACATTTTGTATTCATTTCTTACGTAGCAGCAATACGTATTCGTTTGATCTTACACACATTTCCGCTATAAATGTACTTTGATGATCTCGGAATCTGCCATTGATTGATCATTTGGAACAGATACCAATCTCTCTATCGAATCGAATCGAATAGAATAAATAAGACTTTCACTCAATCACAAGCCATCTAGTTCTAGATAAAACGAAACCAAAACAAATCAAACCAATTGATAAGCGAAACTTTTTGCTAGTCTTAGACGTAACCACATACTCATACAAGCATACGTTGTAATGCAAAATAAATTTAAAATATAACTAAGGGAAGAATCTGTGTTTTGGCTGTGAAACAGATTTAGTTTTTTCGCTAGAGTTTAGAATGAAGATTGCGGTCTGAACCGTTCCAAACACACAATTAACTACAAACACCACACAAAAACGGGCATTTCGTCGCAATTTTACGTAACATTAAAAAAAAAAAAAACTAATTAACATTTTAATACGACTTATAACAATGATTGGGCTAATGTAACAAAAGCTAGGTCTAAGCGTTTTTCCCCCACTTCAAAATCATACTCAAAAGCATACAATTTATACGTGCATATACACATATATATATATATTTAAAATAAAATAAAGACTTCAAAAGTCGGAAGTAAAGCTCGGTTTGGTTTTAAATCACAACACACCACACACAACACATTGTAAATCGCTTGTAAAACACGCCCGCTTGTAATGGCTACAAACCTGACACACTAATCTGTTCCATATGTAAATGTACATTAATTATGTCCGTCCAAGGTAAGCTTTAGCTGGAACTAAACCTTAAATCCTAATTGATTTCTTTGTGTTCGCAAACAGGATCTACAGGATGAGAGTCAGCGCTTTGATGGCGACAAGTATCTGGTTAGCATCAAGACTGACGCCACACGAGATATTGCGGCAGCCGACGATGCCGAGAATCTGGATGAATAGACCCAGTCCCAGCCCCTCTCTGTAGGAGTGGGCCCACCCAACTGACAATATATAGATAATATCCTCTCGGACGGAGCTAGACTATAATCTTTAAATGCTTTTAGCTCTAGCGGCTAACAAAACTAATCAACAAAACGACCAAAAAAACCAAAAAATAAAAAAAAGAAGAAGCAAACTCAGAAGAAGTATGCTAAACACACCCACTAACCCTTAGAGTCTAGGAACGACAAGCAATCAAAACTTTCAACATAGCTAGAAAATTTAACGAAGCTCTTAGATAAGTTCCAACGAAGAAAAGTGAATAAGGACGGGGGGTTGCAGCGAGATCCCCCAATTAGAATTCTACTAATTCACAAAATGCAGCTAAACTGAACACGTATGAACGGTCTCGAAGCGAACTCGTAAATACGAGCTAAATAAAAGGGGAATGGAATGCATTTTTAGTAACTCAATAGAGACACATATTATTTTAATCTGAAATTTAATCGTTTCGTTTCTCAGTTCCCCCAAGCTTTGTTTCCATCCATCCTTAAACAAAATTCTCAAAACAAAGGAAAATGTATTAATTCATCTACATATGTTTTTATTATTATTATCGTTTTCTCTAGTCTATCATAGAGATTTTTTTGAAACATAAATTTTTATTTGATGTATTTTTTCATTTGACCTCATTTGAAACGAGAGTAAGAAAGAAAAAAGCCAAAATTGTTTGAATTTCTGCATTATGCTTTAGTTAATTTATTTTATTTATTTTGTACAAATACAAAAACATATTCTTCAAGAAAATAAAATGAAATAATGATCAAAGACGAAACTTTTTATATATTCTTAATCGAAATCCAAACTTTAGTTTTTTCATTTTATATTTTTAATAAAAACAATACCATTATTCAAGAAAATAAAATCAAACAATTATCAAAGACAAAACGTTTTTTCTGTTCTACATCGCAATCTATTTTTATTTTATTTTAGTTTGTTTCTGTTATTTTGTTTTGTATCTTCCCAGATAAATCACTTAATGAATTTTTTTTTTTTCGGTGACATTTACATTAATTTATTGTAAAACAAAACAATAATCCATAATTATAACAATAATTTCTGCATATACTGATATGTATAATAGTAGGATATTGGCTAGGAGTTGAACGGAACGAATACGATAACGACCAAGATCAAGACCCACGATAATTGTGCGGTTAGCAGAATTTGCTCCAATGTTGCATAACAAGTCAAGAACTATAGAGAGATGGCGGTAACATCACAATTGGGTTATTTGTTCATATACGAGTATAGTTAGTAGTACATTTTTAGTGGCCCAATAGAGGCCGTCGATCCACAGTTGGGCGTCGGATTGAGCTTTTGGTATGGTACGCAGAGTAAATACATTTAGAAAGAGAATGGCAATTAGTCAGTGATGAGACATCAGAGACATACACATAAAATATGAAGATATAAAGACACCAATACAACATCAAGACAGCGATCAATCAATAGCATGCTCAGTACATCAATCAACTCGACTCAATATTCACGTACATCGATGTGAGATACGTGGCCCGCTGTGCTGGCGACATATTCAAATTGCCCTGATGCTTTCGATTGTAGGCCCAGATTGCACAGGTTGCCATAAGAGAAACTGCAATTATTACATGGGAAATGATTAACACAAGAGCAAGGCAAGGTCTTCGCCTCCTTACTCAGCAAGAACAGCATGAAGAAGAGCTGCAGCCAGAAGTGGCTACCACCGCTACTATCCACAATGATGCCGGCCACAATGGTCACCACGGCCAGGCCCAAATTCTGAACCGACTGGCAGCTGTAAGGAAATAAAAACAAGTCACAGACAGGGCCCATAGATCAATTGATTGGGTTCACTTACAAGCCATATGCCGTGCCTAACTGATACTCGGGAACAATTAGGGAAACCAGAGGCCACAGACTAGCAGCCAACATAGAATAGGAGAGCCCCATAATGATCATGGCAATGTAGGGGTCCAGGTGAGTGAATGTAAGTAGAGCATGAGCCACAAACGTGGAGATGGTGGCACAGAATACCCAGGTTACATTGCGTCCCACCTTATCGATGATGAATCCAAACAGTGGCGAGGCTATGGCCGAGATCAGGTAGACAATCGAGTTGACAGTGTTCGCCTCGTCCGGAGTCATGTGGAAGTTGTTCATGAAGAAGGCCTGTCCCAAGGCGACAAAGGGAAAGATGGCCACATAGTAGGCCACGCACACCACCGATACCATCCAGAAATCCATCTTGAAGGTGACTATGTCGCTCAGCTTGGCAATCTCTCCGCCCGGATTGTTATTGCGCTTCAAAATGCGCTCGGCCCGCTTGTCCATCCATCCTAGATGGAAAGAGAGAGACCGATTAGAGGGGAAACAGTCTAATTAATGCAAGACCTACCCAGAATCAGAGTGCAAATCAGAGACAGCACACAGGTGGTGGAGGCCAGAAACAGGGCCACACCCAGTCCAGTGTAGCCAGCGTAAGATTTGGAGACATAGCCATACAGGGGCTGCATTATCCAAAAATTGACAGTGCTGCCGAAGCGGGCCACGGACAGCTGCAGGCCGAAGACCATATTCAACTCCTTGCCTTTGAACCACAGCACTGCATAGCTGTTCTGGGCCACAGCCAGCGACTCTGCTCCAATGCCGAACACAAAGCGCCCAATGATCATCAACCAAAAATGACCCATGACACCGCCAGTGGCGAATATCAACTGCCCGACTAGCACAATCAGCATATAGATGATGGTACCCAGACGGATGCCAAAGACACGATCGATCAGGAAGCCGCCCACGAAGCAGAGTACAATGTTCGGCCACGAGTAGATTGAATAGATCAGCGTGAATTCGGTGGAGTTGAGGTCCAGCTCCTTTTGGAAAACATCCTGGAGAGCCCCGGGGTTATCGTAGCAAAAGTAGGAACCTAAAAGTCCTGTGCATTAGCAAATGCATAATCAATACTCAACGCCATCACACTCACCAAATCCCAAAAGGCACATAAACACCAGTGCGAGGAAACGGTGCGGCGTGCTGGAGGGATCACAGCATCCCGTGTCCTTGGGCAGCGCCAGCACCGTGTCACGGGTGCTCCGCCTACGCACCACTGGCTTGGCCTCATCCTCACCGCTGCTGCTGCTATTCGACGTGTCCACAATTCGCTGACGTTCTTCGCGTGTCATCTTTTCTTTCTAGGCACCGGAAATTGCAGATGCGCTTGGTGGATGGGAGATGGAAGATGGCAATTGCTTTTGGCTGTTCGTTCTGTCAACTCGGTTTGATGACAGGGGGGTGGCTGAAGTGATGGTTGGGTTGCTTGATTGGTTGGTTGCTTTTTGCGTTGTGGGCGGTGGGCTAGGGGCTGGGCTGTGGCCCTACTGTTGTTGCTTATCACTAGACCGCACCATGACTTTGTTGTTGTATGTATTGATTATTCCCACAGATGGACGAGAGCTGTCACGATGGGGTGACCAGGCGTGGGCGGTTGTAAAGGTTAATCTGAAATAAAAGCGACATGAAAATCGTTGCACCTTTCCTGGAAAATTTTCCAAGTATGCACCCACACACACACACCCATAGAGAACCCACGCCGGCAGATGGTCTGCTTAAACACGAAAGGTCTTGTTGTCCGTTTGTTGACGTTAACGGGAAATGGTAATCAATTAAGCGCGTACCGTATGTTGCGGCCTTAACTTTGAGCTCTGACACTAGGGTTTAAGGTTTTATTACTTTATTTGCGTATTGAAAACAACCTAACTGTTTGTTTATGCGTATACGGACAGGCACACACACACACACACAACAGTGTACCTATATGTAAACAATGTGTGCAGCCAGGAAAAGCGGCTAATATTCAAATACCCCGTTATCGCAGTAGTAACGAACGTCACACTAATTAATCACGTCCCCGCGATCTTATTATTCGTTAAAATGTAACGTAACGATTGTGGCAGACGCGTTACTCTGCTGATTCACAAACACGCTGTAAAAGTCGTGAGCTGCCTTGTTACTTATTTCTAAAACACTAACTAACTAACTATCCAAAATAAAAAAATTAAACATATGTTATACATAGAAATTCACAGAAATTCAACAAGTAAAGTAGAACTCACCGTATAGATTGTCCTGAATAGATTGAAATTGAAATTGAATCAGTGTAGCTTTGCATTTATCGATAAAAAAAATACCACCTGACCCTAAGAAATATACCATAAAACCTACAAAATTGACGCAATATACCAATACATGAAATAACTTAGCCCACTCAACCCCCTCTATTTAAAAGTGAACGATTTGGGCTAAATCTTGGAAAATAACTGTTTTCTGCACTAACAATTTTATTCGATTAATGAATCAATTTTCAACAAGATTGGCTAATTTGAAGTACTACTTTTCTTTTAATTGTGTAAATTAATAAGGTTTAAACAAAAAGCTCAACAAAAATGTAAAATTGTACATGGTAACTACACGATAACTACATATTTGGTATAAATGAACTACATAAATAAATTGCATCTAAAATTGCTTTCTTCAAACTGACCTATTCCTGCATTTAATTAGATTCCTATGTACCTATATATCTCGATTCCGTTACATATGTTCGGTTACTTTAAAAATACCATACACTGCAAAATTTCGTTAAGATAGCTTTAAAAAATGTAGAATTCATTGAAGTCCGAGATGACAAACAGCTCCTCAATTCTATTATATCACTTTTCCCCCAAATATTATACCAGGTACTCGAACAGTATAGGGGTATATTAGATTTTTGGTGGATGTGTATGACACCCAGAAGGAAGCGTTTCCGACCCCATAAAGCATACAGTTGCGAAAAAAATAATAGCACCACTACAACACATTTTGTACTTGATATAAAAAAAAGCAATTACTGTCGCGATTTTTTTAAATTTTGAATTTTTTTATATTGTTTAGTATTCCCCATAAACAAAAACAGTGTTCCCATGCTTCAAATGTCTGTCCATATATTTTTTTTTTGGGACTTTAAGAAAAAAGCCCCTAAAAACACCGAAAAAAAAATAGCACCATTTGCCTTTTTTTTAAGGAATCTCCTATATTTCGCGGAATTGCCTTTGCTGAAGGCACGTGTCTATTAGTTTTGACTAAGATTTCATTGTTTCTATCATAAAAGTTAATAATAATTGTTACAATGGCACATGAAAAGCACTGCAATGCGGAAAAGCGCGATCTTATCAAAAAATAGATATAGGACGGAAAAACTTATAGAGAAGTTGGTCGATTGGTAGGATTCTCTAATAAAATTATTAAAAACGCCTTAAACTATAAAGAAAAGACTGAAACACGCGGACAAAAACGATCTATGACCCCTCTTCATGTGAAAAGACTGATTCGTCAGAGCAAGAAGGATCCCTTCAAGCCTGCTACCGAGCTTAAAAAGAGCTTAAAATAAATGTGACGGACGAAACAGTTTGCACATATCTTAGCCAACATAACTTAAAAACCTGCAGCCCAAGAAAGGCAACCCTTTTAAACGCGACACATATTACTCAGCGCATGAAGTTTGCCAGGAATCATGAAAATTAGACATCCCAATAATGGAGGAATTTTCTATGGTCAGATGAGTCCAAAGTGTGTTTGTTTGGTGGAAAGGGATCTCGATCATACGTTAGACGTCCAAGGAACACAGAATACAAACCAAAGAACACCACAAAAACCATTAAGCATGGAGGGTGTAGTGTAATGGTATGGGCCGGATTCTCCTACTATGGAGTAGGTCCAATACATTGTATTAAAACCATAATGGATCAGCACGTCTACGTGAATATCATGGAGACTGTTATGATACCCTTTGCAGAATACGAAATGCCACTCCTATGGGTCTTTCAACAGGACAATGACCCCAAACACACCAGCAAGAAAGCAAAGGAATGGTTCAGGGCAAACTCTATTAACGTTTTGGAGTGGCCTGCTCAGTCGCCTGACCTGAATCCCATCGAAAATCTGTGGTCCGACGTCAAGAAGGCAGTTGCTGCTTCCAAGCCGACCACTATTGGATCACTTTGGGAAGAGATTAAAGAGCCCTGGTCCAAAATCCCCCTAAAACGATGCCAGGACTTAGTTAATTCCATGCCAAGACGCTGCGCAGCTGTTATTGCCAATAAAGGACACTGCACTAAGTATTAAATGATAGATATAGATTTAGTACTAATGGTAAAAACTTGGTAGCTAATGAATTTGTTCCTTATTGTTAATTTTTTTAATTTGAAATCCATTTTTGAAAAGTGGTGCTATTATTTTTTTCGCCTAGTTTTATCAATTTCAATAAATTTCTTTAAATAACTTTAAAACGTAAAAAAAAAGATGATTTTTTTTTTATTCCCAGGTTTTTAAGAGTCTTCGTCTTCCATTTCTAAAAATATGCTTAAGGTTTCCTTAAAGTTAAAAATCTTAGTTGGGCAACTATTTAAAAATTTCTTGTGGTGGTGGTGCTATTATTTTTTTCGCAGCTGTATATATTCTTGATTAATAGTAACAGCCGAGTCGATATAGCTATGTCGGTCTGTCCGTCCGTCTGTCTTCATTAGCGCCTATAGCTCAGAGACTATAAAAGCTAGAGGAATGACCATATCGTAGAGAATGACCATATTTATCAGAGTGTTGAACCTGGATCAGATCGGATCATAAATATAGCCACAATGAAGAAATTTCGAAATGCATCGTTCCCTCTCGCTCTCTCTCACACACCGGGTTGGTGGAGACTATAAGAGCTAGATCAACCTAATTTTCTGTCCAAGCTCCTGTGGTATCAAACCGAGACGAGTTTGTTTCACGAGTTTGCCACGCCCCCTTCCGCCGCCACAAAGGACAAAAATCCACAATTTTTAAGATACGAGAAAACCAAAAACGCAGAATCATAGAAAATGACTATATCTATCAGAGTATTGAATTTGGATCAGATCGGATCATAAATATAGTCAGAAGGAACAAATGAAATTTCAGTGGCCTCCCAAGCGCAGACTGATTCCCTCTCTCTCTCGCACACAGCCGTGTATGTATATGTAGGAAGTAGATAAAAACATGTAGAAATGGCAGATGTAACAAATTTATGTTAACCAATATGGAAACATCTAATAGATCAAAATCTCCGAAAAGGTTCGACTTAAATTGTTTTTTTTTGGCTAAAATTAAATTTTTTTCTTTTGCGAACATGTAATAAACTACAACAAGCTCACATACATATATACTGACTGAGTACCGGGTATAAAGTAGAGCCGCGGTGCAGACGCGGCTCATAACGTTCCCCCTCGTTATGTTTCCTCTTTTTATTTAATTCAAACTGCACTTTTCTCAAATGTATCTTGTTGGCCATTTTCATATTTCTTTTTTTTTATTTGCACTTTAGTCATATATATTAGATCAATTGCTTACATGGAAATTGTTGAAATTTGAATTGTAACCATAACATGATCTGTGTGGCAACGCTAATTAACATAATGTACATGAACAGCGAGAGCCTATGTTATCTCTCGCATCTCCTTTGAATTCTTATTCGTATGTATGCAGTACATATCTCATCTTTTTAGTTCTGAATAAACCACTTATGTATACAGACGTCGTTCGCTCTTTAATACGCGAGAAGCGCATATTACAATAGGTTATGGGCCCAGATCACCGAAAGATCGGGCGTGTATTAAAGACATTTTAGGCGTGTATAAAAAAACCGTGGTTGAACTGCAAGTTAACATTTTGTTTGATGCAATTGCAAATAAATCGTGCACCAGTTAGAAAGTGACGTGTGGCAATTAAAACAAAATGAGTGTGTCTCTGCAAATTGAAAAATTGGGTGAAGACAACTACGATGTGTGGTCAATGTCCATGCGTAGTGTGTTGATCACAACGGATTTGTGGACACATGTTAGTGGTAAAATCGAAAGGCCACAGGAGGAAGAACAGTTGGCACAGTGGGACAAGTTTGACCAAAAGGCACTGGCATGCATTATATTAAATGTAAAACCAACACAGTTGATGCACATTAAGTCATGCACAACGTCGAAGCAAGCGTGGCAAAAATTACGCGATGTTCATGTGTCAGTGGGACCAGTGCGAAAGGTACAGTTATACCAAAAACTTTTGCGGCAAAATATGCAAAACGGTGATAACGTGGTACAATATGTAAACTCTTTCGTGGAAATTACTGAAAAGTTAGCCGAGCTTAATATCGAAATTCAAGACGAGCTAAAAGTAATAATGTTGTTGTCAAGCTTGCCCAGCGGTTGGGAAAATTTCGTCGTGGCGATAGAAACACGCGACACTCTGCCCTCGTTTGAAACGGTAAAAGTAAAAATACTTGAAGAAGGAGCACGTAAAAATGAAAGAGACGATCGTGAACTTGCTGTACAGGCTGTGTACGCACACACACAGACTCAAAAAAAACAACGGTTCGCGTTCGGAGAATTACGGCGCCAGTCGAAAAGACAGCAAACGAGACGGCAAGAAATCCAACGAGCATCGCGAGTTTCGAGGAAAATGCTACAAATGTAAACAAAACGGGCACCGCGCATCTGAGTGCAAAAGCAATAAAGAGAATTCGAAACAGTGCGCAAGGGAGGAAAGATCTAACTGTTTAATGCACAGCTGCGTCTCTACACAGCGAAAAAATTTTTGGTGTATCGACAGTGGAGCAACATCGCATATGTGTTGCAATAAAGATTTGTTTGAAACCTTTAAAAAGACAAGCACAACAATTATGTTGGCTGCAGAAAAGTATATTGAGTCCCCAGGCTTTGGAACTGTGAAAATTAAATCTAATGAAGCAAATATAGAATTGCGAAACGTGTTGTATGTGCCGGATCTAAAAATGAATTTTTTGTCGGTGAGCAAAGCAGCCGAGTTCGGGAATATCACAACATTCGGAAATGCAGAAGCTTTAGTGCGAAATAAACACGGACATATAATGTTGCGTGCGGTACACAAAAACAATTTATACGTGTATGGAGTGGAAAAAACACATGATGCAGTGCATTTAATATCCGATATATCTCTTGCAAAGAAATGGCATAGCCGGTACGGGCATTTAAATTTTCAAAATTTAAAGAATCTTTGCGAAAAAGAACGTGTGATCGGAATGAAAATTAAAAACGTATCCGTAGACACAAATTGCGACACATGCAATAAGGCTAAAATATGTGCATTGCCGTTCCCACAAAAGGCAGAACGTGTTACGAAAAGTGTTCTCGAATTGATCCATACCGATGTATGCGGACCTATGAATGTTAAATCTCTGGCTGGAAACCGTTATTTTGTTACATTTATAGACGATTACTCGCGAAAAATTCACGTATATTTTATGCGCGCCAAAAATGAAGTTTTTGAGAAATTTAAAATGTATAAAAGTTATGTCGAGTGCCAAACCGAAAAAACAATTAAAGCTTTGCGTAGCGATAATGGTACTGAGTACATAAACAATGAATTTACAAATTTTTTAAGCACGTGTGGAATAAAAAGAGAATTAACGGTACCTTACACACCTCAGCAAAACGGCGTTGCTGAGCGCGCAAATCGTACAATCGTTGAAATGGCCAGGAGCATGTTAATTCACGCAAATTTAAATGAATTTTTGTGGGCCGAAGCAGTACACACTGCAGTCTATTTGCGAAATAGATGTCCGACTAGAGCGTTAAATGGATGCACCCCCTTCGAGGCTTGGAATCAGCGCAAACCATCGGTAAACCATCTGAAAATATTTGGTTCACGCGCATTTGCACTGGACAAAACAAAAAAAGGCAAATTTGTTGCCAAAGGAAAAGAGTACATTTTTGTTGGCTACTCTTTTGCAGCAAAAGCATATCGATTATATGACCCAGAAAAGCGAATAGTAGTGGAACGCCGAGACGTCAAGATTGTGGAGGGTGAGTTCGTCAATGAAGTAAATGATATTCACGAAAATGGAGATCAGACTGAGGATCTTGCTGAAATTATCATACGCTTTGAGTCAAACGAAGAACCTGTGCAGGTACAAACTGTTGATGAGCCCGAAGACGAAACGGAAGGCAACGTTGACAACAGCGATGATGAGGAGGAGGAGTACTTCGTAAGTGCAAGCGATCCAGAACAGAGCCGAAGCTCAGATGAAGACATCCCACAAATACGTGGCCCAGGAAGGCCAAAAATCATTCGTACTGGTCAACCTGGCAGACCAAAGAAACAGTACAATGTTCTCAACAATCTAAGCTGCTCCGATGACATTGAAACTCCACGGACCGTTGCAGATGCGTTGCATGGCCACGATGCAGAAGAATGGAAAAAATCGATGCAAAAGGAATTTGATGCACTCGTGTCAAATAATACATGGACTCCTGTTAATCTTCCGCCGGGACAAAAGGCCATAGGCTCAAAATGGGTCTTCAGAATCAAACGCAACAAAAACGGTGACATTGAAAGGTTTAAGTCGAGACTTGTGGCACAAGGATGTAGCCAGCAGTTTGGCGTAAATTACTGGGAGACATATTCTCCAGTGATACGCTATGAGACAATCCGAATGTTATTTGCGATCGCTGCAGAAAAGCAGTTACACATGCATCAGGTGGATATCTCTAACGCGTATCTCAACGGTAAACTCCAAGAAGTCGTCTATATGAAGCAACCCTCAGGCTTTATAGATGAGCAGAACCCGGAAAAGGTACTCAAACTTCAAAAGGCTATCTACGGGCTGAAGCAGTCCGGACGTGTCTGGAATGACACATTGAACGAGGTGCTGGTGAACATGGGCTTTAAAAGAAGTCAACACGAGCAATGTCTATACGTCAAACAGAATCAACAAGGCTTCAGTTATATAGCAGTTTACGTCGACGACCTGATAATCCTCTGTCCTAAAGAGAAGGACGTCAGCGCGATCAAGCAAAAGATGGCATCCGTATTTGAGATGAAAGATGGAGGCCAGCTCAACTTTTTCCTAGGCATGGAAATTCATCGAGAAGGCAAACAAGGCGCGATCAAGAGCCGATGACCATCTATGGTGACAACCTCAGTGCGCATCATATTGCGAAAAATCCTATTCACCATAAACGCACAAAGCATATAGATTTAAAATATCATTTTGTTAGAGACAAAGTAGAAAGTAAAGAGATAAAACTTGAATACGTATCCACACAGAAAAACGTTGCCGATGTATTAACCAAAAGTTTATGTAAGCAAAAGCATTACGGATTTGTAAAATCGCTTGGATTAATTGATTAATACATTGTAATCATATAATATTATGTTTAAGCAAAAGTGTTGAAATTTGAATTGTAACCATAACATGATCTGTGTGGCAACGCTAATTAACATAATGTACATGAACAGCGAGAGCCTATGTTATCTCTCGCATCTCCTTTGAATTCTTATTCGTATGTATGCAGTACATATCTCATCTTTTTAGTTCTGAATAAACCACTTATGTATACAGACGTCGTTCGCTCTTTAATACGCGAGAAGCGCATATTACAATAGAAATTATCAGGAGCGTAGTAGGCATTTCTCTGATCCTGATGTTCGCCGTCGGCTGCGCCAGTTATGTCCTGTCCTCGTAGGTGGAGAGAACTCAGAAGGGTTATATGTGTTTTATCTCCTTCTATTTGGTCGTGATTGATCAAAGGGATTCGTACGATCTTCGGATCGAGATTTAAACAGAACCGTTTAGTTTGGAAGTTGGAAATCGAGTGTTTTATTCTACATATACTTGGCTCCGCCGAAGCTCGGCCCTTACTCTAAGAAATGCAGCATAAGCATTTCTGTACAAATGTATATATGTCTAAGTGTAAGAATATCGCTGTATGTATGTATGTATGCATTTATGTATGTATGTCCGGCCGGATGTATATGTGGCTGTTGACTGTTTGGTTTTATTGTGTCAGGTCCATAACTATGTCGGCCGGACGTCTATGTGCCGTTGACCGGTGGAGGTGCCGTTGACCGGTGGAGAGGGTTGCTCAACCGGTAACTCGCGCGACCGAGTCCGGCCACTCCTCCCTGGGGATTGGTACCCAATCCACCCGGGCGGGCGCCGAGCCCTGTCGCTGCAGCGTGGGCCGCTCGGGATACTTCGTCTGCCTCTTCAGAGCTGGGCGTTCGGTCGGTGGTGCCGGCCATATTATATATTATATTCAGTGCCTGGAATATCTTGCTTGCTCCTCGTGTTGCTGGCCCTCGGGGCCTCCTCCCACACCTGAGCTCCGCCGTCCGCCGGTGCGTCCCACGTCGCGGGCCCCGACGCCCATGTAATGTGCTGGATCTAGTGGTGCCATACCATCCCGCCTCGCACCGCAGTCTACACTTGCTGCCACACGAACGGCCCTGGTGGGTGTCCTGCCGGCTCCATCCACTGCTGTTGCTGCTGCTGCCAGAAGGGTCTCTGCTCCTGCGAGCAGGGCCCTATCTTTAATGCATCTTTGCATTTTCTGCCTCTTCACCGCCTCTATCCGTGTCCTGCGTGGCACCCCTATATCCCGTACATGTTGGGGACAAGGCTTCAATCTGTACGGGAATCTTTTCCGCATAGTCCGCACAAGGCCAGACTTTCCAGCTGCTGGCAGTTTTTCACCAGAATTTCAAAATTGTTCTTACTGATGTAAAAAATATCTCCAAATTTAAGATGCCGCAATTGCTTCATCGCTTGACAGCAATGCATCAAGGTCTGGACATGAACACGTCACCATCGACAGCCAGATCCAGAAATTCTAGTTGATCAAGTAAATGCAAGTTTCTTCCACTATAGCTCTCAGCGCAGAACTTCAGTTTCCGTAGACACTTGAACTGCTTGAGATTATGTACAAAATCCGAACAACAACAATTAAAATCACAAACCTAGAATCAAAGTTGGGTAACCTTATACCACAATACAGAAAGAAAAGAGGATTAGTAAACGGGTTAGGTTCAATCATAAAAACAATATCAGGAAATATGGACAACGAAGATGCAGAGGAAATTTTTAAAGAACTATATGCATTAAAAGTTACGCAAAATGATATAAATATAGAACACAAAATTCAGAACAACCTAAATCACGAAATTATGCTCAGGTTTTCAAACATAACAAAACACATAAACACAGAACAACAGAAAATAAAACAATTCTTCAATAACATACAAAACTCAATATATAAAGAAATAGACAACGAAAATAGTAATTTACACACACTACAATATCTAAATAGAATAGCTTTTAATATAGAAACGATAAGTAACCTCATCGAAAACATCGCAGAAAGTATGGTTTTTGCAAGAGCCAATATACTTCCCAAATTCATTTTTGATAAAAACGAAATGACCAAAATCAAAAATATTCTAAATAAACAAAAGCTACAAATAAATTTAGAAGAAGAGGTACTTTCTATCATTCAGACACAAACCATCATACATAAGAATCATATAATGTTCAATATCAAAATACCCATTTTTGAGGAAACCATATACAGGTTCTACAGAATAATTCCCTTACCAATTAAGAACACACAGCTCATCAACACGCCGAACTTCGTGGCGCATAAAGACGAAAAAATTAAAGAATTTAAAACCAAATGCCCGACGATAAACAAAACCATGTTCTGTAAAAAACCAAAGGACACACACACACCTTCGATCTCAAACAAATGCCTTGCCAGTCTTCTGAACAAGAAGAACCCCGAATCCTGTGACATACAAGAAATCGGATTGGCCACAGACATATTTGAACCAGAAGAAGGGTTCATCTTCATATTCAACGCCAGGAACTTACCCATAAATTCAACCTGCGGCATCAATACACAAATTAATGGGTCCGCAATCATTACACACAGAAATTGCACAGTAACAATAAACGACATTGCATATGATAGTACGGAAACCACCGTAATAGATCATCTAAACATCTTCCTCCCACTATCGGAAAAACTAATAATCAACCGTAAAGTCCAAACGATCACTCTACACGGACTACACCTACAAAATATGGACCTACAGAACATAATGGCCATAACTAAACAAGATAACCAAAAACATGCAATCGTCATATATGGTATCACGGGTACTTTGGTATTAATTCTAATCATCATCTGGGCGCGAGGAAAAACCACGACGATCATCTGGACACAACAACAGGAGGCCACCAATCACCCGGTTGTCACGACGACCATCCCCTCTCTCTGGCCG
>OZ018402.1:609600-651694 GCA_963969585.1 Drosophila helvetica | reverse complement strand
GTTACCGGCGGCGGTGGTGTTTAGATTTTCGCATTCCTCTTTCGTCGGTCTCGCTCTCCCGTTGTCGGCGGCGTCTGGGTCATGGTGAAATTATATATAAGGTGACGTATTCGGCTGTGGTGAGGACGTTATATTTTTCAACTCGCTCTCTCTGCTCTCAGAGAGACAAGCGCTAGAAAGAGATGGCAAGAATTTTTCGTTCTGCACTGACAAACGACTGACACAAAATTACGTCCCCGAAAGAGAGCACGTGTGGTGGATACGTCACCTTATACATATATAATTTCACCATGGGGTAGCCTTCTTTGGTGGGAAAACGGAAGGCCGTCTCCCCTGTCCGGAAAAGTTTTGAGGGAGCGAACGCTCCTTCACATACATACATATGTACATATGTATCAGAGATCTGCACCGGTGGCTGTTTTCGACACCAGTAGTGTACTACTATGCGGTACAAGCACCGCATAAGAAACGAACAAGTGCATGAAGCGGCATGCGTTGCTCAAATTTTGACGACTCAAGTTCCGTTATTTTGCTTTGTTTCATTTTTATACCCAGTACTCGAAGAGTTTGCCACGCCCCCTTCCGCCGGGACAAAAATCCACAATTTTTAAGATACGAGAAAACCAAAAACGCAGAATAATGGAAAATAACCGTATGTACCAGATTGCTGAATCTGGATCAGGTCGGATCATTATTAAATAACAAATGAAATTTCAGTGGCCACGCAACGCCTTCCAAGCGCGTAGTAAAGACGAGTCGTAGTAAAGACGTATATATGTAGATTTGGAAATGTAGAAAAAACAGATGTAAAAAACAAATGCAAACAAAAATGGAAAGGGTTCGACCACTAACCATACAATATATAGATATGCCATTTCATACAAACGGCTGTCGCAAACGAAGTCTGAGAAATGCAGTACCAAGCGTTCGGCTCGGTACTGCAACTGTTCGGCTCATGACGCGGCGCTAGCAATAGCCGACAGCAACGAAGTAATTGCATTGGTGTGTTTTTGATTGTATGCTTTGTCAGTTCTTGGGCTCTTGGATTTTTGGTTTCTGTTTTATTTTGTTTTGCTTCAGCGTATTTGGATGTGTGGGTGCACATATATGCTCACGTACATTGTTTAAGTCTTGCTGCCTGGTAGAACGAAATTTCTCAATGGATTTTCAACAACCTTAAGATTCTTGTTTTTGTGTGCTCTTGTCACCCTTTACTTTAGCATTTTTAGAGTCGACACGTTTTGAAGACACTTGCCTTATAATATCAGAATAACTCTTGTTTTGTATATGCTCTAGATGATAATTTTGTTTAATATAAAAAATATGAATATAATGAGCGGATATGAATATGTAAAGCAAATAATTTTCATTTAATATATATTTTTGTATATAATTAAGTCGTATAAACATAAAGACTATACAGCTTGTACTATATATACATATATGTATATTATGATATCTATATATTGTATGGTTAGTGGTTCGACTTAAATTAGCTTAACGACTTAATTTTCTTTTTTGGCTAAAATTTTTTTTGTTTTTTTGCGAACATGTAATAAATTACATATGTATGTATATCGTTAGCTCACATACATATATACTGACTGAGAACCGGGTATAAAGTCACAACGTTCCCTCTCGTTTTTTTATATAAGCAACTTTATCAACTACAAATTGTCTACTGTCCTAGTCGTCTAAACGCTTCCGCGCATTGCCTTTGTTTGCGAATATGCGTTTTTTTAATGTTGAAGGTACACTAACGGTAGCATCTCCGTCCAGGCCGGAAATGGCTTTCTCCTTGAAGCGCTTGACCGGCGGCTCGGGATCGCTGGTCGTGGACACTACAGGAGGGGGTACATAGTAGTCGGACTGGGGCAACGCCTAGTCGATAAGCTCTTCGGAAGCTCTGCAAAATGAAAACGTAAAAAATCCCATAGTATAAGAAACCGAAAGGACGTACTTGACGTCCACTGTCTGCCACTGGCCAATCTCCTTGGTTGCCGCCTCCTCTTCAGTCTTGAACTCCCGTCTCTTTTCCTCCTTCTGCTTCTTCTCCTTGGTTTTCGGAAGGCCTCTCGGTTAACGCGGGCAACTTCTTTATCCGCATTGGTTCGCAACCGGAGCGATTCCTGCTCCTGGGATAGCTCCTGCTGGTTGATGGCCAGTTGAGTGATGCGCTCGTACTCCTCGTACGACAGGTATCCCTCCTTGGGGGGCTTCCAAACGGAAGCCCACGTTCCAGCAGTAGGTGGGGCCCTCATCCGACTTTCCCTATACCCAAAGGGAGGCATCGGGCACTTTGCCGGGAGTCACGCGTCGATTGTCCTCCTCCTCGTCAGAGTAGCCCTCTAATCACATGGGATCTACCTGCCTGCCTCTACACGTGGCGTTTGTTCCTGGGCGGGATCCACTGCTGCCCGAAGCGTCCACCGCGCTCATCACAGTGTTGATTGAATGAGCTGTCATGTCCGCACGGCCGTGTATATCAGGGCATACGATCTCATGTGGCCAAGCGGATAACGGACATTAGCCGCAGCAGCGAAAAATCAGAGCGGGAACAGAGAGTAGCCCTCTAATCACATGGGATCTACCTGCCTGCCTCTACACGTGGCGTTTGTTCCTGGGCGGGATCCACTGCTGCCCGAAGCGTCCACCGCGCTCATCACAGTGTTGATTGAATGAGCTGTCATGTCCGCACGGCCGTGTATATCAGGGCATACGATCTCATGTGGCCAAGCGGATAACGGACATTAGCCGCAGCAGCGAAAAATCAGATCGGGAACAACTGAAGATGGACGCCAAAATCCGTAAGATGGAAATCCTCCATCTTGGCCAATTTCAGCTTGTGTCACTTGCCATCCTCGTGGAAGGCGATGCTCTGGAAAAGTTGTGTTTAGTAGGCGAACCATGGGGGAGTGCAGAGACCATCGAGTACTTACGGCTTTGTTGTCGCTCAGCCAGCACTTGCAGAAATCGCAGACTTACGCTCGTTTGATTTCCAGAATTCCGTCCTGCAGGTAGGCTTGGGTGAGTGTTTGGACAGACTATGAGTGTTATATATTTTACTTACATGGTGATTTAACAGCCGAATCCTTCTCAAATTAAATCAATCCGAATTTTTTAAATTTTATTAACACAAAAGCAAAACAATCTGAGTGGATAGTTGCCACTCGGGTTGAATATCGACAATCGATATCGCTAATTTTTTCGATTGGACTGGCCGTGGTAAAACATTTGTTATTTTTAGTTAGTCGCTCTTCGCTCTTTGCAGCTAGTCGGACCACCTGCGTCAGCCACTGCCTGCACAACAACAACACGGAAATCGGCACCATCTGAATCTTGACCATGGCACAAGCACGACTGGCAACAACGTCACTGGCATCGTCGGCTCTGGGGCTGGCGGCGTCGTCAAAGACAAGTGAGAGTGGTACCTTTTAAGTCTGAACTGTGGTCAAAAGTCTAGCGCTCTCACCTGCCGCGCCAGACAACACGATTTCACCAGACCGTTGCGCCAACTCTCCCCTTCTCAGCGGTGCTGTTTGTTTTGCAAAAGTTAAATGGTGTTACGTGCAATGTCTGCTCGCTTTTCAGATGGCGTCGTTGAGGAACTGCTGGACAGCTGGGAGGAATTCTCGATCGATGTACCGTGGGGCACTGTGGCAGGTAAGTGCGTGTGAGTGAGTCAGCCCGTCTGACTCGGCTTATCGCTGGTCCGCCACAATCGGCTCATAGCACCAGCAATTGACGTGATTTCATCTTGACGCAGCTTCGCATCATACGTTTCGTTTCTTCTCTATCTTCTCAGGCAAATGGTGACGATCACGCAATAAGCAGCCCATAATCGCTCTGCACGGATGGCAGGACAATTGTGGGAGCTTCGACAGGCTGTGCCCCCTGCTGCCGGCTGATAGCGCAGTGCTGGCCATCGATCTGCCCTGCCACGGCAAGTCCTCGCACTATCCGCAGGGCATGCAGTACTTCATTTTCTGGGACGGCATCTGCCTGATCCGCCGCATTGTGCGCAAGTACTACTGGAAGAACGTCACCCTGCTCGGCCACTCTCTGGGCGGAGCACTGACTTTCATGTACGCTGCCAGTTTCCCCTTGACAGGTGGCCAAGGTGATCAACATTGACATTGCCGTGCCGACGGTGCGCGGGATTCAGCGGATTGCAGAGGGCACGGGCAAGGCGCTGGACAAATTCCTCGACTATACGTTGCCGGAGAGCAAGCAGACCTGCTACTCGTACGACGAGATGATCAAACTGGTGCTGTACCTCGATCGACGAGACCTCGGTGAAGATCCTGATGCAGCGGGGCATGCGACACAACCCTACCAAGGATAGACCATGTGGTCTACATAGAAGTACCTGGAGCCCACCACCTACACCTGGTCACGCCGGAGCGGGTGGCGCCGCACATCAATCGTCAATGCCTTGGGCAGCCGAATCAGTTCTCAGAATCGAACAACAAAATAAACAGTTTTGGCGAGGTGAAGAAAAGTCTTTATTTTCGCTTAATTTTGGTGCCTCACAAGGATGGTTCCACAAGGTGTGGTGATTGGGACATAGTGTCGAAATTGTATTCTTATATTTAATTTTGCAAAGCGCTTACTTCCTCATCGATTGTGTCAAAGATGCCACGATCTGAGGCTGGAGTTGGGCCTGGGACTGTAGAGAGGACTGGGGGCATTGATCAGGGAGCTTGAGAATAACATCTGGTGATTTCTTAGTGGCTGGCACAGAAACGAGCGACTGCTGGTTTTTCAAGAGCTTCTGTTCCATATCTAGACAGATCAGATCTAGACGCACTTGAATTCATTGGGTATTCCAGTCACACACTTGAGATGTGCTGCGGTCGATGCACACAGCTTGCAGGCAAATATTGTCCGTACGTTTTTGTTGTAGTTTCGTCCTTCGGGACAGAGACATCTTTACTGCACGCATTCCATGGGCTTGCGGTGCAGATCGTAAGCATTCGTCTGCCTCTCCCAGGCAGCGTCGCGGTCCGGGACGAAGATCGACTGCAGGCGAATTTTGTCGCGGAACTCAACCTTGCGGCACAAGATGCAGCGCAGATAGTAACCTGCGGCAAGAGCATAGCGACGCATACACATTCGGTGGGCAAAGCCCTTCCGGCAGCAATCCCCTCAGACGACGCTGTGCAGGGTGAAACACAGAATGGATCTCAGACAAATATCGCAGCGTTTATTCTCCGGGGGATTGGCCAGCAGCTGGCGCTTGTACTCGTCCAGTGGTTTGCACTTATCGCAGTAGCTGCGAAATTCTCCACAGAATTCAGTGGTGCAACGGTTGTCCAAGAGAAAGGGTTTGTGGCACTTGTGGCATTTTATGCTAGCGCCCTTCTCCTTGCAGTAGAGACAACTTCATTCCTTGGCGTCGGTGACTTCTTTGTTTATGCCGCTCAGTAGAAAGCCGAGAATGCCGCATGAGTCGCGAACACCGCGTTGGGGAAGGTCTGTGGATAGTAGAACCGGGTAGGATAAACATATAGTTACATGTTAGCGGTACAAGTCGATTTTTACTTACCAGGCAGAAGTAGTGAAGCTTCAGCTTCGGCCTAATCATCCAATCGCCATATATTAAAGTATCTTTCTCATTTTTGCCGCTTTCTATGCCGCAAATATTACAGGCATGCATTTTTATCGTTTCCATACGAATATCATCTCTGATTTTCGCGCAAGAAAATTTTTTACTGTATGGTTAGTGATACTAGGCTTTCAAATACTAGCGACCGAGTGTGGCCAGGTGTGCATGCTCTACGGTTACACCAAAGACAATATAAATATATTGTTACAAATATATTGGTTACACTGTGTACAAATAAAATCAGTTAAGAATTCAAATTTTGTATCAAAGCAAGCAGAAATGTTTTATTTGTCGGCGTTGTGTCTGTGGAGGACGATAATACACGGAAAAAGCGCCGCAATATTGGCTAAGTCGGCCGCGGCTCTACTTTATACCCGGTACTCAGTCAGTATATATGTATGTGAGCTTACGATATATGTAATTTATTACATGTTCGCAAAAGAAAAAAATTAAATTTTAGCCAAAAATGAAAAAAAAAATTGTATCTATTAGATGTTTCCATATTTGTTTACATAAGTTTTTTACATCTGCCTTTTCTACATGTCTTTATCTACTTCCTATACAAACATACACGGCTGTGTGCGAGAGAGAGAGGGAATGAGTCTGCGCTTGGAAGGCCACTGAAATTTCATTTGTTCCTTCTTGCTATACTAATGATCCGATCTGATCCAGATTCAACACCCTAATAGATATGGTCATTTTCTATGACTCTGTCTTTTTGGTTTTTCCGTATCTTCAAAATTGTGGTTTTCGTTCTTTGAGGGGGCGGAAGGGGGCGTGGCCAAATTTTGAAACAAACTCGTCTCGGTTTGATATCACAGGAGCTTGGAAAGAAGGTTTGGTTGATCTAGCTCTTATAGTCTCTGAGAACTAGGCTTCAAAAAATTCGATCAGGCATAGCCCACCTCGGTGTGTGAGAGAGAGCGAGAGGGAACGATACATTTCGAAATGGTTTTCTTCATTGTGGCTGTATTTATGATCCGATCTGGTCCAGATTTTACACTCTGATAGATATGCTCATTCTCTATGATTTTAGTTTTCTCGCATCTTTAAAATTGTGCATGCCACAGATTTTTGTCCTTTGAGCGGGCGGAAGGGGGCGGGGCGAAATTTTGAAATACACTTGTAACAGTGCGATGGGACAGGAGTCTGGATACAAAATCGAGTTCCTCTAGCTTTTATAGTCTTTGAGCTATAGGCGCTAATGAAGACGGACGGACGAACAGACAGACATAGCTATATCGACTCGGCTATTGATGCTGATCAAGAATATATATACTTTATGGGGTCGGAAACGCTACCTTCTGGGTGTTACACACATCCACTTTTTACACAAATCTAATATACCCCTTTACTCTTCGAGTACCGGGTATACTAAAAATAAATAAATAAAAAATAATAAATATAAATATAACTATTTATTTATAAAAATCAAATTTCTTCTTTGCCTCTTCATGTTTAAGCGTTTGATCCGACTCCAAGTAATTGTTATTCAATTTCCTAGCTGGAAATGAAAGACGGTGGTGTTTTCTTAAATTTATTTAATATTAGAAATATTCATATATAAGAAGAGAGTGTGTTTTACAAGTTTACAAAAAAAAAATCTCACAAAAGTCAATAACATCGCCCCTCATATATAAGAAAGGAGAAGTGTGTTTTACAAGTTTACAAAAGAAAAATCTCACAAAAGTCAATAACATCGCCCTCTCCTTTATTTAACCATAAAGAATGCCTTGACCTAAGCCAAAGTTATCATCCGCCCGTGGTTCCAGCCAGATAGATATCCATGGTCTCCTTGTTCAGATGCACCGTTTGGCGTCGTTTGGGTATCGGCTGAATGTGCGGCAGCCGCGTCCCATTCACTGCATTCAAACTCAAATTCGAATTGGCATCGTCATCATCGGTGCTGCTCGTGACGAGGACGGATGCGGGTGGTGATGGGTTAGGCGCCGCCGGACTGTTTCCCGCTCTGTCCGTCATTCCTATACGCACCGCTGAGCTGGCCTCCGAGCAAGAAGTAGAGTCTTGAGAGGAGCTTCCGTCCGAGATGGTCTCGCCAGCAATCCTTCGGCGATGCGCCAGGGCATTTCCCAACTTATACTTGTATAGCCTTTCCATGGCCTTGACGCAATCCGTGCAGAGCAACGATCTCCGATGCAATTCAGGATTTAAGCGGCGTGCAAAGTGTCGCAGTGTTGCATCTTTAATTGTGGTGTGGTTTTCATTGAGAAAATGGTTGCCCACACTGCAGTACCGCTGCCGCTCGATTCCGGGCGATTCGTCGTCTATTTCGGTTTGCATCTTTAATGCGAAATACTGTGCTATTATATACTATAGTCAATTAATATTCGCAAGACTTACTTTACTTTTTGCCGTTTCTCCCGCCAGAATTGGATTGGACGCTATTCGCAGCTGATTTGTTCGGAGGGAGCAGTGCTGTAAGGTGGCTTCCAGTGTTAATCGAAGTGTTTTGTATCGAAGAAGCATAAACGGTCCCACCTTTGGAAATATGCCGAAATCATTTTCAAAAAATACTGTAAATATACCGCACACCAGCTGCACAAGGGGGGAAGCATGGTGGACTATCCAAAAACCGAATATAAAGCCTAGTGCACAGACCAGCAAAAAATGTTATCGGAAGGAATCAGGGTTGATATTCGTAGGAAACCGATACTAATATTTTGCCAGCCGAATTATTCCTCTAGGGTCATAATTTTGGTGGTACTCAGCACGAACAAAATAATTGCCGATATATGCTAAAAAAAGTATTTAATGGTTTTTGTGGTATTCCGCCAGGCACAACAAAATTTATTTGGCCGGTGAAATAAATGAAGTGTTGTGCGTGCATATGTTTTTGATTACAATCGAAATCGAAACGTAAGCACAAAGCTATGGAGTTCAAAAAGCAAAATATAAAAAGATTGGGGTAGTTTTGCGACGAGGAGATTTTATTATTATTAAAAGAAATCGAGCAGATGCATTTGCTATGTAATTTGGCGAATAAAAAGCAATTTGATGCAAACGCGATAAGAGGCGCATGGGAGTCTGTGGCTGCAGTGATGAATAGAGAGTACAATTTCAAGTAATTATAAAATGTAAGTGAATGTTCATAGGTATGTATTCCAGGTGATACGTGCATAAAAGCTTGGAAATCGTTGAGGGATGAAATTTAGGTGATAAATAGGAAATAAAAAATAGTTGATTGCATTTCTGTTCCGCAAAAATGCATTTATACAATATTGCGGTAAATTAGCCGTGCATTGTCGTCCTTCAGCGCCACAGCGCCCGCAAATAAAACATTTCTGCTTGCTTTGATACAAAATTTAAATTCTTAACTGATTTTATTTGTACACAGGGTAACCGTAGGGCATGCACACCTGGTCACACTTGGCCGCTAGTATTTTTATATTGCAAATTTTGCCGGCTAGCGAACAGAATCAGGGTTGATATTCGTATGAAACCGATAAGAAAATGTTTCTTCGCAAATGGTTTTGCTAGAAAAATTTCGCAGGTAGTCCTCAGATCGACAAACAAAACATGCCGATATAGACAGGAGAAATATTGCATGGTATTTGCGATATTTTTCCAGACCAATTTATTTTCATTCGAATTGCAATAAAAGTGTGCGTGCATATGTGTGAGTATGATAACATATTGCCGGTTTATTAGCCGGTTGACATTAGACTTTGAAGCTGGACTAGCTGCAAAAAAGAGACAGCCTTATGGAAAAAGCCGGCAGTGAGAGCAAGAGAGATATGTGTCCAGTTGTTTTTCCAGTTGAGCTGGCAGCAGAGCTGCGGTAGAGTTTATCGATTTCAATACCTTTTAGATACAATTTTGTTGAATGTAGCAAATTACCGTGTAGTTGACATGTATAAAAATTACATATATGTTGAACTAATTTCTTTAAACATATCGTGGGGGATTTTTGTAAGTAAAGAATAATCTACAAGAAGAATGTACAAACGGTATTATATTTCGCAGTTTAGCTCAGGTTGTTCACCTGTTTAAAAAGAGGGGGTTAAGCGGGTTAAGTTCATGCTATCGATGTTACCATCGACATCTCTCCATAACTAATTTTCTGTATACCATAGCGCACGGCAGGAGTTTTTCTTCCGCTGATACATCCGTCGAAAAAACTAAAACTGAGAAAAACTGTAAGGACGATATAAAATCTTGTCATTTATTTTCTGGTAGGCTTAAATAAAACTACTGAAGTGTCTGCGGAGAAAGTCGCCAAGTCATAACTATTTGGGGTGTGGACGTGTTCATACAAAATTTGTATAAAACTGATATCTGACATACGCATGGCAATTACTAATTGCTGCAGAAAACATAACGGAGTGGCTAAATATTGTTATCATATTGCTATAAAAACGCATATATGCAGCATTTCATTTGGTTGCGTTTTAATTGCGCAGTGTGAAAAGAAAATTGTGAAAATCAATATGGCGTCATTGAACGTCTTTGTGTCGTGGCACGGTGCTGCCAACCTGTCTATGAGAAAGTAGTCGGGCGAGAAATAGTAGCTTTCCTTCTTATTTTTTGATCGAACGTCAAAGTTAGTTGCAGGAAATTCAATTCGAGAAACATTCGTGCCTAAAAAAAAACATTTTTGTATTTTCATAATTTGTAGTTTCTCAGATACAGAAAAAAATCGAGCTGTCAGTCTTGGCGTGCAGGGTTGCATTCGCCAATTATCGATTGCTAGCATTCGATAAGCGCAACGCTGTATCTTCAAACGCGAAACACGTTTTTCTTTTTCGTCGTAGCTCAAATGAAAAAACGTTGCAAATTGCAAATGCAAAGGAAATTTATCTTAGCCCCAATACTAAATAGAAAGTCGAGGAAGTATTCTACTGAAATATTCATTTCCCGCACTGTTATTTGGTGGACTCTGAAGGAGTAATATATACATAGTTTTGAAAGTGGAATTGTACGATCCTCAATTCGAGTATGCAAATTTGTACTCAGTATGGTGTTTTTACTTTCTAGATATACCACACAAGGCTTTAAGAGCTGTTTTTAAATGGAATTACGTAATCTGTGGACAAATTGTATGCATTAGTCACGCACACACCCACACAAACGTTGATAGCCGCACGCATGATCGAATCTGCACGCGTGTGAAAGAGACGGCAATAGAGCAGTTGCTGTGGTACAGTGCTGCCACCCGTTTCGTATTTTTGATAATATAGAGAGAAAAATGGTGAGTTTTCGGTTGTGGGTGAGGGAATTCGTCCAATTATTAACTATTTTTGATTTCTTTTTTTTTACCTGAAGCCGCGAATAGTGCCGTTGCAGTTATTGAAGTGCCTACGGGTGCTCCTAGACAACAATGGTGGCATTTTAAGTGCCCAGGAAGTGAAGCGCATAGCAGGGTAAGTGGAGAGCGCGTCAAAGTCGAAGCGCCCTCTAGCGTCAATCTAATACATTATTTTTCCCAATTTTCGCAGACTCATGCAGAAATATTCAAAAAAGTTGGTTTCCAAATGCGTTTACGTACAAATTTTGAAGTCTACTAAGACGGAGCTGCTGGGGGACTTCATGGCCTCGAACGGATGGACTTTGGTCTACAATTGGCTGAATGACTCCATCCGAGCTATGAACTGGCCCCTGGTTCAGGAGATCCTCGAATTACTGCTGCTTTCCCCAGTAGATGTGAACAGATTGAAGATAAATTCAGCACCCATTCTGGTCAAGGCTCTGTGCAAAGATGGCGGCAATGAAGGTAAGTAACAGTCTATTGATCCCCGTCTCGATATACCTGTTCTCTGTTCTTACCTGGAAGGGATTACTTATTACTGTTTCGGTCAACTTTCTAGGTGTTCGCATTCTTGCCAAGCGGCTGGTCGAACAATGGCTGAAGATTGTGACTGAAAACACGAGTGGTGCACCAGCAGCAGCGGTGCCTGCCATTCCACCCCAGATTGGGGTTACAGCGGCCACGGCGACGGATCCGGCCACTGGTACGGTGGACTCTGCCTCTTCGTCGGACAGCACGGATAGTGCGGGGACGCCGGTGACCATGAACTACACCATTGCCTCGGCCCAAAATAGCAACAACCACAACAGCATAACCATAAAATGGAAGTCAGTCGAGCATTTGGACACAGATGATATGAATAATGTTGACGATGATGGCTCCACGCAGCCATCTGAGGCTGGTGTTAAGAGCAGCAAAAGTCCTGAGACAAGTGCCAGTCTCCAGAATTCGAAAAAATCAAGTTTAGATGATAGTTGTTCAGCAGAGGTTAAATCCGGGGAGGAGGTTGATAATAAGAAGCATAAGAGCGCCCGAGACAAGAGTAAACGGTCTGAGAAAGATCGTGAGAAGGATAGAAAGTCTTCGTCCAGTCACAGGTCGTCCTCATCTAGCCATAAGTCGTCGTCGTCCTCCTCATCATCGAAGAGCTCTTTAAAGAGCTCGTCCTCTTCGTCCAATCGTAGTTCGAGTTCGAATTCCAGCGACAAACACCGTGACAAGGACAAGTCGCGCTCTAGCTCTGGTTCTAGCTCCAGTAAAGATAAGGAGCGTAGTAGTTCATCCTCGTCGTCCTCTTCGAATAAGCACAAGTCGTCAAAGTCCTCTTCATCGTCGTCGTCGTCGAGTTCCTCCTCCTCGAGCTCGAGCTCGTCCAAAGATCGTAGTCGCGACAAGGAGAAGGATAAGTCCTCGTCGACGGCAACGAAGCAAGAGAAAGACAATAAGCTGATGCCCCCCCCAGCGTCAACTCTATCCCCGGCCCATTCACCGGCCACGACTGCTGTAGACAAGAAAGAAAAGGCTGAGAGCGAGTCTCAAAAGCCCAGATCGATACCCATCATGTCCCGAAAGGCCTCGATATCCATAGAAATCAGGCGTGACACTGACAAGGCAGCCACCGTGAAGACGTATCAGTCAAAATTCAGATCGCACGGACTTACAGAAGAGGCGCCGCCTCCTCCCTCTCGCAAGGGACTGAAGAAGCCCACATCCACCGTCCCGACGCCATCAGCCCTGGTGTCTCCCCCCGTGAAGAGGCCATCGCCCCCGCCCCGGGACTCGCCAACGGAGAAGAAGCCCAAGATCGACATGAGCAATGTATCCGGCCACGTGGAGCGACCAGGAGCAGCCAAGCTGATTGCTCCCAAAAAGAGTAAGCATCTCCTATTCCAAACTTCCTTACTAATGTCCTTTTCTCTTAGCGTTTATTCACAGGTCGTCGTATATTGGTGGTTTTTGCTATATTTTTTTGTTGTCGTTTTTTGTCGATTTGGTTATCAGAAAATCGTGTTTTCTGTATTATGTGTTAATCTATTCCCCATTGAAGGTGTTTAATTTTAGCTGGGGGACATTTCTACGACAGAATTGGACTAAATTCAGGCTTATCCTGATACAAAAAGATAAAAAAACCAGAAAGAATGCCAATCAATTGGCTATCTACTCGTTTCCTTTGGAGTCGTGGCTTGTGGCTGAGCACCTGATCTCCAGTGTTGGAATAATATGAAAATTAGAAGAAAGTGTATGTTGGATACCCCGGCCGGACGACAGCGACGGTGTCGCTTGTGCGGTGTCACTGCGCATGCGCATCAGTAGAAGACGAAGGCGAAGACGGGGCCGGGTGCCAAGTGTCTGCCTGGTGTTAAGTATATAAATCTCTTTAAACGTATTCGTTACTGCTTTAGGTTAAGCTTTTAAGGTATGTAGATCCACTTGCCAGCCCACATACAAATAAAAAAGATTTTCCATTAGAAAAATATACTTTTTCTATTGAATAAAAAATGCATTGAACGAAAATAAAACCCAAGACAATGTTAACTTGAGCTGGCGGTTCTTGATGTTTTGGTAGCCATGAGCCAGAGAAGCGCACACTCGACAGATCGATCAGCAGATTGCCTCCTGGCTGCCTGTCGTGGGTCTGAGCTGTAAGATCATCAGCATTTGGTGCGAGTGTGTGTGTGTATCGGGTGTGAATCCCATATTCCTGGTGCTACCAATATCTGAGAACTGAGAAGACGCTTGCCAGTGTCCCACCCACACCCCGATCACCTGTAGTGCGTCACTTGCGTAGAGTCTTTAGCTTTGGCTTTGGCTCTGTTTCACCTGTCGATTCGATAGATAAGGAGCCAGCCTGCCTGCCTGCTAAAACATTTACACACTCACACAACCACAATCAGTGTACCGATGAGTCATTTCAGACCCGACATCTGTGATCATATTATAGAATTCACTATTGTTTAGGGCATCCATAGGGCTTGCAGGTTAGCAAAAGCCACCAATTGTACAGATCTGCAGAACTAATCATAACATACCCATATAACCCATGCCAAACCCCCTTCTATGATATCTTACTATAATGTTTTGCGACTTTTTGCTTGCAGTTTGTACACTGGTGGAGACGAATCTCTTCTCGGATGCCCTGGCAGCATCAATCGAACCCAAAAAGGTGGTAAAGCGCAAGCGGACACAGTCGGCCAATTCGCCCACGGACAAGGATGCGCCATTGGCTCCGCTGAAGTTCTACCAGGACACCCTGGACGAGTCGAAGGGAGACGTAAAGTCGGACGACAGCACCAAGGAGAACGATGAGGGTCGCTCAAGTTCGCCCAGTGGGTCAGCCGATGCGGATGCGGATGACGATGACATACCATTGAAGCGGGTTAAGGAGGACATTGAGCAGAAGGTGCAGAAGGAGAAGGCGGCCGGCGAGAGTGCCGACGCTGCTGGTGCCAGCCCTGATGCCGACGAAGAGTTGCCCGAGGAGCCCAGAAAACCGGGACCAGGATGCGGACCTGATGGCCCACCCGGCGTGCTGATGCTGCACCGCCGCAAGGGTCCCAAAAAGAAGCTTACTTGGCAGCCGGAGGACAAGCTCACGCAGATCCGCTTCTTCGAGGTGGATCTATCCGAGCGGGTGAACGTGACCAAACAGACGTTCACCGAGATGAAGAACCTGGAGCGGTACAGCGAGCGCGACGCCTTGAACATTTCCCGACGAGGCTTTGATGACTCCATGCAGCCGCAAATGGAGTGGCGCCCCCTTATCGAAGTAGACAACGTGCCCGATCACCCCAACGGTAACCTCTCCAAACAGCGCCAGGTTCAAGCCGACCGCGAGGCGACAACGCTGCGAGCTCTCTACTTCTCGACGGACATGATTCCGGACAGTGCCGCCGAGGCGGAGCTGGAGCCCCACTTTGCCCACGACATTCCGGTCATCCCTATGGATGACCTTACCGGCAACCCCGATGCTGTTAACGACTACAGCGACCTCACGTGGCCCGAGCCGAAGGGTTATGCTCCCAGCGGCATCGGAGGCGTCGGAGGTAACTCCGGCGGGCCTGACATTTCCTATAATGACATTGGCATGAACAGCATGATGGGCCCGGGTCATGTAGGACCCCCCAACATGATGACCAACAATCCCTTCCAGCCGTTCGCTAACAACTTTATGGCCAACGGTGGAAATATGCCTCCCAACCAGCAGATGCCGATGCAAGGACCCGTTCCGGGACCAGTTCCCGGACCAATTGGTGCCCCAATCTGGCAGAACCAGATGGGACCGGTCGGCATGGAGATGAACAACATGGGAGGAATGCCGCCCCAGAACTATATGGGAAATCAGTTTGGCAGCCCCGGAGGGCCTCCCTATGCATCTGGCCCCCCCCAACCATTCAACCAAGGATTCAATCCAATGATGATGAACGGACCTGGACCTGGAATCGGACCTGGCATGGTACCCAATGGACCCATGATGCACAACAGCCCCAATGGACCAATGGGATCCAACGGACCCATGATGAACAACAGTCCAAATGGTCCAATGGGGCCCGGCCCTGGACTGGGCCCGATGCCCAACGGCGGTGGGCCAAGGAATAACAACAATAATCGAAATAAGAACAATGGAGGCGGTGGTAACTGGCGGAGTGGCGGCAACAACTTCCAGGAGAACTCTGGTGGGAATTGGCGCACAGCGGGATCTGGCTCCAATCGAGGCGGCAACACAGGCGTCTGCAAGCAGTTCATGCGGGGTCACTGCAAAATGGGCAAGTCTTGCAAGTACATGCACCCGCAAAATAAGCGCATGTAGGACTTGCCCGAATCTTCCCAGGAAGATTCAGTTGTATAGATCTCAGACGCAGACGCGCACGCACACGCAAGCAAACACTTTTACAAATGATCTGCGATATTTTCCACATAAGAGGCTGGACATGTCTCCCATTAGCCACTGAAGACTGTAGCCAGGCCAGGCCTCCTGCCTGCACCCACCCGCATCTCCCCTCCCCCCCCCCCTATTTATTTTAGCTCTGTATATATGTATGTATCTGGTATATGTCTGTAGATGTAGGTCGTATCCTTAAGTTATTTTGTCATAAAATTGTATAGCCCAGGAGACGTTTAGGTAGTGGACAAGATATTGTTACTTTGTACTTATCGAGAGATCGATCGCTTTGAATTTTATACGCCCCAATTTTGCGAAACCCTTACTATCGTAGCTTTAAGAGCCTATTTCTACATTATTAAAGACCAAGTCGTATGATGAATTCAAACTTCTCTCACTTCTGCTTACTGCTCTGGTGCTCTGCTCTTTGTCTATCCGCCAAACAAATCGATTTCCGCTCCGTCCCACCTAGGGGTTGCACTTAACCTGAAACTTGTGCGGCTTCCGCGACCCACAATTCTGTAATTTCCACAGCCAGTCTGGAGGCAGTTTCAGTTTTAACTATTTCATCAGCGCATTCAGTCCCAGTCTAGTCCTCCCATATTCGCTATGAAATTCATTCATGTGGCACTATACTGCAGTGGCTTACTGGCCGCCGCGAGTGGATTGAGCTTCACCGTGACCTCACGGATTTTCATGGACGTGAAACACAATAAGCAGCCCATAGGCCGGATAACCTTCGGACTGTTTGGAAAGCTTGCGCCCAAGACGGTGGCTAATTTCCGGCATATCTGCATTCGCGGAATTAACGGCAGCAGCTATGTGGGTGCCCGCGTCCACAGGGTGGTTGAACGATTCCTGGTGCAGGGCGGAGACATTATGCACGGCGATGGAACCGGCTCCATCAGCATCTACGGCGACTACTTTGAGGATGAGGAAAAGGCCCTGGCAGTAGAGCATAACCGTCCTGGGTATCTGGGCATGGCGAACCGTGGACCAGATACTAATGGATGCCAGTTTTATGTGACGACAGTCGCCGCCAAGTGGCTGGACGGGAAGCACACGGTCTTCGGAAAGGTTCTCGAGGGCATGGACACAATTTATGCCATAGAAGATGTGAGTAACCTTGAATTTACCGCTCGATTTCCTTTAAATAACAAATTTTTCTTTTCCCATCAGGTAAAAACGGACACGGATGACTTTCCCGTGCATCCGGTGATCATCTCCAACTGCGGCGAGATTCCCACCGAGCAGTTCGAGCTCTATCCGGACGACTATAACATCCTTGGGTGGATCAAAGCGGCGGGTCTGCCCGTGACCAGCTCCTTTCTCGTGCTGCTCATCTTTCACTATTTCTTTCGACAGCTAAACATGTACTGTTGAATTCCACCCCCCAAAAAGAAAGAAAGAGCTTTATTAATGCACATAAACACAATATATAAATCGTATAGGTCGTCGTATAAATGTTTAACGCAAATACCCACAATGAGTATAAATAAATCAAGTGGCGAAAAAGCCTTGCAGCAGGATAGGAAGAGTAGGACCCATGTGAAGCTTTAGGGAAGGGAAGAAAGGGTAGAGAAAAGGAGCTTGCTTGTTTGTGGAACTTGCTTATTACTCACGTCTATGTAGATGTAGTCCTCGACCAGCTGATTCACTTCGTAGTAACGCGACTCGGGCTTGAAGTATCCAACGACTCGGACATCGACCCCGGAGTAGTTCTTCTGACTGGCTGAGTATACCTTGGCCAAAGTGAAGTGATGCTTGTGGTCGGGATAGACCGAGGGATTGAGACTGTTGTAATATTCCTCCATCAAGTGCCGGTCTTGACCCGTCAGAGTTCGCTGATGCTTCAGCATTCGGTCCAGGTCGAAGGAGTGGGCATGCTTCAGATTGGGATCCTGGGCATCCACCAGGCGCTCAAGCATGTTTCGATACTTCTTCTTGAAGTACTCCAGAGCAGTACACTTTTCGGACCAGAACGAGAATTTCTTATCAGCGCTGAGGAGAGACAAGATCCGTCGATAAGGTGGAATATATATAATGATTTATATTTATACTCACTGCTGTTCGGGGCTGATCGTAAAGTCCACATAGAGTCCGGGTATCCGGACAGCCGTACGGGCGGCGGCTATTAGCTTGCCGGGGCCGAAGAAATGCAGCTGCAGCTCGAAGCGGCGCAAGGTGTTGCGGTGTAGGTGGCCAAGGTCCAGGATGTGACCCTGCTGCTGGCAGGGAACGGGCTGGACGGTGAAATGCTTGACATTCGCCGGCAGCTTGTAGCTGGCCTCCTTGTGGAGTTTCTGTTGGGTCTGGTAGACCTCTTGGTGCTTGGCGTACAGCTCGGAGCTGTCGCGGAGGTGCTTGCGGTATCGCTCGCCGAGAAGCATCTGCTTGAGGATGGTTGCGTGAGGCAGCTCCTGGTTGTTGTTGACCAGAACGTAGGTCTTGACCATTTTGAACAGCTGGGTGTCATGGTAGCGCTGTCGCGCACTGGACATCTCCTCCTCGCTCTCCGAGAGCTGGCTGAAATCTTCGGATATGACATCCTCCTGCATGCCCTCCTCCTCGCCATCGTCTGCGGCCAGCTCTCCATCTGTCTCGGTGATGCTCTTGAACATCTCATAGTAGTAGATGCGCTGCAGCAGGCGATATTCCTCCATTATATCCTGCTTCTCCTGGTGGGCCTCCTTCAGCTTCGAGACCGTGTCCAGCATGGGCATCACCCCTTGGCCCCTCAGACAGAAATGGCTCGCGGAACTGGCGTTGATCACCACACCGAAGGTGTGGCAGAAGCTCTCGCTGAAGCCGAGGATACCTTTGACCCGAATCTGGTCGCTTGCCAGGGGCTCCAAGCGAATGTAATCGCTGCTGGCCAGCGTGCAGTAGCCCTCGATGAAACGCTTCTCCTGGGGCCTGTTCAGCGGCATCTCCACGACCACCAGTTGGAGATGGTACTTGGTCACATTCGCAACGCGCACCATGGCGTTAAAATTCTCGTACCACGGCTGAAAGGGATTCAAGATGAGATAAGGGAGTGCGAGTGCGGAGTGTGGAGTGTTCTGTGCCTCTGATTACCTTAGTCCCTAGGTAAACGCTCTCCTTGTGGAACTTGATCTTCTCTGCGAGATTGACCAACGTGACTGACAAGTACTGGCTGCGTCCGCCCACAACCGTTAGCTGGAAGAGGGCCCGCATTTCATGTGAACGTCGGATGTGGGGCAAGTGCAGCAGGCACTGGTGGTCCGGCTGCACGTCGGGCACCTCCACCTCGCCGTGCTTCTCGTGGAAGTAGATGAAGCGCTCGGCGAAACAGTACTCCGAGGAGGCAGGTGACAGCTGGTCACTGGAATCGATGTGGATTCTTTTGAGCAGGTCGTAGATGGTGTCACGCACGAAGCTCGAGGTGCTCTGCTGCTCCAGGGCGGTGTCTTCTCCTGACTGCTCCTCCCTTGGGTATACAAGGGGGCGGTGGCTGAGATCCAGGTCGTTGACGATCTCATCGAGTATCTCCAGGATGAGGTTGTCCGTCTGCGAGTGGTGGTGAAATTGGCAGCGGCACTGCTGGTAGCGGAGGGTCATGTTCGGCTCGTCCTCGCAACTGAAGTTGTACTCGAGCATGCGCAAGATCTCCGAAAGGAAGTCGGCCACCAGGCCCGCCGGGTCATCAATGTCACCCACGAACTGCTCGGACGTCTCCAGGCGCTTCCACTTGAACTCGGCCCGCAGGCAGCCCTGATTGATGATATTCACGTTGCTGTCGAAGGGCATGCCACGGTCGAAGAGTACCAGCTCGGGTTGGAGGATGAGCACCTCAGGCACCTGGACAGAGACCATCAGGGAGAGCGGGTATAATTGTCTGCCCAGGGCCGAGACGTTGATGCGACCCTCCATCTTCTGGCAGAACAACTTCTTCATGGCCGCCCGGTTGAGGATGACAAAGATCTCCTTGTGCTGCAGTGCCCCGATGGGCACGAGGATCTCCTTTTCGAATGAGTCCTCGTAAAACTCCTTGATTCGGAAGGGCCCTGTAGCCTGGAGCCTAACCTCGGCAATGGGAACCGAATGCTGGTTGATCAGCATGGGGGTCTGGACGTTAGAGCGCTCCTTCAGCGGCTCGCAGCGATGGTACTCGAAGAGCACCTGCTTGCGGTTCCAGATTAGCTGGCATTCGGTAAATGTTGCCTTGACCGTGACCTTGACGGTGTACTTGCGCTGGGGATACTTCTGGTCGGTGACTTGCAGCAGAAAGTCGCTGAAAACCACGCCCTCCTGGTAGGAGCTGGCCATTATCTCCAGGGTTTCCTCGCATTCCGGGGGCAGGTACAGGTGCTTGGGCATTATGTCAAATCGGGCCGTCAGTGGCTGCGAGGAGCAGGACGAGACTCGTCCTTTTTTTTCGACATACGTCTTCAGGCGGTTGATGGTGACGCGGTAGGAGCGGAGGCCCTTATTGATCGCCTTCACGGGGAAGCGATGGTTGTAGATTTTGTCGTGGAACTGCTCCTTGGTATCTGTGTAGAGCAGACCGGCATCGAAGCCCTCTCTTATGTTTGGCTCAAAGTACAGCGGCACTCCCTCGACCAGGAAAGTGATGGGTATCTCCATTACGTGGTCAAACTGCAAATCCACATAAAGGATGTTTTGATAGAGGTCTGGATCGGGAAATATTGCCACCAGCGTGGTGTACATGCTCTGTCCCGTCGAGGCCAGTACTCCGCCCCTTGTTGTCAGATATTGATAGGTGGTATCCTTCTACAGCAAAAGGATACACGAAAGATAGCTAAGAATAGAATCACTTAAATTCTCCTTACCAATTTCATTGTGAGCTTGGTGTTGGTGGGCGTGTAGTTGTCTATGTAGAAGTGGACTTTGTGAAGCTCATAGGTCTGCAGGCGATGGTGCACGTAGGTGGGCGTGATCCGTATCTCAGTGGGCAGTACGTTGGCAAACAGATGGAATGCGTAGGGCCGAGGGGCGCCAACAATCTTGACCAGACCCGTGACCCGGGTGTTGCCCAGAGAGCGAAAGGTGACCGCGCACTTGGCGATGATGCGTGAACCAGAACCAATGTAGAACTTCCAGATTCCATCCCGAAAGTTCATCTCATTCGGCTATCGGAGGAGGAGTGGGCTAGGGAAAAATCGACACGCAGATGGAATAGATGCGGATGCTCACAATGACATCGAAGTGCAGAAAACCCCCAGTGGTGGATCTGTTATAGAAGCTCATGTCAAAGTCGTACTCCTCGCCCGCATAGACAGTCCTCGATGAGAGGTCCACCATGTTGGTCCACTCGATCTCCGGGGTCACGCAGTTGTATTCGAACCATAGCTTGGAGCACAGAAAATCCGACTTAATGAGAGTCTTAACGCTCTGATTATCCTCGCTGGACCCCGAACTGGACAGAACTGAGGGGCAGATGCGGACGTTGAGGGCGCGATGGAAGTACCCCACCTGGTTGGGGATTAGCATAATGGTGATGGTGCGGCCGGTGTTTGGCCGCAGGTAGATGATCTCGTTGTCGCAGTAGACCTCACGCGGATCACTGGGTATCGCGTTCCAGTCCATGAAAATGAAGTTGTTGTGCTTTGTGAATATGGAGAAGTACTTGGTGTTGATGAGTCCATGCAGCGCCTCCTGAATCACCCGCTTGTCCGTCTCCGTCTTGTCGAATATCTTCTGCTTCTTCAGGTTCGCCAGCAGGTGGGTGGCCAACATTGGAACGGGCTCTAATAAAAGAGATATCAAATTGTAAGGATACGGGGATCATTGACCGTTAGAGATGGTTAGAGATTACCCATCACAGCCTCCTCGAACTCCATGCTGTACGAGGACTCGTTTACGTGGAGGGACTTCATAGAAAGCATATCTGGCGTGAGTGTCGTCAGGTGGACGCTGTTAAGCTCTAGAGAATCGCTTCGCATGTCCTCTTGGGCCCGTTGCAAGTGCTTGATGGGATCCCGCACAGTGATGGGCAGCATCTCCGTGGAGTCGCGAATGTTCAGCACCAGCGGCTGCTCCTCCCCATCGTCGCTGGGCTGCACCTGCAGTGTAATCGGCACCGCCAGCGGATTCATTAGCAGCATATACCGCTTCTGGGGCACGGCAATGGGTATGCTGCCAAATTCCACGAGTTGTGGGAAGGTGCGCAGCTGGACAGGCTGCCCAGTTCCTCTGAGAGGAGAGTGGAGGAGTCGTTCAGTCGTTGAGTTGTTGAGAGAGGATCGTGCCAAGCGCACAGTTCTGTTCACTCACTTGATGAGGACCGTGTGGTGGCCTCCGTTCACTACCTTGAAGCGCAGCGTGAGCGTAAAACGGGCGGGATGAGTGGTGTAAAAGGACAGATTGAAGATGCCCCGGCAGCAGGGCTCCAGAAAAAATCCTTCGATGGGCGTCATACGCACCCCGCCCATGTCCGACTCCAGAGTGTCCTTGTATGCCACCTGGGCGGGCACAGCTGGGAGTAACGAGAGGATATACATATGTAGGTAAAATGCTCAGCACCAAACTCACCATCCACATTGAGGATCTTGATTTGGGAGCAGTGCTCCTCACCCAGATAGATCTTGCGGAAGTCAATCACCTTTGGGTACACCTCCACCTCGATGCCGCCAATCTCTCCGGAGACAACGAGGAAGTGCGACTCGATGCAGTCTTCGGCGTCGGTGAAGCAAAAGTTGAGGCGGGTGCGCTGGAAGTATGGCGGCGCCACATCGTCCGGGAAGGGATCTGTGGCGTCGTACAAGGGCCTGAAGCTCACGACAATTTCCGCCGACGACCAGGACGGAATCGAGTGTGGCACAACGAACCCAAAGTGTTTTGCGGCCCCGACACTGTAGCTGACGTTCTGGATTTTGGAATTTTCCTCAAAGTCGAAGAGGAGGATGCTGTGCATGCTGATGGCGTCGTCGATCAGTTTGTTCGACAGACGCGACTCAATGCTCTGCGACGCCGATTCACTCATAATCGGGTTCCCGTCGAAATTGCCGGACATCATCACCTCGTGTGGGGACTCGTTGCACACGGTTATTGTGCGCTGCTCCTCGCGGGAGAACTTGGTCAGGCCAAAGGACACGCTACCTCCACTCAGATGAACGCCCATTGACTTGGCCGTGAAGTCGAAGAGGATCATTTTGGGGGCACCTGGGAATTAAGAAATTACTGGTATGAATGCTGCGATGGTGACAGAACGCTTCTCACGAATACCTACTCACACCGAACTTAATGTTGAAGAATCCCTTCAGCATCTGCAGCTTCTCTACTTGGAATACCAGGAGAACTTTGATGTAGTCCTTTGGCGGCAGCAGATCCTTGTTCAGAGTGTTCAAAGTCAGTCCCCGATTGGTGCTGAAAAGGCAGTTAGAATTCAGATTGGATCTAGATCATATAGAACATACTTTCTGAAGCGCATTCGGATGCGTTCATCCGTGGGATTGTAGATGATCATCTCGTAGTAGCTTTTGTTTTTGGGGACGCAGGGCGGCAGGCTTAAGAACTCGCATACTGAGGGCTCCTCCAGCTTGTGCACCACTACAGAGGAGGATCGTACTGGAGACTGGAGACTAATATCTAAGCGGGAGACATACCAATTATAGGCACTTGGAAGATGATGTTCGGGTGAAAGGACTCGACATAAATGTGGCGCCTTCGGTTGATATCACGCGAGGTGCTGGCTCGGATCCAGATCTTAACCTCCAGCATCTGGTCGGTTTCCAGGTAGCGATGCAGATCCAATTCGGGTATCGAGATGGATGTGTCCACGGGGCTGTCCGTGCTCACTTGGATCAGTCGGGGATACTGTGTGTGTGAGTTGATCAGCGATGAAGATTGCATCAAATTTATGTGTTGATCGCCTACCAGTCCACTGTTCCTAATGCTCAGCGTGAGGCCATAGGTGGAGTTCACCCTGAAACCGCGCTGATGAATCATGAGACGCGGCATGATGTGCAGCGAATCTATCAGGTTCGAGTACTCGCTGTAGTCTGCGGGTTAAGAGGGGGAGGTAGATGGGACAATTGCATGGAAAATCTCCAAGCTTACACTCTTTGGCTATGCAGCAGAAGTTCGATTTTAATTTTGGCCTAGTATTCGACCTTGCGCTTTTGGGCATTTCCTCTGTCTGGGGCCCTGTTTTCCCAGCCTCATTGTCATCATCTACGCGTGGCGCTGGCGTTTCATTGGCCACATGGTGCACTTCAGTATCACTCATCGTCAATCAAACGTGCATGCTATTTCAAATAAAATAATATATAATATGAATTTAAATATGAGTTTAAAATCAAAGTACATATCGCGCCACAAGTTCACAACGATTTTAACCAGTCTGGCAGCTCCTTGGTGCGTACACTGGTTGTCACCTCGCAGAAGCTGACAAGTATGAAACTGTTCCAAAAGGCTGATAGCTGTGGCACTCTTTGTGCTCCCCCCAAGGAGCCATTTACAGTTTATTACTGTCGCTACAAAACCCGCATGTTTAATATATTATAATAATAAATATATATATGTATGGTATACATATATGTATATCTCATTTTCTCACCCATTTTGTCAGTCTCATTTTCTTTCGCTTTGAATGTCCTTCGATTTCTTGATATGGTCTGGTACGGGGTTGCTGGCGGAAAACAATTTCAATTTGGAAATGACCAACGCAGCGTGAGACCCACAAAATGTCGAACGTGTTGCAGCCACATCTCTGACCTCAGCCCCAAAGCCCACCATCTCCGAGCTCCATCTAGACGGAGAGCAATCCCAACCGCAGAGCTGCCAATGTACAACAAAGTCCGGCAGCTTGCTTTATTTATTTGTTGGTCCGTTCGCTCCGTTGCTCTGCTTGTTCTCTCTCTCCTTCTCTCTCTTACTGCATTTGGCAAAGGACATTTCGTCCTTTTGTGCAAAATTAATGATATGGGCCTGGGCCTGCCCCAGGATGCCTATGCTGTGCTCTGTGCTCTGACTGTTGTGCGGTTGGCCTCTCCTATTGCCATTTTTATTGTCAACTGGTCCGAACTTGAGATAAAAATTTGCCGGAAAAGCCAGGCGACCACAAAACCCGTACAAAGAAAATTGAAAGAAATGGTTGGCCACAGAAGGGTATCAAAAGAGGAGGAGAACGAGAAGGATTTGCATGTGTTCCCACTCTCATTTCCATTGTTTGCCTGTGGGCGTGTCCTCGGACCTGTTATCGCTGGCAAAGCGCTTATAAATCACGGCACTTCACATGCATCCTCGGACCTCCTCCACGGATGCGGACAGGGACACAGATAGCGGTGCTGTCCGCCTGCCACACATGTCCGCTGGGACTAGGACTGGGACTGGGACGGTACGGAGCGGAGCGGTTAGAGAAGAAAGAGAGTTAGCCGAAAACTGCAGCATCCTTCTAAGGATTGACATTGGGGCAGGAGGCAAGTCGGATGCAGAGCATCGTGGCTCGATCTCAAGGACTCGGACATGTTACATTGATGGAAAACAATTGCCAGTTAGTCCCAGACCCCACTCATCACATAACAGTTGAGTTGCCATTTTTATTGAGTACAAATTGGATGCCATAATGATGACAAAGAGCAGCACCCAGTCTCACTCCCACTCCCAGTCCCATTCCCTACCATTCGCTAGATGACATTTTTATGACATCCAATCCGGGGTCTGCGACTGATTGCTCTTGCTCTCCTCTTGTGCGGTGCGGTTGACCAGGGCCAAAGAGCAATGGGAGGGGTGCTGGTGCTGCTGTTGCTGTTGCAGCCCGGTGACCCCTGGCCAAAGGGAACCTTAAGGGTTCAAGCAGCGGTGGAGCAGAAAAGGGTTTTTATTTGTCCGGCTTATGTGCTCCTTACGACTGTAAAGTGGCAATTCTTTAACAATTTATGTTGCCAAACCAAAGTCGAGTGTGTGCCCGGCACTGGGATTGAGTCAGGGACTGGGTTGGGGCTTGGGTTATATAAGGATGCTGCCTGCAACAGCTGACGCCGCGTTTCCCCACTCTACTCCACTCCACCCGCCGTTAACACCCACGCAAACGCCAAGGCCAACGCCGTTGTCGTAGCCGTCGCTTTTTATTTTGTTGGTCCGATGGCGGCTGGGAAATTTTCGTGAATTTATGAGCACTTGAGAGCAGGCGCCAACGCCAAAGGCAGCCGTGCCCCTATACGAGTACTAGTCCCATTCCATCCCATCCTATCCGCCTCTTCGAAGGGCGACTTTGTTGGCCTAATATAAATTTTAGCTCGAACAACAAGAGGCAGCTGGAGAGCTGGAGCCAAAGGATCCGGGGAGGAGGCAAACCCCGGCAACATTTTAATGCGGCACGCGGTATTTTTTGTTTTTGGTTTTTCCTCGCTCCATCCTTAAGTGGCAGCAAACGGGGCAATAAAACGGTTCGGCCCTCCGAATGTTATGAAAGGATTGCGGGCCGCCAGAAGGGGCAGGGAAGTAAAGTGGGGCAGGAAGTGTGGCGGAAGTGGCAGTCGCATAAAAATTAGTTTACGTGGCACATAATTCTGCATTAATTTCATTTGGAATGGCCCTCAAGAATGGACATGGCCAGCAGCATGTGTCCCAAAACCACTTCGAGAACTGAATGCGAATGCGACTGCGGCTGCGACGACGACTACGACTACGACTACGGATGGCTTGCCAAAAACCACTTTGCCACATTTTAAAGTATCTGTCACATAAAGTGTACACAGGAGACACAGACCAGGGAGGAAGAAAGGACAAGGGTGGAACAGGGCCAGGGCTGAGAGCAAACAAAATGCAACAAAATATTTTGTTATGCTGCACACAGAAAAAACATTCAAGGCAAAGAAAAACAAGAAAAGAAGGAGCGGAAGAAAGGAGCCGAAGCCTTTGATACCCTTACTAGATCAATTGCTCCTACGGTTCCCATAGAAATCCGATTTTGATCAAATTTACAATACAGAAACGAGAAATTTGTCGTTCAAAATCATTAAACAATCTTCATAATACTCTCCGAAAGGGTATAGTGCCATGAGAAGGCCGAGAAGTAGGAGGAGGAGGAGCAGCCGCAGCCGAATCCAAACACGAGAAGAAACAAAAACAGAAACTAGAAGCAAAAACAAATGCTAATAAAATGATAAGTTGCCGCTGTATGAGGACGTGAAGTCAAATAAAATGTAGGAGCAACAACAAGGACATGGGGAAAGGACAGGCAGGAAAGGACTTGCCATCGACAATGTGTTGCGGAAATAGTTTGTGTGAAATTATTGTGGCGCTAAAGAAAGAAAAGACAAGACACACAAGACACAATAACTAATACTAGTACTAGTAGATAATACCCTCCGTCAAAGTTCCATGGAGTGGAGTGGATATCATGGTTGAGCTCGTTTACACAGCCATTTGCATCAACTTAGCATGACAGTGGTTCGGTGGCGTGTACGTGATATTTGCTGCAGGTCCAACACCAGCTAGCGGGCAACCGCAGCAGCAGCTAATTAGTGTGACAAATTGCTTAGTGCAGAGGATAGGACCACAAAGTCAGGGCCAGGCCAGACCATGGCTCTGATGGGCAGTTGGTTCGCTGTCAGGCCAATGCCGAATGAAAACTCATTAAAAATTTACAATTGATTGACTGCACAATGTCCGGAGTCATCCGTTCATTTCGAACGTGAATTTTGACAGTCTCCGAGAGTGGACACTAGACAGACCGAATGCCCAGTCCATGCCCAGCTGACAAATGATGCACACAAACGAGTGCATCGAGTATCCATATGGCGACGACGGGCACACTCCCTCAATGGCTCTGACTGATGCAATTTATGCTAATGCTCGTTAGTGAAATCAAACAGCAACAGAGAACAGAACAGAGCAACAATTGTGTAAACAACAGGGACGTAAAGCAAACGCAAAACCAATGTTCGTGTACGTGTGCACAGGATGACGATGGGATGTATGGTTGTACGGGTACGCAGAGGGGGGCAGCGATGCAACTGCAGCGGCAACTGCATCTGTCGGTTGCACAAAATATTGACGCATATATTGGCAGTGACAATTAATCTGCTAATTGCCAATTTAAGCACGTAAACCAAACACAGGCGGTGGCATCGACATGGTCAGGGCGTGGCCATGCCACATAGAAGGGGAGGTGGAGGGGCAGCAGTGCTTCGATCCGATGGTCCTTCTCATAGGGGTCTCCATTTATGAACGGACGCAAAGCCGAGTGCCGGCTCTGGCGACTCCTCGACTGCATCTGCAAGTGAATTTGATTTTCCGTTTGATTTATGCGTACAATATTGGAGTACTTTCGGGTAATTTGAACTAATGAAAGTCAATAGAGGACATACGAGACACAGGACTCAGGAAACAGGATTGAGCATTGGGGAATAAAGGAAGGCTGGCACACCACTGGCCTGGCATATGAATAATCAGAGTTTAAAGCGAACTCATAAATAAATTATTTGTGCTGTTGACACGACGACAAATTGCTTTACATTCAGAGGTGGCGGTATAGATGGAGGCGGAGACAAGGACGGAGGCAGGGGGAAGGGGCGTGGAGTGAAGTGCCAGTGACTCCGGGAAACTGGAATCCAGGATCCGGATGCAGCACAATGGAGATCTAATGAGCACGCACTGCCTTCCGCCTTCCGCTTTCCGCCTTCGAGTGGGCCACGAAAAATATATTTCATCTTTTCCATTGCGCAGAATTCTTGTAAAACTTTCTTTCTGCTTAGCTTGGCCCTGAAAGGAGGGGTCCTGGCAAGCTCCAAGTCCTTGTCAACCAAATGCGCTCCATTGTTGGCAGTCTCCAAGGCTAAAGCTGTCCCCGACTGACGATTGTTGCAGCTCATTAAATCCAAGGCAAGACAGCAAAAGGCAAGCCACAAAAATCCTTTTTGCTCTTAGACAAAGGGCTTCATTGTCCCCATTTCCCGTTCCATGTCCATTCATGTCCCACTGTCCATCCACATTCAAAATGCCATTAAAAGCATACTAAAATTAATTTGTAGCAATTAGTTGCAAATTGCAAGAAAGCAGAGTTGGTCAGAGCAAAGCAAACACAAAGCGAAAGAAAACCATGGAACCGAAAGGAGAAGAAGGACTTCTGTTTGTCCAGAGATAGAGCTCTGGCCGCAGAGAAATTGCTCAACATTTTTATGTGTTTTTGCTCATTTAGAGAGCTGTCTATGGCCATGCCGAGCAAAATCATAAAAACCCACTGCCAATTGCCCTCAGAACCCGCACCGACCCGCTCCACAAAGAGACCAGAGTGCAGGGTAGAGATGCGGCAGAGTAGTGGAGCATAAATAAATTCTGTGTTATTTTTGGCAATTATTTTCACATTCGACTCTCAGTCTGTCTCAATGTCCTTCTTGCCCCCATCTCCGTCTCTGAGTGTGTCTGGAGTGTGGAGCTCATTTGTAATTTGCAGCTAGTTCCAGCTACCGAGAAATGCTTCCAGCAGCAGCCGAGAGGCTTCAGAGTTGGAGAATATTAGGTTTAACTGAAAGCAGGACATGCCGAACAGTCTCTTCTTGTTGCATTCATATTAGCTAGGGTATTCCTCTGTCGAACACTGCTCCTTGGAGACCCCGTTGCTATTTGTTTCTGTGACGCCATTAATTAGCCCCAAACCTACGACTCCTTCTGCCTATCCGTATTCCAAATCCAGCTGCGATTCCCAGACAGCGATAGACATCTCGGTGCCGGCATTTGTCTTGACAGGCCAGGAGGAGTATGAGGGGAGCCATGATGGGGGGAATGACACATGTTGTCAGTAGGCTCATCTTTCTTGCGTCCCATTGCTGTTGCTGCTTCCATACAACTATTCGCTCCGCTAATTGGAAAATGTCACAATTTATTTTATTTTTATGTTTAATTGGATTCGGGCTCATAGAAAGTTTACCCCATGGGTAGGGGTTTGGGTTCGGGTTGGAGAAGTTGGGGGTAGCGGAGGAGCCCCGTCGCCTAGGTACGATGCATGATAATTTTCTTAATTTGCACGCCTTGATGAGCAGGAAAGCAGCCAGAGAAGAGGATAGAGAAGAGACAGAGGCAGAGGCAGGGTCAGAGACGGAGCCAAGTTGCTAGTGAGAAAGCGAAACTTTTTCCATTTTGCTGATGGCATGTGTACGTGTAAAAGTTTTTCCCACAGCTGCCATCACAGAGGATGTGGGGGGCTGGGAGACGGATGCCAACGACAGCGACAAGAACGACTCTTCAAAGGTGCAAATAAAGTAAATTATTAGATTCTTCTTCGGGCGCTGCTTCTTGTGGATTTCCGCTTCAATTACAGCCACTGCTCGCATAAATTTCACTTGACAAACTTTCTCCCTTTGGATAGTTGGATGGCAGCCCACCTCACACACGCACACGCATTGGCAAATTAAGGACTTCCGCAGGGATGTGACAAGTAATTGCTATTACCTGAACCACTAGCCAACTTTAATGAGTGTCGTAATGCCCACTCTCTATATGGAAGGGGAGGTTGGCTCCGCTTCGGAATCGGTTAAGGAAAAATAACAGATCTAGCGATCAGTGATGGAAGACTTTAGCTTCAATTTCTGCAAACAGAGTCAGCATTTGAAACGCGAAATCGCTTATTCTTTTGAGACCGTATAGTTTAAGGCAAACCTCAGTTTAGCTCATGTTTTATGAATGTCCAAGTATTGTCTCCGTTTCACAGCCAGCGATTTTTCAATTTAAGGAACATTGGAAGAAACCGCAACCCTCAATCTTGGATTATATTTTCTTAGAATGCCTAATAAGAGGTTTAAGTTATCGTTACTCTCCCCCATATCTTCTTCTTTTTCATTCAGGGCACAGTACGTGTACATAACTTCATATGGCTTTGAAATCAAAGGCGGCTTTAGGTATAATTTCTCAGGCATATAAATAAATCACGTTGTCTGCCAGATAAAAAGCTTTATTGGCTTCATTATCTCATCAGCAGCGGCAGCAGCAGCAGCAACAGCCGGGGCAGCATAAGTAACAGTATCAGAAGCAACTTCAACGGCATTCCGGCCGGGCTTAATGAGATATACGCTGACTTACATTGCGTATACGCCATGCGCCACGCCACACTATGCCGCATAGGCGGCTTGTTTTTTCCTTCATCTTATGTGTACTCCCTGTCCCGGATCTCCATTGCCCTGCTCCCCCTGAATTGGGGGTGCGCATAATAAATTTTCATTTTAATGACTTAACGCATAAAAACAAGGCAGAAGCTTTGGCTTACAGGTGTGTGGTTGTTGGTTGTTGTTCTGGTTGCTGTTTTTACAACCATTCCGAGAGCTGAGGAATGTTTTTGCTGCGCTCGGTACATATTTCTTTGCTTCATTTGTTACGCATTTCCCTGCCTCAATTCCCCCTGCCCTTCCGTGCCACCCGTATCTGTACTGGGCCCAAGAGGCGTCGCGTAAATGTGTTGGCAAAACATTTTTATGATGACGTGCTAAAGGGAACCGCTGAGATCTGTGGGGAACTGCGAGTTGGGAGTTTGGGATATCATCGACACCACATAGTGGGGTAACTGGCAGCGCACCTCAACCACGCCCCCGAGCAAAAAGTTAATTAGAAATTATGCTCGAGCTGTGCTCGGAGGAGCAGGCGGTGAGGACATATATAATGAGAACACACAGACACACAACACCTTTGGGCTTTCGCAATGAGGTTTAAAAATCACACGTAGAGAGAGAGAGAGAGAGAGAGACAGGGCGTGTGACGCATGCTGAGACTCATAAACCTCGACGGCATAAGCATAAAGCTAATGAATGCCACTTTTAATGTGTGTGTGTATGCGTAGAAGGAGCGTGACAAGGCTTAAAGAGCCAAGAGTCCACAGTCCGCAGTCCAAGGTGGGTCCTAGAGCAGTTCGAAGAGCGGCACTCTGTTTGATTCAAGGATAGCCATTGACAAACAGGAAGGATCTCCGTTGGAGATAAGAGCGAGGCTGAAGACCCGGCAACAAAAAAATTAAAAACAAAACTAATGACGGAAGGACATTCTGTTGTGGAGAGATGGTATATCCATTTTAGCAGTCAATTTTATTTTATGTGTTTCTGTACCACTCCTCCCACACACCACTCCACCCCACACGTGTGCGTTCGCGATGTTTTTATAGGACTAAACATATTTTTCGCTTTTGGCTTTGCATACTTTGGGGCGTGCCAGGGCTGTCGATTGACTCCATTTTTGGCTTTCAGTCCTGTCTCGCATGCAGAGCCCCCACAGCCTGGCAGCCCTACCCATCTAGGTAAAGATGAGTGTGTGTCTGTGAATGTGTGCGTGTATTTTTAATACATTTTCGGCAATAACAGAGAGACAGCCATAGAGCATCAGGGGGAAGGAGGAAAAAAAAAAATTACCATGCCCGCTTATCTACACACACACGCACACACATCAGCATCAACATCGTTTTGCGCGATGGCACTTTGGGGAGCAACTATGCAGCGCGTTTGTTCCCTGTGACAGTGACTAATAAAAGTACACACACATACCCATACAGACACAGACACAGAGTTCCTGGCATTCCCACAAAAGCAATATAATAGTCAAGCAGCGGTGCTCGTTTTCCCTCTCTCTCTCTCTCTCTGTTGTAATATACAATATTTTCCGCTTTCTTTTTCCACAGTTTTCATTTGTTACTAAAATCATAAGCAAATGTTGGTGCAGAGTTTCCAGCTATCTCGCCATCTATATATGGCCCCAGGCACACACTCCCACTCACACACCCATACTCAGAAAACAAATAAACTGCTCATAAAGCAAAAAATTGCAAAAAGCCAAACAAAAAAAAAAAACAAAAAGAAAAGGTACTTTGGGGTTCGAAGACTTAGATACCCTTGAACATAAATTGCTACTGTGAAAGTTATATAATTATTCATTAAAATTTTAATCACAAATGTTAGATAAATATCTTAATTCGATTATCCGATTAAGGCGGTTCCCACTTGTAAAAGAAAAAGTTTTGAGAAAAGTTTCAGGTAGATTTGGGGATGATCAATACCTACAAGTATTTATGTACCCATAATGCAACGCAAAATTAGACTTACAATTTACACACACCAGCAGCACAATAAGAATATTTACTAATAAATATCAAAATATAAAAAACACAAAAATTTCATATACAAACACAAATACATATCAATAAATAAAACTAAATTAAATAAAGTAAAAACAAAAGTTTTAAAAATGTATTAAATAAATACATATATCAATAAGTGTAAACTAAAAAAAATAAAATAAAATAAAAATATTCCCATTAAAATAAATTAAATTCAAATTCAATTTTACGGAGTTCTTCTTTGAGTCGCAAAGATTTGTGTAAGAGCATTATGCTCTTCTCCAGGGTACTTTGTCAAAAGAAGCAGCAGCAGGAGAACAAAGCAGAACGAAACGAAACGGGACGAAATGGGAGGAAAAAAGGCGTAAGAGCCAGTGACTATGACTGGTTGTGGGTAAGGAGGGGTGGATACAAAAGGGGATAGCGACTTAATCTCCATCTAAACGCAATGGAGTAGTAATAACAACAGAAAACAAATAAAAAGCACAAACATACTCGTACAAGTCGTACTACACACACAGATACAACAAATACTCGTTCAGCAGATACACGATATCTACACATACGCTTGTGTGTGTGTGTATCTGTGTGCATACGGCCGCATTCATAGTTTACGTTTTTTTCACTTCATTTTATACGTTTTGGACCTCTTGGTCCTCTGCTTTTTTCTATTTCCATGGTACATCTTTGCTGGCAGGAAGCGTAGGAAAAATGGCAATTTTATGTGCACTTTTTTTGCTCATTTTTCTTTTATTCCAAGTCGAATGTTGACTGGACTGGACTGACTCCCCCACCAACTGACGGACGAGTCATTCTTCTACGAGTGTGTTGCTGATTAGCCCACTCGGGTGCCATTGGCGTGCTTCATTTGATCCTTGGCCGCAGCTCCAGCTCCAGAATCAGCCGGAGTTCTGGGCTCTGTCGTTGTTGTAACATTGTACACACATGTGTTCGCATGCTGCCCGTTCATGTCCTTGTGTGTGTGAGTGTGTGTTTAGGTGTAGTTTCTTTTGCCATTCGCTCATCTTGTCCTCTACTTTTTCACTGGCCACAAATATAAGCGTGTTGGGGACAACGACAAAAAAATACAAAACAACAAAAAAGAAGCTCAATATGTTGGGTGCCCTACACTAGGAGCCTATGAATTTTAGGAAAACTAAAAAGCGTATATATTTAACATTTTTTTTACGAAGTACTGTACTCTAATGGGTATCATCTGGTTAGCGGTGAAACAGAGATTACTGCGATGACTCTATGCTTTTTTGGGATACGACTTTCTTACTCGAATCGATTTGATCTGATCTATTTTGTGCAAGCGATTAAATCCATATCCCATCCATCCATGTAGCGTCTTTCGAGTGCTTCAATGGTCGATTAATTTCCTCTGCTGTCCTCTGCCTGCTAGCATGTTGCCTTTTATTATTGTGTTGTTGTCTCGCCTCATTTGTGTTCTTCGCTCGTATTCTCTGTATTTTTCCCTCTCTCTCCTTTGGTTCGTTGTTGTGCTGTTTTTGTGGTCATTTCCCGCTCCGCTTTAGCCCCTGAGAAATAGAGAAATTCTCGACCAAATTGCAAAGGAACAATGAATTTGCTAGGGTATTGAGTGCTTCGACTTGTCCATCCACTTCCACATCAACCCACTCGAGAAGGCCCCCCCTAATTTGGCCATTACCCAGGTTGATGAGATCGTAAAGTGTATTTGTATTTGTATCTTTATTTGTGTGTTCGTGCTTGTGCTTGGGTCTGTGTGTGCTCGTGCCACGGACGGTTGAGTGCCGGGGCCAAAGTAGGGACAATTTTCAGGTCATTTAATTCAAAAGTCATATGTTGTCGTAATTGAAACCCGCAGGGAGCGACAGTGGAAGCAACACGCCACGGAGCACGGAGCTTGAATGTCCATTGAGTTGCATAATTTGATTAAAATATTACGACATATTTATGCTTGGGCTCGTTTCGTTTTATTTGGTTTTGGAATATCGAATATTTCATTCGAACCACTCAAAATAAATATTCCTTCATGCGGTTGACCTCACCACAACGAAGGGCAGGAGCAGGAGCAGGGACAACATTTGCTGACTTGGGAAAAAGTCGTTGGGGAAATTACAGCCCCGAAAAAAGTAGTTTTGTGTAAATTTACATTTTATATTAAAGTGGGAAAAGGCGAGCCGAGGCCGCAGCTGTTTTAGTCCTCTTCCTTCCAAACTAAATGAGTTTTTAAGCGTTTAACTTCACATGTGCAGGAGCGTGTGTGTGTGTGTGTCTGTGTGAGGAAGAAACCACAAAAATCAAGGCAAAGGCAACATGTGGCACTGGCTGTGGCTGGGAGTTGGGTTTTTGTTACCTTATGCCTCTAGACCGCGGAGTGCTGCGGTCTAATTTCTTTATTCAGCCATGGGCCAAGATGAATCGATGTTGCATCATGCCAAGGTTTAAGGATCTGCCCCTGCCTGATATTTGTGTGGCTGCAACTAATTAGTGGCCACTGCTGCACCAGCTGCACCCACTCTCTGTCTGTCCCTGCATTGGAGTGTCGGTCGAGGACAGTGTTCAGGTTCGGTTAGGTTCGGGCCATTATTAATGCTGTTGCTGCTGCTGCCATTTTGGCCGCCTTTACCGCTTGCCAGGTCATTGGATACCTCGCTGACTGGCTGGCTGGCTGCCCCTTCATCTTCTCCTTCTGTGTCATCTGTTTGCCGTTTCAGTTTTTTCCTGCCACAAGCCAAACACGGTGATAAAGTTAAGAGCCAGCCAGATGAGTGAGTGTGTTGCATATGTGTGTGGAATGACGGGCCACATGCGACAAAGCACACGATTAAATTACAAAATGTCAATAACGATAACGAAATGAAATTGATTGAAACGAGCGGCGACCACACAATGGATCCGCCATGGCCCCACGGACATGCTCGCCGGACATTGCCCGTCGCCTGATAAATGATGCGATGTATGTGTGCGAGTGAGTGAGGGTAAGTGTGTTTGAGTGGATGACACCTTGCAGATACTCGTACACATAGATCGTAGCCATCGTACAATGGCATGTCAATTAAAATGCATGATGTTGAAATTCATTCTCAATTAATTCATAATTAAAGCGCTACACATTATCAAAGGTAAGCGTGGGGGATCTGCTGTGGTATCTGGTAGAGAGGCATTTACATAAATTGCGAATGAATATTTATGAGGGGACGCCCAAAGAGGCAGCTCCATCGCCATCGCACACTTTGTGGCTCCGTTTGGGTGTCCAATGCGTATACGCAATGTTCATTAAACAAAGTGATGGAGAGGACAGTGGGACTGGGACTATGAGCGCATGGGCACTGATGGGAATGACGTGTCACGGTACCATCTCTGGCACACACCTCAAGTTGTGGCAAGTGGCATTCAAGCATTCTCGCTTGCTTGCATTTTCCAGGCCACAAAACTGGTGCACATTTTTTGGGCCCAAAAACTTTTGTGCGAGTGTTTCCCTCTGGCGGACAATAGTGCATCGGTTTGGGGGAGGGGGGTGGTTATAGTGGGGGGTATGGCAACCATGAAATGCACCTAAAAGCATTTAGTTGTGCAACATTGAAATGTGGTTGGGGTTGTGAGCAGTGGGTAGTGAAGTGCCAATGAGGGAAACTCTCTTTCGACCCCCAGCAGCCCTTTGAAATTAATGTGCGTGCATAAACAAGCAGCGGAATGATGGGATGGACTCAAGGAATAAGGGGGTGGGGCTTAACTTGTCCCGTTATATAAGCGAGGTCCTGACTCTGTCTCTTCCTGCCCCTGGCCCTGGACGGCGGCTCTCTCCTAAATTAGCGCCATAAAGTATGCAACAAGCTTTGCAAGCGCTTTTAATTTGTCCTCTCGCACTCCCATCAAATATTCATTTTCAGGAGAGCGCTGCCTGGGCTTGAGAGGAAGGGGCGTGGTATATCAGAGTTCAAGGCGACACTGACACTCTTCCTCTCTCCCTCCCTCCATCACATCGTGCGCCTCTCTTTCTTTGAGGGAAAACTTTCGGCTAATTTGCGTGCGGCAACTAAAACATTTTCCTTGTAGGCGGTTTGCTGGTATGGCTGTGGTGGGGTGCTGGATGGAGGGTGGGCTTCAGTTAACGCTTTGTTTAAAACTAAATTTCCATTCAACTGTCATTTGCGTAGCAAGTGCCCTGCTTCCCAGTACCCGGGAGCCACACTGACTATAATTTCAGCCCCATTTGAATTTGAATTTTGCTCCTGCTGCCTGCTGCTTCCTTGGCTGCTGTCTTGAGAAAATTGACTGACAAGTAATTAAAAGCGCGATATGAAATCTCCGAGCAGTGATAAGTCAAGTCAGACAGGAGCGTGGTCCTGACCAAGCTACAGGCCCCGCTTCAGTCCCGTTCCTGCTTCATAATGACGGGTACCGGGGTGGGGTCTCTGGCTCATCATTTCGATGGCTTTGATAAGGTCATAAAATTAAATAAACGGCAGACTAAATTCACTATCAAATTGAATTCGGCAATTTGTCTCGGAACTGCAGCTCCTTTTATTATGCAAAGGATCCGGCATTCGCAGAGGGGCTTGGGGAATGCGGCTTGGGCTGAGCAAACTGTTTATGCTGCCCCATAAAAGAGGCGGACTGCGGTTCGGCGCTGCCTCAACTCCGGCTGTGGAAATCTCATTTTGTTTGTAAATCAGCAATTTGCAGCCGGGCACAGGACGATGTCGATATCGTTGTCGCCTTGCCCGGACTCCCGACTCCCTTACCGAGCCACACACACACACAAATATTTTTAAACGCTCAATAAGATTGGAAAATTGATGGCGGTATTGCTCATTGGTTGGGTAACGCGGCGGCAGGCCCAGGCTACCCGTTCGCTTATCTCCGACGACCCACACTCTCTGCCACGGTAGAAGGAAGGAAGGAAGGATCCCTTCCCCTGCCTCTGCCACCACCACTTGGTAAGTAAGTAAATCCCTCATTTTCAGGGAAAATACAAATTGCCCCAGCAGCAGCAGCGTAACGCAAAATAAACACATTTAAGTTGCAAATTGAATTTTGCATAATCCCAAGCGTCGTAGAGATGCCACTTGGGCTGGCTCTCTCTGCTGCCAGTTGCCGCCTTCCCGCTCGTCCTCTCTATGCCGCAGTCCATCCTCGTCCTGCTGCCTGCCTGTCTGTCTCTCTGTCTGTCGTTCCTCTTGTATTCCGTTTCTTTTTTTTTTGGTGGCACACTTCACATCCTGGCAGCAATGGTAGAAGGCAGCGCATGAGACGGAATTTCTGATTAGTTGCCATGGATTCCTCTTCATCTTCATCTTCAGCGGCCATCTGCCCTGCCATCCTTCCGCCCATCATCCTTCGGCCTTGTTTACTCTGCTTTGACTTTGAAGGAATTCTATTTATTTTCAAAATTTATTTTGGGATACCCACACACACGACAGTCGTGTCGCGTCTCCCACATGCATACCACAGGGCACATTCCACATACGCACTGTGAACGAACGCCTCTGAGGCTCGTGATCCTGGCGGATTTACAAAGTAGCCGCGTAATTGAATTTACTTTATACTTTGCCTGATTAGAAAAAAGTTGATTGGATTTCACGCAGCTCTCTCCACTTAGCTCCGGACCCGCCATATGTTGAGGGACGGAACGGGACGGGACTCGGGGCGGGCCGGCGTGACCACCATCCGCCTCCAGGGTCCGTCTAGCCAAAGTCAATTAGCCAGAACCGACACGTGGCTAATAGTTAGTGGAGAATGGCTTAAAGTTTGCTTCTGTGATAGTTTGAACATTTTTCTCGATGGTTAGACAATCAATAGAATCGATTGGCGGGAGACAAAATGGTTCTCCAAAAACAAATGGAACTGGGATTCGGGAACTATTATGTAATGTATCGATTAAATGGTAAATGGATAATGCAAATCAGGGATCGACTATTGTTCAAACAATCAATAATTGATAGTGAGAATTGATCAGCGCGTGATCAGGCTGACCCGAAATCCAAACAGCGGGTGGTGGTCCCACCTGCTGCAGCACCTGCAGCTGCAACCACAAAGTGATTTAATTTATGACAATCAAAAATTATTATGAGAAAAAATTGCGGTTAGAAATTTGAGCCACAAGCTACGGCCGAAGGCAAATTAAAAATGAAAATGCCTCTGGCTAAAAATTATTATTGCTGACCAAATTTCGCAATATGCACGTTGCGTTGCGTGTTTTGTGTATCTTTTGGGCGAACGAGTCTGTACGAATCTGTATCTGTGTAGCTGTGTATACATATGTATGTACCTCTGCTTTGTTTGCTGTTTGTATGGGGCTGTTTGTTTGTTTGTTTGCGGGATGCTCCTGTCCTGTTTCCATTATTACGACACTGACAGCAGCGAATATTGTGAATGATAACAGAGCCCCCCTTCCCGCACACACTTCAGTGGAGAAACTCTGCTGCACTGCTGCCCTGCGAATGCATAATTAAACTAACAAACATGACCATCAATTTACCCTTTGCTGTTACTACTCGCACTGCTGCTGCTGCTTCTGCTGCTGCTGCTGATGTTGTCTCTGTTTCTGTTTCTGATGAGCACTTGACAAACGCTAATGAAAGCGACGGAGACAGGGGGGAGATGAGATGGATGTGATGCGTGTTTGTGTTTTTGTGGCATTTTAATTAATAAATGTGCATCTAGTTTACCGCTGGGCCAACACCAGAGGCCTCCTGCTCCGCCTCCTCACCACGTCCTCCACTTGGCTGCCATTGCGGCCGCATTGACAAACTTCTGCCACATTAGCTGCAATTCAACTTTATCAATAGGCTTCTAATTAACTCTAACACATGGGGCAAACTTTTGGACAGAGTTTCCATGTAGTTTCCATGGCCTGCCTTCTTCCTCTGCTGCCTCTGCAGCGCCGGAGGCATGCAGCAGCACAACAACTTAACAGAGCCAGTATGTGTGTATGTTGCTGCCACTCCACTTTTCCGACGAGTTGGCTGATCTCTCGTTCTCATTCTCATGTTTCGTGTTTAATCAATTCAGAAGGAACTACTCATCGCAACAGCAAAGTTATGTGTTGCCCTTTCCGGCTCATCGATGCGTCACGTACTCTGACCCTGCGCTCTGACCCCTGACCGGCAGAAGTTGCCTTTAGGGGCGTCCGAGTGCGTTGGCGTCGTAATTATTTCAGCATTAAGCTCTCGCCTCTGGTCCGAAACTTTTTTCCAGAGCAAACAGCTAACAGAAAGAAAACTTTGCCGTCATATTTTCTATCGTAGCTGCCGCAGAACATTCTTTGCGCCGCTCCCATTCGGATTCCAGTGTCCGATCTCGGACTGGAGACTGGTGACTGGGCAGCGTAAGCAGGGATAAGTGCTCCATCCTGAGTAGACGCTGGACTCATTGTGCGCGGCGGCCTTCATTAGAACTGACTGAGCGAATAATAAACAAGAAGCAATACAAGAAATTTGCCTTTCCTTTCCCTCGTTGGTGGATGAATGGACTTTTGCTTTTTTGTTCCATTTAAAAGCATTTCCATGCTTAAAACAAAGAAAGCATTCAGTGGGATTTTCCTTTATGGGGCTCGCTGCCCAAATGAGGCTTAGGCGGAGGCAGCCCTTCCTTCCTCCTAGGTCTCTAGCAGGATCCAGCAGGTCTCTCGTCCAGCACATACACACTAAGCACTCTCACATTATTTACATGCTCTCTCTACTGGCGCATTTACTATGCTCCTGGCAGACTCTGCTCCTTCTTCTCCGTGAAATTCTAAACCTATTATGAGAGATGGGGGTGGGGGTGGAGGTAGTTGCCTGCCTCAAAACGAGAGAGCTTTTAAAATATTCATAGAATTGCTTTAATAACGGTAAATGAGCAACCCCAAAATGTCATCCAAGGGCGGGAGAGGGAGAGATTGTCATTCGGACTGATATCAAATTGTCTCTCCATCGATGGGCTGGCTGGCATATGGCATGGCACGAAGGACTGATGCATGGAGAAGGACTGAACGGCACGGACGGGACTGCAAGGGGAGTAGGCCACAGGTTATGCGGCAAAAAGCAATTTTTATTTACCAGAGGGCTCTGGCTCTGGCTACGGCTCCATCTCTGGCTTTGGCTTCGTTGACTGATTGGGCCAGACGGCGCCGGAGCGCAAATACCGTCCGAAGACAACGACAAACGACAAACGGGGCGGCGTCCATCTCAAGATGTCTCCCCAAACCCATCCGGAACCCCATGCCACAGTTCTCATCTCCCATCACACAGTTTTCATCATCAAACGAGGCCGAGTTGGTATGCAAATCAGGGACGACGCCGGCGACGACGACGGACCGCACAGCGACAGTCAGTCGGGCAGGAAGTTGATTAAATGACAAAATAAATAGAAAGTGAAGGATAATGTCAACATTCTAAGTGGTTTTCTTTTAAAAAGCTTAACTGACAATGAACCGCAGGGCAGCGGTCGTCCACCCACCGTCCTACCGTCCCAGCAACCGTCGACCGCTGACAGCGGCGGCCACCGTGGCATCAAGTTGAATAAATTATTTTTTGACTTGAGGCCAGGCCAGGACAGGAGACTGAAGCCTGAAGTGGCCTGGTGGAATGGAGTGGAGAGGCAGGAGGACACGGGGACATCCTTGGCTGCTGTTGCGGCAGCGGAGATGACAGGAAATTGACTTTGATAGTGCATGAAATTTGATGATAATTTAACATTTTTCAATTTGGGTTTTATGTGCGGGGGTACGACAGAAACAAACACAACAACTCCCTGAAGACCAGACCCATATGAAGGAGGCCAGGATTGTGGGCGAGTGCGTTGCGTTGGGTCCGGGCTCCAGTATACTCCCCCGACAGTGGCTAATGAGAGCTGCCTTGCCCTTATTAAATTGAGCGTGCGGAAATGTTAGGCAATAGCCTCCAGTTCCTTATCTGACAGCAGCAAATTATTTTACCCGCTGACAAATTCCCGGATCCCAGCTCCTAGTTTCCAGATCCGGCTCCAGCCTGTTTTTGTTTCGCCAATTTAATTGAAAGAAGTCCCGCTGGGAGCCTCTTTGGCGCTGTTCCTAATTGGTTTTCTCGGATGCAGCAGAAGCAGAGGCAGCAGCAGCAGTACCAGTGGCACTTTGATACACTGTCCACTCCACGAGGACAAATGACGGCGACACGTATGCATCATTAAGTCCCTGGCCACCAGCCAAGTCTGTTCCAGCTGCTGGTCTTGGCTACTGACTACTGGCCACTGGCGATGGTTCCGTGATTCACGACCGAGATGCTCACAAGCAGAACCATACCACACTACTACACGTAGTACATACATATATCTGACCCCAAGATCAGTTGCGGCCAAGTCTGCTGATAAGCC